>OU343034.1:21451016-21738239 GCA_910593735.2 Ectemnius lituratus
ACGAAGAGTGTACACAGTGGATGCGTCCACAGTTAGACGAGCCTGACCAACTTCTCATTCATTCATCACGATATCAGACATTTCAAACACTAAATTATGAAATAGATTGTGATATTCTGGTATCGAAAGTGTGTACGATGTTTTGAATGAGAGGAGAGCTTTGACGAGCGAGTGGAACAATGCATGAGGACAAAAGCATTTCAGCATCTCAGCTAAAAGCAAAGCCACTCCTAATGGCTCTCGTGCCGAGAGAATGAGAGTCCAAAGCAGGTCTACTCCACTGGAGTCTAAGCTTTCCTCTAACCGTCTAACTTCGCACGCATTCTATGGTTCTCTCGGCGCTGTTATCGATCTGCGGTTACTAGAAGAAACTGGCGGTATAACAGTGTCCTTAATGGTGGTTGTTCACGATGTTCCTGCCCGCCTTACCTCGCATCTACTGATTCATTAAACAGCCTGAATTTCCATGCATAGTGCACTCCCGCTCCTGCTACTACCAGGGCACTGTCTTACCGCTCTGAGCTCTGTATGTATTTATCTTACAACGAGCTCGATGAACATTTATCCCGCTGCAATCCTCTCATCTCGGGCAGCTAATACATATTGTAAGCTGCTCCTCTCCTCGTTAATTATTGTAATAAATAATAGCTCAAGATAGAAAAAATTTTACAAATTGCTGTTGCCTTTTTTACGTTTGTTTTTTCACGAACTTCGTCTAATTTCAACGGGGTTTTCTATATCTTCCAAGCTTTCCAACATTTTCCGGAGCTGAAATTTGGTTGGGAATGTTTTCTTGCATCAAGGAAGAAGTGATATAAATTCCAGAGCCATAGCTCAAAATTCATTTTTTCGCAAATTTTTCCATATGTACCCCTTCACAAATTTTCGATTTTTCGAAGGTTCTCGGATTTTGACGAAACTTCACAAATCGATTCTTTGAGTATGAAAACGGATAGAAAACATAAAACCAGTGGCAGAAATGCCGGAATTGTGCCGAAAACACATGGAAAACCGATCTTGAATAATTGATTTTCGAGGTTTTTCTCATGTTTTTCATACTTCCCGATCTTTCCCGGGGCTGAAATTTGGTGGGGAATGTTTTCTTGTATCAAGAAAGAAGTGATACAAATTTCAGAGCCATAGCTCAAAATTCATTTTTTCGCAAATTTTTCCATATGTACCCCTTCACAAATTTTCGATTTTTCGAAGGTTCTCGGATTTTGACGAAACTTCACAAATCGATTCTTTGAGTATGAAAACGGATAGAAAACATAAAACCAGTGGCAGAAATGCCGGAATTGTGCCGAAAACACATGGAAAACCGATCCTGAATAATTAACTTTCGTGGTTTTCCCCATGTTTTCAATACTTCCCGACATTTTCCGGGGCTGAAATTTGGTGGTGAATGTTTTCTTGCATCAAGGAAGAAGTGTAAAAAACTGATTCCAAGATACATATCTCTTACACCCTATATTCAAATGTTTTCCATTCAATCACATTTACGAACGAAAAAATGCAAGATAAGTCGATGTATCGATTATTTCATCGTTAACGTCGCTACCATTTGAGGGGTACTAAAATACTTGAGAAATACGTCGAAGAATTCGCAATATGGATCGCACGTATAATCGGTCAGCTTCCATGCAATTACCGTGCTAATTGTACTTAACAGCCGAGATAGCCAGGAGACCAGTGAAATCTGTCAAGTAGCAATACCCTGTCGATCGAAACCATTAACTGTTGCCACCTGGATGAACATTCCGTAGAGAAGGAGGTTAATCTGCACCAATCGATCTCCGCAATCATGCTCCACTTGAAATAATGAAATCAAATGATATCTTTCGCAATGTCGTACACGTATGGAATTTAGCGACTTCATCTTCGAGATTCTTTTACGCTTATACAAGCTATAAAGTGCATTGAGGATCTTGCTGCCAAGAAAAGTTGTTAGAGCCAGTTGTTTTGCACTGTTTGCCATCGAGTGAACGGGAGAGTAAGTCAAACGTTGAACGGAATAAATTAAAAGCATAAAACGCCACAGTGCACCGTGACCTAAGTGACTGCCGGGGAAACGGCAGGACGGTGTCTCGACAGGAAGCTCTGTCTGCTAAATATTACCCAAGCGCAGCGGCAGGAGTTCAATCCAAAAGGAAGGAATTAGAGCTAGGCCAATCGTGGCACTCGACTCCCCCGGAGGTCTCCTTTTTCCCGGTCCCTCTTTCGCGAACCTGCGTAAAAAGCTCATGATCCCAACCTCCTTCATTCCCGTAGGGCCTTTGACAAAAAGGATTTTAATTTCCGGTGAGAAAAATCAACAGAGCCAACGTAGTTCTATACGCTGTGGTTGCTGCTAGAAGCGACAGCGAAAGCTTCAAACAAAATATTGCTGCAACCCTCAACGATGCCGTCGTTGCCCATCACCTATCCCCATTGGTTACACTTGACAGAGGGGTCTTCAAACTCCTGTGACATCGCAACCGCAATCAGTTACTAAACCTACATCATACTCTTCGTATCCACGTTATGGCGAACACCAGGCGATTTAATAGCATGACATGCTTGGTCTAGAAGATATAATTGGTCCGCATTGCAAATCTTTTAAGACACTTTGAAATTGTATCCGCGGGAAACATTGACGGAACAAGATTCGCCGGATTGATCAGGCTCGCTTTTAGGTATGAAACCATGAAGCATTTAAGGACTGAGAAAGAGGCAGCGGAGGATGAAGAGATATTGGGGCCGAACTCGCGGAGAGGGACGATCGAATGTCCTGCTGACTCGGCGCGGTTCTCCTTGAAATGCTGCCACACCGACGAAGGAGAGTCTGAAAGTTCGTCCTCGTCCACCCACCTTAGCTTCTTTCACATCTCGACCTTCCTTCCGTTTGAACCCGGACTAGCGTCGCCTCACTCCGATCCCCGCGACGCCCGTCTGTTCTCCTCACCGCTGTCGCTCTTTCCGCCGGCATAGCGCGCCCTTTTCTCGTTTCTATGTCAGCCTTTCCTCCCGCGGGATTCTCGTAATCCTCTTCCATCATTTCGCAACGATGATATGAAAAGAGTACTTATGTCGGTTCAATTATGGAGCCCCACGCCGATAAAAGCCCTCCCTCCCCTCCCCGCCGCATCCTTTTTGTTTCTTTCCCTCTTTTGACCTTTCATTGTCCGCCTCCACCTCCGGCTTCACCACTGCTGCCTCCTTCCTTCACCCTCGAAGCTCTGACTCCGCCATCAGTCGGCTTCCGTTTCGCTCGAATCTGATTTTAATTTGAGCCGGCCCTTGGGATATAGCCCTTCGCGATAATCGGAAATGAAATTCTACCGCAGCAAATCTACCGTAAGACCGCTGGAGAATCGAATTTTCATCCGCGATAGCTTGCGATTAATTATTGCCTCTGTCTAATCGGTACGCGCTTACAGTTTATTCAACGGTCGGTAGTGCCACTCCTCTTTAATCACGGTACAAACAACCTCTAAGAAATACTTGACTATAGATGGTAAATACAGATTAAGAAGAATAAGTTCGACTGGGTAAGCGGATTTAATGCTGAATTTATTCTGATAATACTATCGCAGTGGAAAGAGCCGCGCAGTCCCACTCTTTCAGCGACGGAAGGAATAAGAGGACAGAGTAAAGTGGATTCCATCCTAATTAAACATAAACTCGCAATGCCGGATCGGAGTCTGGCGAAGTCCATTTAAATGCGGCTTTGGTGTAACAACCACGTTTTTATCGGGTTCCCATTTGCCGTGGCATCGACAATGCTAAACAATGAGATTCACGATAATTGGCCTCTTCTTTCGACTCACCATATAATGTATTTACACGAGAGCTCCAGGATTGTATCGGTTTTAATCCGGATCGTATTAGTCCGCGTGGAGTAATCACTTCGTGAAAAGCAATTGCTGAGAATCCTAACAAAACGTTAATTAATTATTTCCTTTATTCGCGAAACTAGCCGTTTCCGACCTTACTTATAAATCAATCCACTGATATTTGCCGAAAGAATATAGCGTTATGGCTCTAGTAGAGCTAATCAGCAGACAATGATGAATTGTTACAATTCGGATAGTCGATAATGATCAATTTAAAAATAAGCGATCGCTACGAAAATGTATCGCCCAAATTCAACGTGCTCTCGAAGACTACCATTTCATTCTGACGAGAGAATTGCAATTGGACAACTCTAGTCAATGTTCTCGAGAATCAGAGTGCTCAAACAGACGATCGAGTTTCCGTAGTATAAATGCCTGGATGTTACACTGTGTGAGATAATTAACTAAGAGCGGCGGAAAATATCTAATGAAATATAAAGTAGCATATTTGATGAAGACATACCACGCTAATGCAATCTAAAGCGCGGAAAGTTGGAATGCTCGTCAACGCTTGGCAAATTGAACAAATGCAAACTGTAAAATTACATTCAACCACTCGGCTTTACTCTGAAGTCCCATCATAACCGGATATGAGTCTCTTAAACAGCGAAATGTCACTCGGAAAAAAGGGAGAAAATTCACTGAAGATCCTTAAACGCGTGGAGTATCCGGTGGTAATCGAGCTTGGCAAAGGGTATAATGGACAAAGGAGCGACGAATGTTTCAACGAGAAGGATGGCAGAAACAGGCCAGGCTATCGCAGAAGAGAGCAAACGGCGCGGCCGGCGCCTCTATTAATAGTTCCGAAGGTCTGCTTCGTTTCGCAGTGTGCCATAATTTTATTTTTCCAGCTACCGCAGCCTGCCACGTCCGCTTTCATCTGCAGACTCCCGTTAGCGATGTGTACGATCCCTTGAAGTCCGATCGTAAGGTTTCTTTTCGGGATACTAGGACGCCGTAAATCGTGGTGGGACACGCCACACAACGTGCACGTTTAGAAGGGCATTCGTAGGTATAAACGGCAATATTCCCTGGCGCTTTACCTTCTGCCCCTTGTTGGCTATGTACCTTGCGCCCGAATAATCCTCTATCATTTTGCAAACGTGTTTACAAGAAGCGTTCGATCTTCTTCGCCGCCGCGTTCCAATAATAATATTTTCCATCGCGCCTCAAATGAATTGTTAAACAAAATCGCCCAGACTACTCCTTGCAATTGCGTGTGTGTGGCGTAATTAGTTTAATTCATGATGCAAGTAGGAAGCATTAGTCATCCCTTAATCTAGGTCGCGACCACAAGAGATATCAAACTAGCCGCGCAAAGCGCAGTTCTGTGAATAATTCTTAAGTAAACATACCGCATCCGCGACTTGCGCAATGAACCTATGAAAGATTCCTTTCCTGTTACAAAGGAATGCTATTGCCTTTGTGCTGTATTTCCAATTACTTGAACTGAATATAAGATTTAAAGTGGGTATTCAAAAATCTGACGATATTGGTTATCAACTGGAGGGCGAAAGTGGATGCAAAATAAAACACATTTGTTCTCACAGCGATAGATTGCGTGCAATATAAATTGCAGTAACTATCCATAATATATTCGAGAAATTTGAAATATTCACTCGAACCTTGATGCATGAATCTCCAATAGACACATGTAATAAAAATCTATATTTCAATAAGCAAGCAGTGACCAATCATGAAACTACTATTGACTCAAAATAACCAACCTTTACCCTATATTGGATCACAGAATTGAGGCGGAATTCTCATTGGCACCTGGCGTGGGTGAGAGGATGGTTGGATCGTATATGTAGGTTTTGTCGCTGCGGGGAAATTTATTTTTAATTAACGTGCAAATGAATGTGCCGACGACGACAGCTTCCTGCTTATCTGGGGCGCCACTCGTCGGCACGCTGATAGTAGAAGCGTGCGCGGGCGGCCGTGCGCACTCCTCTCACTCGAGATTATTTGCATCCCGTGAACAACACGCCCGCGAAACGATTGTCCGGGAAATGACGTCAATGACTTCGTGGCCGCGGTCGTTCTAGACGTTCTCTCGGTTGATAAGACCAACATTTTTTAGGATAGCCTCGAATTGTCGGTTCCGTAGGCGTGTAATCGATTACATTATCTAGCCCTTACACACGCGTACCGATACCTCGAAAGCCTTGAAGAGATCCTTCCTCTATTCTTCCAAGTATACTTGACGCGCATCACTGACGATGACTCCACACGAGAAGTACTAGAAACAGAGAGTTAACTAGAAATAGTTAACTAGAAATAGTAGAAGAAGTATTAGAAATAGAGGGAAATGCGAGAAATCGCGGCATGGCACTGCAAGTATGAATTTGTCTGTTGCGAGCAGGAAATGTCTGTTGCATGTGCGGAAATTATCGAACCCTACCATGCTGCTTCTTTGACACGTTACTAATCGAAGCAGGGCACTGCGATCAATCAGATTTATAAACTGTCATTTTTTTTTGCATACAACACACATACATACATACACGTGCTCACCCACTGGAATGGTAGATGGCAGCACTACAGTTTGAACGGCAGCATTACATTAATTAACACCGGCGATAGCAGAGTACGAGCGAAATGCGCGTATCAACGCCCGCAATGTTAACGCATTAAATCGACCATTTCCGCTTGATTAATCAGCGATTGATGACCCTGCGCACACCAGAGGCGTCATGAACTGATTTAGGCTGCAGCCACTGGCGCGCCGAGTGAACGTCCCTCGGACAAATACATACAGCGAATGCTTCCGTTCGATATGATAAAATTATTACTGTCACATATAATGCGTCGCATTCGATTGAAAGACACACATAGATTTTAATGACCGAGAACATTCTCGCTCGCACCATCGTCACATTTCCTACGTGTCTAATGTATGTCTACGCATTTTGCGCCAGTTTATTAATCACGCCACTATTCCGCAGAGCAGCCGTAAAGTGTAAAACTTGCACTGCTCACACACGATATCCCTCCGATAACAAACGGAAAGTTGTACCCGCCGTGCCATGAGCGCCGCTTCGAAAATCCGTAAATGATGCACACTCCGCCCCACTGGCGAAACTTTCGTGAAGTCATTAACACACGGGCCCCTCGCCGCCAGCAAGCGCACTTCGCCCTTGCGTGTGCTTCGAAAAGCGTGTCACGGATGATGCACGCGAGCACGATTATTCGCTGCCGTAATTTCTCCAATTAATATCGTCAAAGCCTGAAGAGGTCAGGATCGTAGAGAGAGAGAGAGAGAGAGAGAGAGAGAGAGAGAGAGAGAGAGAGAGAGAGAGTGGATCCTGAAGGAAGACTAATGGAACACGATATTCGTTATGAATTTTTCCGATCTGCTAACGGCAGCTTTTTTCATACGATAACGATCGGAAGAATGAAGCAATGTCCTGCCGATCGTAGCAAAGGAAGAGGATGCGGCGGCTGCCGCTCCATTCTAAGCGGAAGCGACAGAAATTTCCCAGAGGTTGACGTGGGAGGGGGGCGTGGAGAGGAGGAGGAGGAGGAGGAGGAGGAGGAGGCGGCGGCGGCGGCGGCGCGGCTGGCTTGTTTGAAGCGAAGAAACTTCGCCGGCACGCTCGTCGATCGTAAGAGGCATGAGTGACGCGTAATTACTCGCACCCGAATAGCAGACAACTGGGATTGAAGGGTATAGCGGGGGTGCTTGGAGTGATAGAGCATGTCAAAGTTAAGCGCGCGCTGGAAAAAGATCGTGACACTAATTGCTCGAAAATATATTGGCGCGCATGACTGGTGGTACCTCGTGGAAACCTCTTTCTCTCTCTCTCTTTCCCTTTCTCTCTCTCTCTCACTCTCCCTCCCCCCATCGCGAGCACTACCTATACGAACACACGTCTTTCATACTCACACGTGCACCGCCTCGTTGGCCGAGCATTCTAATATTCCGCCCCGCTCCGCCTTTACCTACTCGCTAATCAAATTGGTACGTGCCGCGCGGAATTCTCTATAGGTATCCCCTTTTAACTGTAGCGCGCCCGTCCGACCGCCGCACGTGCATGACCTACACCACTTAACACGTTCCACTGGCACACGTAGTTCCCTCTATTACACTCGATGTGTTAACTGGCTCTCTGGCTCGTAAATGACTCGAGTGGCAAAAGCATGACTAATTAACAATAAGCGTACGGTTCGAAAGTCGACAGCAGGCACCACATATGATGCGTCCTCTCCTTTGTGGTATAGTGGAGACTTGTCAATTTCATTCATTCGGAATTGAATAGAGCAAGTCCGATGCAACAGATGAAAAAGGAACTGCAATGTCGGATAAATCTTTTAATAAGGAAGCCGCAAGGAGTCCTCTCCTTATGCTCTTCCCTCGGTGATAAAAGGGAGAGGGTAACGAAGGTGGGGCGGCAAGACAATGCCTCGTTATTTCTACTTTGCCGCGGAAGTACTCGGCACACTCTTTGCAGAGAGCGCGGAGTCGTTTTGTCAGGATTAATCGCCAGAACGGAAATCGTTTGGCGCTAGCGCCAGGGATGTGCAGCTGCAGCCGTCTGGTACGGTCTGCTTAGCTCGACACGCCGGAAGGTTACGACCTACGGCAACGGGTTACTGCATAAATGCCATGGCGCGGTACGGCGCGCCGCTGGCGTCGGCGTCGGTGTCGGCGTCGGGAGAGAAAACGGGAGAAAGGGGAACATGAAAACCGTGTTCGGAGCAGCGGCAGCTAGAGGCAGAGACTTGTCCCGAGATGCCAAGCTAAATCGCCAGCAACGCGCGCGCGCGCGCGCGCGCTGCGCCAGCCGCGCACCGCTCTCTTCTATAAGTACATACTACTTGTACATACATACATACACATAGCCGCACCCAACCTACCGGCATTTCCCTCAGTTACCCGTCCGTCCTCCCACCATCCCGTCCACGGCCTTCCGCTCCGAAAAATTCATAGTTTCGTGAACCCCAACAGCTGACGCAATCTATAAGCATCAGACACGCTTTCAGCCACGGGTTTAATATATTGAAAAACTTTAATTGCCAAGCAGAATGCAGAGCCGCGAGAATCCGGACGGGATGCATTGTGTTAGCCACCTCTCCCTCCCTCTGCTCCAAGGATCCCGATGAGCAAGCAAAATTTGCGCAGTGCGCCGCCTGAAACTTCACTACTACCCTTCCCCCCTCACTATCCAAAAGCAGACAGGCAAGCACCGTCGAGTTGCGCCAAGATTTATTAGCTTGCATAATCCTAAAACCCTCCTCGGTACTTGTTAGAGTCGCTCGAACTCGCAATTTGTGTTAGCGCATCAATTGCACTCGCCACACATCAGTCAGCCGATCTTTCCTCCAATCGTATAATGGCAAATAAGTGAAAGATACGTTCGATCTTACTTGAAATTTCAAAGGCTTCTTCCCAATCGTAGAAGTTCGCGTGGTAATGAGGTGGGCCGCGATAAGACAGGGCTTGACAGGATACGTCAGGGAAGGTAAACTGGTCTGCAAAGGGCGTCGTGTTATCGGAAGGAATTCAAAGGGGGCTGCCTTTCAGCCGCAAATGTCAACGGCAAACACGGTTCCGGATCGTCAAAGCAGTATGTGCCTGTAACAGTTCCGCCACGCAATCAGAAGGGCCGCATAGGAGTAGGCGCGCACTCGCGCGCGCGCATGTTACTACTGGAAATAGGAGAGGGAGAGTAAAATTCAATCTTAAGATACAAACGCGCATGCAAGTGCGTTCATCCTCGAAGGTCTGTGGAGTGCAAGTCGGCATAGGCGACGGCGACCGCAGCAAAGCTAGTAGTAGCAGCTCGTTAGATAGCAGCCGAGGAAGACGCATCCGTTAACAAGCCGTTGCTTATGCCGTCGACGCTCGAGTGAAAGCCGCAGACCGTCGCTTATTAAACCACCCCTAATTATATTTCAATATGGGCCGGCGAGCGGCCGGGCGGCGTGCTGGCAGAATGGAGGAAGGAGTTCGTGGTTAGGGCGCTATCAGAGCACAGTAAGAACGTAGAACGAAGAGAGGGTGCCGTTGGAAACGACGTTAGGGGCTACCAGAATCCACCCTTCAAAATGTGCAAACTCTCCTTTCCACTTCCGTCCGAAGACGAACCCGACTTTCCTTCGCTTCGGGCTTAAAGAACCTTGTCACCATCTATACGGTAATTAATAGCTCTCTCTCCAGAGAAAAATGTTAAAATATCGTTCGATCATTCGAACGTTATCGAATCGCAACGTTTGCCTCTCGTCGAAATTTAAAATGAAAGGGAATGGACCCGTTGAACAGTTTTTTAAGAAATTTACATATAAGAAACATATTTGTGTCCAATGGTCTACTCATTCTAATATAAATTCTCTCTTTCTATTACAGGTAAGCGTCACTGGACAGGTTATATAATACTGCAGGGTGCAAAGTGTCAAATGTGTAAGTCAAAAATGACCAAGTGCAACTGTTCTTATTTCGCTGTATGAGCTTTTAGATTTTAAAACCCCTTTTGCGTTTCGCAAACCTTTGCTTTCTTTTGAGGGTGCCCCGTATTATCCGTCTATTGATGAGAACGTTCAGCTCCTCTTTATTCATTTTGAAGAGCTAACATTGGGACCAGCTTCCGCGTTTTTTCCCCAATGGTCAATTTCCACTAGTCTACCTCATTATTTTCTCAATAATTCGGCATTAAACCCCCCGGGGCAATCTATTCTGCCGGAACCTTTCATACTGAAAGTTCACCCCTGAAAATCTAATCTTCTCCATAATCGGTTGTTCCTCTTCGTCCGGTCTACCCCCTCTCTGCCACATTTTGTTTCTCCCCGTGGGAACTAAAACAGTCGAAGAGTAGAAGATTCCAGCATAATCGCGGGAAAAGTATGTGGATTAGCGCTACAATGGCGAGACGCGATGACTTTCTCGGCTGAAGAAGAAGTGAAAAAAGCGTCCTTTGTTTCGCACCCGACTACCTGCAGAGGCCACCATGAAAATTAATGACGTCCCATTCTCAATCAAGGCCGGCGTGCAGTGTGATGGGAGAACGAGAGAGGGCTGTAAAGAAGTTGTTGCATTAAGCATAATGTTGTCCGTAAGGGACAAGCGGCGCCGGTGACGCCATAACGCCTTGGCGTTCCTGCCTGTTTGACCTGCTCTCATCCCTCGACGAACTCGACTATGTACCCCTATTACCCGAGGAAAACCTTCCTCGTCTGCCCGGCCTCCGCTTCGCACCTACCCCTTTCACCTTTACTCACCTCGGATTATCGATTGCCTCGGGCAGCAATTCGTACGTGTGCAACACACCCTGACACCATCAGAACCGAAGTAATAGCTGTGATTACCGGGGATGATCCTATTAGGGTTGCGGGGCTTATAACAAGGCTTCTCGGCCGAATAAATTGCGCCCCAAGGAAGAGACGAAATTTTGTTACTCGCCCCGAAAACTTGCCTCGTGCTTCCTGTCTCATCAATCTACTCTTTAACTCGTAAAACCTAGCTAGTAAATTCTTCTTGAGTAGATCAGACACCGGCACAAATTCTTACGTTCCACTTTCAATAAAATGTCTCGAATATCGAACTGTACTCCTTCCAGTTTCGCGCGGGATTTTAAACTCTGACTCGCTGACAAATGTGTCTGTTAAATGGGTTAAAGGAAATGAATTAAATTCATTGCCGAGAGACTCCGCAGTGGTATAATAGATTGGCTCAGAGACAGAATCCTGTTAAAAGCTCGCGTAAACGCAAGCTCGGGCATGACCGGCAAAGAGAGGAAAGGTTTTGTAAGGTATGTAGCATGATCCATCACTCATTAAGCGCAGCTGCGCGCATGCCGATTCCCATTGTCTCTGCACCTGCTCTCGCATGTTCGCCCCGAATGCGCTGGCACGTACTCCAATCTCGTGTGTTCGAGAAAACCGCAGAAAATCGTACTGACCAACCAGCTGGCCTTGCTTGTTCTCCCGAAATTCCCTATTTTCGACTGTCCACTCTCAAACCTACATTCAGCCATGTACGCGTATGTATGTAGGCAATTTCTACAACAAGAAAGTAAGCTCGTCGTCGTTCCGCATAACGAAAGTAAGATTTAATTAGTTTGGTGCGTGCCAGGCAGTAGAAACAGTAGTCCGATATTAAAACTCGACAGTGCCGACATTCGTACTGGGTCAAGCATACAAATATTTTTAGCAATCGATACTACCGTTGTCGCTATAATTACAACATTGCCCTTTATTTTCAGCCAGTCTACCGATCAAATTCGTGACACAGCTACTTGTTTTACGTGCTCCAAATGGGAAATACGGTTCAAACATTTCATTCGTAAAAATGTTTGGCCCGTTCGAACGTTCATAGGAACAAGCGCGCGCTACGTGTTTCCCGATCGTGCAAACGTGGTGCGCGCCAGGGACATGTGAAACTATCCTGGCATATAGAGAATACATATCCTTGTAAATGGACGCATGTAGACTGATGGGATTGCTTATCGACGATAAGAGAGCGGCTTGACACGAAAGTTCGTTACAGTCGTTACATCCCGATCGGTAAGCATCAACTCGATAGGCCTCGGACGTGCAGGAAAGAGAGAAGCCGAGAGAGGGAGAGGGAAATTCGCGAGTATAGAAGGTTGCGAGTAGACATCTCGATATAAATAGATAGGAAAATAATGTGGCTCGGCTGGGGCAGGCAGATTGAATTGATTGATAGGCGTTCATGTGGTGTGATTAATAGCTGTATTTCCCTGAAGCATAATACACTGCATGCAAGGATGACCAAGGATGACGTCGACCGGGCATGCCGAACGAACCATTCATTTTTAATCGAAATCGCGTAAAAGGTATATTCGAGCCTTGTCGCAGTCGCCCGTAACAGAAATGGCATGGCGCACGCACACCGCCGACGAAAACAACGAATTCATTGTGACGATAAATTAGGTGATACTGTTCTTCTATCATGCGTGTTATAGGGTCTGGAGCTTTTTTGTTCGAAATCCTCTCAATTCCTTGACTCGCTTTTTCTAATCCGTCGCGCCGCTAGAGCTGTGGTAGTTGTCCGTTGTTTACTTGTTCTTCTCTCCGGTGCAGACAACGTAGTGAAAGGAATCCACTCAGAGTGATAAATTATTCCTGTACTAAAAGAATTAAGCTGCGAGAAGAAGCTGTGTACAACATTCCGCGCCCTATTGTCTTCTTATCCCGACTTCTTTGTTCCCGACGACGAACGACAATTCATCCGGGCATTTGCACCTTCGGCATGAACGCCGGGGGAACCGCCGGTGATTAATGAACCAGCGGAGTTTCGATTATAGCTCTACCACGCCGGGAGGCGGACCATCATGCAATTAGCTGATGAATCATACCCCAATGCGAAAACGTAATAATTCGACGTAAATGTGACAGAGATAGCCACGTACAATGGCTACAGCCGAGTCAGGAAGGAGTATCAGCGTCAGTGGGTTTGGAGTGCAATGCAAAGGGAATTAGTCGGCATCAACGTAATACGGAAAGGTTATAAGATTGTTTTCTTCCAAACGCTTTGTTCGTAATTCGAATTAATTTGTTACTGGAAGTCTCATTCAGTCGACTTGAATATCCTCTTACTTTAGCATTGCAGGATGATTGTCATGGAGGACCTCTCTCAAATATTCACAGATTTCGTTTAAAATGTTGGCACACGTAATAGTGCAATGCCAGCAGGAAGTTGGTGAAATCTCTTCGTGGTAATCATAGAAGCAGTGCGTTAATTCTGACACGTAGGGTGATTAAGCGAGCATTGTCGTTGGTTAATAAGAAGTGACTTCCACGCAGCGTTCTCGCTCGCCACGCCTCGCTGGCTAGATGGATTAATTAAACCGAATTGCCGCTTAGAGATAAGCTGAGAGATCCCGTATCTCGGTCTGATCTTCCCTCTAACTTTCCTCTGGTTTACTCAGCAGATTCTCAGTGAGGCGAGAGAGGAGTGCTTCGCTTTTTCTCAGTCTGAGTGCTTCACATATCCGTGCTGGCAATCCCGGGAGTCTAATACGATAAAACATGTGGGTACATTGCCCGAGTAGCCACATTCCTGGTTATGAACTGCTATTTGTGGTGGTACAGAAAAAGCGTACATCTGCAACCATCTTCGTTGTTTCGATTACAACCTTCGAAAGCGTATCCACACTAATTCAAGATAAATATTGTCGAAGAACTGTCGAATGAATTCCCGCGAGCAGGATTTGCGTGGCAAGCGTTCAACTTACCGGAAGATCAAAACGCAGTGGTGCCAGGGGAACTGCTCGTCAGTCACATAAAAATATCCTCAGCATCGAGTCATTCGCATCTCTGCGAGCCACTTTGCCCGAGAAGGCACTTGGCTTCTTTTTCCCGAGCCGCCTGCGCCGGGGGAGATTCAGCAGACCGTTCAATCGCGACCAGCTGGACCAGCGGCACAGTGGCCCGTCTGTGCCTGACTCTAGGAGAGAGCGCCCTCTCCGCACTCGTTGAGTGCAAAGAACGCCCAAGCGAAAAGAAAGGAAAAGTCAAGGCGGACGCGCGTACTTCTTCAACGGGTCGAGAGACTCGACTCGACTCGACTCGACTCGACTCGACTTGCAAGTGCACGTGTGGTAGTGCGTGTGTCGCTGGCAAATGCGCGTCTGCCCTTACAATGATACCGATTGTTTATCTCGGGATCGCAGCAGCAATGAGAGCTCACTCGAGCTTGAACCTGAGCCGCGTGAGCGAACGAACGCCAACGACTAACGACGACGAACCAGCGTCATTCTACGAGCGACAGCATTTCACTCACGCCTCGACTACTTCCTCTCGCGAACGAAAGTCTCTTCTTCGAGGAAGAGGTCGCAGATCGACCCTCGTGAATCCCAAGAGAACGCGGTACTCTCGTCGGGCCTGATCCATTGCGCTCGTTAGGCAATCCATCGCGCGGATTCCTTAAACGTTGATTCCTATCCCACGATCTTCTCGCTGCTACCCAACAACATTAATCACTATTCGGCTCAGCACTCGTTTACGTCGGCAGAACGCCTGGAAAGTGCCTCGAGCAAACACTTCCAACTTCCAATTCAACACACGGTGTGCGTGTGCGCTCGAAGGAAAGATGGTTCGACCCTTTGTGAGAGTGATTATCGCGAACCAACGGCGAGAAGGAAAGCAACACTCTTGAGAACACATCGCATCTGGTATCTTGAAACGAGAAACCTATATTGCCTCGGGTAAATATTAACGCCGTACCATAATCAATAGCTTGTTTCTAGTAAAAGGAAACTTCAGTTTATTAGGTCTGCGTTTACTATAGTGCGACTGTTCACGTCCAATAGATTTTTCCTCGCTTCTACGCTCGATTTTTTCAAACTGTTCGTCGAACACGAGTGCTTGGACCACCAAGTGCTGATAGTAAGCAGTACAGGCTCCGATAAACTAAGGTACTACTGAGTAGAAGATGTTGATTTATGGAGATCCTAAGTGGAAGGCCTTCGCTCATTCTTCGGTGGACAAGGGGTTAAGTGCAGATGATATAGAGCCCTATTTATAATCTGCTGGTTGTCCCATTGCTAGAAAATTAATCGTCAAAGACTGAAACAGATGTCAGCCCTACCATCGTTACCCTCTACCTTTATCTTTGCCCCTTGCGACTGGAGGCCCGTTTTTTGTCGTTCCTCACGTTCTTCTCCATAGGATCGAAGTCACCGTCACATCAGCCGCCAAGAGTTATGGTCTTTAATTTCACGGGGCTCTCCATTGATAAGACATGAAAACTGATGCGATTCTCATCCATAAAATTGGAATATTTTACTATTGTCTGTATATGATACGCACGGCTTTCAGGAAAAAAGTAAAAAGAATTTAATGGTCAGAGTATGAAGCAGAGGATAAGTGGAGTGCACAGACTGCTCTCTGTTGCCGCATATCGAGCGATTAATATCCTACGTGGAACGCAAGCTCGGAATGCCTTGTCGTCGATCACGTATAAAAGCCGGGTTCGGTATTGCGGGAGTGGAGTGTGTGTTTATTATGCCGAGTGCTTTTTCAGTGGTCCGATCAGTGCTTTGGAATCAAACGGCAATTCAGCTCGAGCGACTGTTAACAGGCGTTCGTAGTTCGCACAGTGGTTCTACGTAGCACTGAGACAGCAGAGGTTGGCCCAACCTTTCACCAGCGTTTCTCTTACAAAGAGCTTTGCCGCCTTGCATAGAGGGCGCAAGAGGATGCATGTGTCCAATAGAAGCGAGCGAGCGAGCGAGCGAGCCAGTGCAGTGCAGAGAGGCGCGCATCCACCGGTGCTGCGATACGTCGAGAGAAACGTGGCCGTAAACGGCCCTGTGCAGGCTTCTCTACGAATAAAGGGTTGCCCGCGGATGATGTAGTACCATGTTTATTGCGTCCTATTTGCTCCTCTGCCGTCAACCTAGCCGCAATAGCGCCGACCAGGCGACGAGCTTGTGCGTGTGGCCTACGCGTGTCTCGTGGGTGTAATCCCGCGGTGGTTGTATATTCGTCTACCCTCCCCTCTCACCACACATCCTCACCACTCTTTCCCTATACGTATATGTACACGTACCTAATACTTGCTTGCCCCCCCCCCCCCCCCTCCCGTCCTCCTTCTAGGTAGTACGTGCGTTTGCGCCTCTGTGTTGAGCTGGCTCGACTCTCGCTCTGCAGGAACTAATTACAACGGACCCCGGCTTGTTGGCTGAGAGAGTGCAATGTTTTCGTTCTTGTGCCCACTGCTGTACAGCCCTGCATTTTACCGCGCCTTTGCTCCCTCACCCCGCTCCTGTCTTTGAGTGCCTCCCTTTTAATCACCCCCCATTCCCCCCTCTCTCTCTCTCTCAGTCGCTCTCTCGGTCGCTCTCGTTCTATCTGTACCCCTTTGAAACTGGTGACGATACCAGCTGATTGTACTCCGTAGCTTTTAGCCTCCCGTGCACTTTATCTTCCTCTCGCAAACTCGTATTGGCGACAGATTAAAGAGAAAAAACTGGTCTCTCGAAACATCAAGCTTTCGATCGACACAGTGTTGGCGATGGTGATCCCTGGGAGGTCGGATTTCCAACCACCGTACGATATTGTTGAGGGAGAATAGTTAGATGTCGCTCTGAACAGACAGATATTTTTGGGTTAACGTATTTTAAATCAATGTTGCAGTATTACATTACCCAATTTTTTAAACCTGTTCTACACTATTAAATTCTGATTTTAATGCTATGACTGTGAAAGGAAAGGGATTGCAAAGGTTAGCTTTATCCTTTGGCATTTGTCTATTCCATCAGTGAAAAAACAGTTAATCCAACCACGGTACTATTTGTAAACCGTTAAAAAGCGCTGTTCAGTTCTAAATGAAGCAATTAAGGGATCAGCACACATAGGAAATACGTGCGCATCGTATTTAGTGGGCCAATCTCTTTTCGGAAATAGTACACTTCCTGTGTTGTGGTACGTTCGTGATACCATCGGCGCAGAATAGTTCGGGCGATGGACATCGACCAAACACCGGAACGCACCTAAATGTGTTTCGTTTGAACGAGTAGAGTCACCAATATACTTACTGAATAGTCAAGAGATGTTATGGCCCTCTTCCCACGCTTAGAGGCGCATACTAATTACCCTCCACCAACCCCCGACGATGGAACCGGCCACCACAGCGTCAGACCAACGCGCGAGCGCGCGCGCGCTCGCATGCTCTATCGCCGAGAACATTCCATTCATTTTCCAACCCGCTTTTCACGCGCGGCCCTATGAATTAATGCCATGACTCGGCAATCACTAATTACACGCCGGTCGGGCTAGAACGGAGGGAAGCAGTAGTGCAGGGGTTGCGTTGCACCGGTCGCGTAGGTGAAGGCACAATGGTCCGAAGAGCAGGATGAAGGGGGGATGCACCGCTCGTTTAGCGAGAGCTCGCGCGCGTTGATACGATAGCAACCACATTCGTACACGCTCCCCTCGGCAACCCGTGTGCCTGTTTCGTTTACATGCACGTAGCAGTTTCCCGTGTGGAAGTTAGGGAGTGAAAGAAAGAGAGGGAGAAAGAGAGAGGGAGAGAGAGCGGAAGAGTGGGCCAGCGCATGTCGCGTGGAAAATAACGCGAATGACGGAGAGACTGAGAGAAAAAGAACGGGTTGCGAGCGATGAAACTGA
Source organism: Ectemnius lituratus (assembly GCA_910593735.2). Taxonomy (NCBI): domain Eukaryota; kingdom Metazoa; phylum Arthropoda; class Insecta; order Hymenoptera; family Crabronidae; genus Ectemnius; species Ectemnius lituratus. Next base: position 21,468,986 of record OU343034.1, read on the forward strand.
AGGGTTGATGGAAAAGAGAAAAAACGGGTGGAAGGAGGTGGCGATGACGGCGTCGAGCGTAGAAGGGGTGTTCGGCGCGAATAACAAAAAAAAAAAAAGCAGGAGAAACGAGAAAGTTGGATGATTGATGGATACCGGCCGATTGAAACCGCGCCAATGTCTGCCCGCACAAATGAATTTCACGTTTGAATTCGCGTGCCGGGAAACTGGTGGGTGCTGGCAGCCGCTCTGGCTGCGCAGCGTCATCATCGCCCTCGTCGTTTTGTCGCCGACGAGACCGTCTTTCGTAAAATCGCAACAACGATGCGTGCCTCTCCTATTCGCGATGCCATCCGCCGACGCCCCATCGTTCCTGCTACGACCGATTCACGGACACGGTAACCCGACACGCTTCGCGCGCCCGCAATATCGATCCTCGAGCGATAGTAAATACGGAAATGCGTCAGGTTTACGGCCGCCGGCATCGTCGCTGTTACCATTTGTCATCGAGAACACTCTCTGAAATTTATCCAGCGCCACGCGCTCAATGATCGATCAACAACGAGAGCATCGGCATCCTCCCGTCCTCCGGAAGACCTCCTCTTCAATGTATGTATGTCTGTTGTTACGACTGGCCGTCACGAGCCGCATAAACAGAGCGAAACAAAAAGGCAAAAGGTGCTGGTATCCGATTCTCTCTATACGGGGGTAGTTATTCATCCCTTTGCATTCCCAAATAAAACTATTCAGCTAGGATTAAGACTGTGACAAATAACTGATAAAGGGCCAAAAATAATACGAGCATATCGTTGTCACGTAGTATTACGTACACTTTCGTCTACATGTAGATATGCTCTGTAGAATATTGATACAAATCCGTAGTTATTTACGCAGCTGCTTTCAATTTGGATACGGTGTCACTTTTTCCCGCGTATTCCATTGGCGTGTCGTGCAAAACAATTGTATTTCGCGAGACAAATATTGCCTTGTTCCGTTCCTCTCGGTTACAACCATTCTCAATATCCCTCAAAGAGACTTGATAACCGACAAATCCCTTTTTAACGAATCGATGCGTACTGCTATTTCCGTTCAGGCGACAACAGACTGTTGAGTTGGTTAAACGGGATATCGTGTTAAAAATCACAGGGGGCCAATGTAGTCGTCAGTTTACTTTATACGAAGGATTCTATCGAGTGCAAGGGGGCAGGTCAGTGTACCATCGATTTTACGTACGCTAGGAAGCACAACAGTTTTATTCAGTGCGAAACATTCCTCCGCGCTTTTCTCCCCCTCGGTGCCTTCTTTCCTTTCGCGAATTCTGCGGCAGTCTGATTATGCCGCAGCATCGATTGCTTCGCGTTCCACCTGGGCGAGGAAAGCAAGAGAAGGAGGGAAAGATCCAAGAAGGCGAGGGAAATAATATCCCTCGGCGAAAAAGTCTTAAGAAGTTCTAGCCTGAATAATTCATGGCACATCGAACTCCGGGTATCATTATTTATTAAAGGAAAGGTCGGCCGCATAGGGATTTGGAGACTACGCATGGCGTTGAACACGCGTCCTTGTAGTCTAACACTTGGTACGGTTAATAGTAATGCTATAGTATGACTGACACAAACAATTTGGGCAATAATTGGTAAACCTTCACAATGTGAAAAAAGAAAGTAATTTGAAAGATGTTGAATTGAAAAACGTTTAGAGTTAGCAAGAAGCAGGTAGAATGAAGCCGAGAGAAAGTTGAGTAAGATCACATAAACGGAAAAAGGAGGCAAAGGAAAAAGTGATTGTAAAGGCGAATGAGCCGAGTGAAGGCGGATTGACTCCCGAGGCTCCTTTTTAGCAGCGCGCTCGTACATTCAACCTCTGCCATTTACAATAGCTACAAGAGAGGGATTTTATTCGTTGATATAATTTATGGGGCGCCGTGGTGGCTGTACCGCCAACTTTCCCTCCCTTATTCCACCAGTCGGTACCTCTCTTGCAGGATGAGCAATCATTCCAAAGAAAAAGTCGCGATCCGCTTTCGCAACTACTCTTTAGTAATCAATAGTATCGCAATAAAATCTATTGAATCTATTCTTTGTATAATCTATTTTTTGTTTATCTTGAATGACAATCTTATATTCGACTCTAATAAAATATGAGGAGCAAAAAAGAATAGTATTACCACTGAGGGAATAGTATAAGAAAAATCATAATCTTTTAATAACAGCACGCCGATTATCTGTCGCACAACCAAACGAATGTTTCCCTCCGATATTTGATACTGTTAATTGCCAGTAACGATATTGTCGATGCCTTTTAATTAACGCGACTGCTCGAGCGAATAGTTTCATTACTCATGCGAGAGTCGTCGATTCGTTAGATATTGCGAGCACATCCTTTACTTGGCGAATTTACAAAATTCCTCCACACTTGTACAATCGGATAACTGAAGCCATGAAGAGAGAGATTGTTAATTAAAAAGTGCCAAGACAAAAGTATGCAGGACAAGGGATGAAGCAAAATTGCGAGAAAAAGAGAGTTTCCCGGTCTGGAACATTATGATATGTAGAAATGGCGATGTAATTTAAGCCACGATTATTCACCCAATAGTTACAAAAATGTCAGCCCTGCTCCACGTCCACGTGCCTCCAGGAAATGAGAAACTAGAGGAGAAGAGAGAGAATACAATGGCATAAAAAAGGGGGAAATAGTAGAATACGGTTGAGAAGTAAGGGCAGCGATTAATGTGCGAAACATAATGCCACAGCAGCAGGACGAGATTTTCGGGCCTATCTAGTACATACGTATACACATACAGTCAACTCGTGCTCAAGTCCAGTTAGTACATATGTATATACGAAAAGCACGGCTACTGGTATCTCCGAGCCAGCTGTCAACTCTGGATTTTACCTTACTTCTAACGCATATCTACCAGCTAAACTGCACGAATGCAAACCACACCGCATTGTTATTGTCCCACGTAAACCATGAGAATACACCGAGATCGTGCAGAGTACGAACCAAGCAACACACACATCCGCTAATTACTATGACCGGACCGCCACGAATTTTTACAGTTTTTCATGTACGATCTGTCAGTTCATTTTTCTTTTATCATCGCACGTGTGCCACCCAATCTACCCTTAACAAAAGCGCGCGCTCGTATTCACCGCTTCGACTTGGCATAACGAACAAGGACGAACTTCCGCTGCTAACTCGGGCAAAAGTCCTTTTCCCTGTGAAGGCACGTGGTCAAGGCCTGGAGTGCCCTGGAGACCGTGTGGGCGTGCGAGAAAGGGAGTTCCGATTCCTGCGTCCTGCGGGGCCACGCGCTCTGAATCCCCGAGAAGCCAATCAGGCTTAGCAAAGTTACCGGAGCCCTTCTTCCCTAATTACATGGCGTGAGAGGAATTCGTAGTGGCTGCTCCACCCGCCGCATCACTTCTCCCTGTGCTTGCGTTAGCCGATTTCACAAGAGCAGCAACAAACGATGACCCCGTGACACTCGAGCTCTTTCTTACTTTCGGACCTACTTAAAGCACTATCTCTTGCTGTAGTAGTGACGTTCCGTGGCAGCGGCTGTTAGCTGCTGCGTCTACTCTTTCAGACGGCAAAGGATACACGCCGTGAGAAATGAAGGGCGATCGTTCTCGTCCCCTCGATAGAGGGCGATCCCCTAACTGGGAATCCAGGAGATAATTCCCCGGCTGGCACACTGCAACGTCATTAACTTCTTCTTATTGCGCGAAGTACACCACCCCGGTGGCCAGCATACGCATTCGTCTCGGAACAACGGGGGGTTCCTGTTGTGTCAAGGGGAGTCCAAGCCCTCCTTTGCCATTTGTAGCTCATCGATCAACGGCCGCCCTGCTAGAAAAATCTCCGATATCCACACCTCTGCGGACACGGATTTCCTTCGTAATCGAGTTTGTTCCCGATTATCGATGGACGCACCTACCGGAACTACGATATCTTGTCGGTTCATCCCCTTCGTGCACACGCCAAGAGTAACGTGTTATCGCTGTGATATCACATCGTGCTTCCACGCCAACGTAAATCAAAGCTTCCTTCCGCATTTAAGAATTAAGCCTCGCACAAGCCTCGAAAAAGTACTTAAATCATATCCACGCTTTCCTTCGTCTCCTGTTTTACAAGATAGATTCAGCTGAATTATTGGTATAAGTCTCGATACAAAAACTTTCCAACAAAATTCGCACACTCCGCACAATTCTCACATTTCCTCGACATTCTGTGCTGGCACAATGGTGGGGCGACATTATCGCGGTGGGATCTTGATATCGAAAGGAATCTGCCGACGCGGCGATTCGTCCCCCGTAACGTAACACGACGCGCACTCGCCCATACTGGGAGCTTTATGAAAGGTTCGCTGCGAAGCGAGCGACATCGATTTGTCACGGCGTCATGCTGCAATCCCATAAAATGTCCTGTAATGATATTCATATGTCGGATGACGATAACAATGCATTGGGAGGCGACAATGAATGCCGATACATCGAAAATCTGGGTGATTGCAATCGAGATGAGTCACGCGTTTCGATGTCCCGCGAGTGAACTTGGCTAAGCATCCCTTCGTCCTTTTTGATGGATCGTCCCTAAGCAACGATTGGTACCCAGGGACGCGTCCACCACCCCATCCGCCTGTCGCGTCCACAAGCTCGACGGCTAGCTAATGAAATATCACGTATGCGAAATTGACAGCATCGAAATGGACTGGCGATAATGCGATCCGATTCACCGATTCCCCCGAACGCTCAGATTCCAAATTCCTCTGTTCTCTTGAGACCGGGCCTATCAGCCGCAAAGCCATATCAGTATTACGTGTTGGTGAGCAAGCGCGTTCGACCAATACACTAATTTCCCTGTACCAGAAGTATTCCAGTGCTTCTATCATTGTCGTTCTATACGTAACATAGTGGAGGGCTACAAATGTACAGTAGTGAATATTTTGTCGCTATTAGATATAAATGTACACAAAGAGTTATTAAAATTTCTTTATTATGAACTGTTTGTAATCGCAACTATTGAATTCACAAAGTTTACAAAGGTAGATTCATAGAACCGGTTTATTTAACTGAGTTTAAGTCAGTTGGAGCGTACCCTATTTGGCTGTACGATCCTAGAAAAGTCCACATACGTAAGTACTTAGGCAACGTGGCCGACGAAAAATTGTGCTCTGGATATTTCTGCGGTGAAATGACACTCGTAAAAATATGAGGAACCCATCGTAAACGGTAATCGCCGATTAGCCAGCAAGACGTAGCAGCAGCAGTGCCGCGAGAATCCAGGCCCAGCAAACCGCTTTATCGCTCTCCACCGGCCATCCTCAAAACGCTCGCTACCGGCTAGACTCGGTAGAGCTTTTCCCCATATACATAAGCGGTGAACGAGTCAGCACAGAAATGATGATGAAAAGCGGATCGTAAAGCCAACGACACGAGCCATACGCCGCCAGGAAGCTTCTGCAAGATCCTTTAACCAGAGACATGAAAAACCTATCAGTAGTTGAATGCAATTACGTCCAATCATAAAGCTCTTACTTGGTTCAGCTTCGTATAGCAGCCTTTCCTTAACACGTGCACCTTCATAATATTTCATACTTCATATTACGAGAATGGCTGCCAAAGAGTTCACAAAATTTTGAATAAGTACAGCTTTCAAGCTATGGAACGACTAAAGGTGATCGAAGCGAGCACTTCGACTATTCCCCAAAAATGATTATCGTTTATCAACGGTGAAATTTTCGACTCTTTTACTATAGTGATGAGCTTCGATTATTACTTCGATGGGTTGTACGGGGAATGTCGCAGGACGTGTAAAATACCTCGGTGATTTCGTTACACCCTCCCTCTAATGACAGCGGTAACAGCGTCAGTGGGCCCCATCATCCTCGTGAATGTTTAACGAAGACCCGTACGATGCGCGAGGTCAAGGGTTAAACCAAATTGTGCAATGGCACAACCCCATTTATACTGAGCCATTCTCATTCTCACGTAGACGCTCCGTAACGCATTTCTAGAACGACTTCCATGCCAATCCGAGTGAACATATTTTTAGAGGGCTTGGAAGATCGACGCAAGAAACGTTCGAGTCGATGGTTAACAGTCGGAGAAATGACTGGTAATAAAGAGCCGAAAGAAATTTCAAGGCGTGCCGTAAATGTTCCTGCATGATTTTCTTCCAAGAGTCGTAACAATCCTACGTTGATTACAAAGTACTTCGGCCGGAAGGAATACCCGCGGATAGTTTTCTCCGGCAATTAAAAAACTGAACAACTCGGCGCGAGTACTTAAACTGTGTTCGGCAAACTTTGTCGGCGCTGGCTTTTAAAAGATGCAGTATGCAATTATTCGATCCCTCGTAAAAGTGAAGGTTAGCATCAACACTTGGTAGAAAACGCATTTGTTTTCAGGCGATATGATTCAGAATGCTTTGAGAAGTTTAAAGTATTTCGTGCCTTAGTAAATGAGATCCACGTGGTGAGGTTAAGCAGCAATATTGAATAGATACTTGTCGTCAGTCTGGCACCAAGCATTCACCGCGTTCGTAACAGTATCCCAAATTCTCCTGATTACATTACTGGTGTCAAATACGGTCTCGTTTCCGATTCAAATCAGAGTGAAACGGACGGGAATCGGACGGACAGGGAATATCAATTAAAATTAATTACAGTACAATAACATACGTCACGTTCATGAAACTGCAATGCCGATCCATTGGAAACCCGTTCCGTTGTTGTTTTGCGTGTAAACTGCATACAGAATATATATACTATAACATCCAACTGTCAAATGTGTAGTATAATCTGGTATTTGTTCGAGCAGTCGGTGTTCCCCGCCAACAACACTGGCGCAATGTTCTGCACTTTCTCCAACGAAGAGTCTACTTTAATCAAACTTGTAATCACGACTAATCCGAAAAGAGTGCATTGAAATCCTGATAAATCCGTGCGTTTGATTGAGACTAGTGGAGGAAGAAGGCAAGGGGGTCCGGTGGTGAAATGAAAGAAGGAACGAGAAGGCTCGCTAAACCGGAAGACGTCAAGGGAAGGCGGAAGGCCGAGCTTAAGAGCTCAAAGAGAGCGAGCGTCCATTCAGAGCGAAGCTCCACCAGTAAGTCTTTTGAAACACGTAACACCGTGCTATCGCACTGTTAATCCGACGTCTCTTTTCTCATTCTCTAATAACGTTCGCAAACGACAATAGACCGCCCAGCAAAAGTGTGTCTAGGTCAGCCGGCGCCGTCGACCTGTCAGGAGTACGATTTAACTAGTTCAATAAAAGGTGAATCCAGATTTGCGAGCACAGCCTCGCAACAAAAAGTACCACAATTCTTTCTGAGAATAATTGAAGAATCGACGACAAAACGGTTTGCTCGGTGGTCCATCCGGGACAATTGAGGCTCGAGTGTCTCCTGCTTTGAAGGATTCAGGAGCTAGTCGGATCTTTCAGAATATCTCAGCCCGAAATCCCCTTTGAGTGACATAAGTAGATTCCTTAAACCGATTCGATGCCTTTGCGCCTGAGACTGCTCCATAGTGAAAATGGACCTCTTTAGAGATAACCTGAAGTTCCATTTAAAAGGATCCGGCCAACCTCGAATTTCCACATCTAAACCTCTCGTAATTGCCGAGCTACTAATATATTCGCTGGAATGCTCAAAACGCGACCAGAGACTTAATACGAGCCGCGGTGCGTGCCAATTATAAGGGTTGCTCTGACCGTCTACATGCAGCCGCCTTCCAGAATTACCAGTGTGTCGTTTAACTCGGAAATCTTACGCTCTCTCGCTTATACTTTTAAACACCCAGCGCACAGAACTCACATATCACTATAAAATCTACTACGGTGTTTCCTACCTCGAAACAGCAGCGCGTTAAACATATCTTGATAAATACTAGAATGAATAAAAAATGTGAAATCCTGTGGTGACTCGGTAAAGCGTGAAGTGTAAAATTCGAACCGCAGAGTTTTGATAAACAGTAACGAAACGGCTTCCACAGTCGAACGTGGGTAGCAGAATAAAAGAAAGAAAAGGGATTGAAGGTTTATACTGGTGGAATTCCCTTTTGCTCGTGGTATAGATTTCCAGGTCGCGAATAGTGACCACGGTTTGCGCCACTTTCTATTAAGTGGACCAAACCTATCGGAGCCGGTGAATTGAACAGAAGAAAAAGCCTTTCGCACAACCGGAGCTTTCGACGAAGAGCGGTGCATCACACACCGCAAACATCGTTCAGTGGTCATCGGCTCGTGGATTGCATTAGTAAAACCGTGAATAGAGACCAAGCAACGAACAGAGAAACATACTGGCAAGGTAGAAGCGGTGCGGTTTTGCATTCCTAGAGCTCTTTATTTTCACAGAGTACTTTCAAAGAATCGGTTTTCCGCGCATACCGCGATAGAGACTAGTGCCAAACGGAGTCTGACCACTTTGTGTCAACCAGTTTCCCCATGATTCCAATGAAATTGAAGTATTATGTGATCCAGACGAAAACGGGAAACTCCGAGTTAGCCAGCTTTCAGCCAATGGTTTTAAAATGATTCGAAACGTTCTAGTGAATAGTGAATCCTCCTTTAATAGTGTCATCATCCGATCCTATGTCCGTTTAGGAAAATGTAACCGGTAGTCAGGACCACCCAATGTTCGTTTCAGCCTCTTTTTCCCTTTCTCCATTCGGAAATGAATAACCCCTCCTGTCGACACGCGTAGTGCAGAGAATTGTAGGGTGAATGGAGGACGCTCGCTCTCCCTTTGCTCATGATTGTATCTGTGCTGCACACAGCATTGACCGGTGTCCTGTCTATCTACACGCAGCTGGACTCGCTAATGACGGGACACATCGAGGAATCAAATTCGGATGACGGGCCGCCCATAGTGCCTCATGTCCACGTGTTATTTCATCGGAGCACGCGCTCTCTTTCCACGCACTGACTGCCGTAGGCTCGGAGTAAAGCGCGAGAGGTTCGAGCCTGCAACAATGTCGAATGCAGCCGAGGGTTCGTATTTCTATGCGGCCGGCGTCGTTCATTCGTGCCTGCCAATTATCGTCAAAAACGTCCGTGTAACTGTACGCGCCCAGGAAATTGGCTTTCTCGAACCTTTTGTGCATTCATTTCGCAAAGCCAACCGTGAGCCACCGTCCGGTTTTCATGACGGGACGATCAAGAAGCTACTATTAGATGTTTTTTTCAGCCGCGCACGCTGCGTAGCCAAGGGGTGCATACTGTTTAGCAGGAGAATCGATTTGCAACCCAGAATGCCGCGTGTTAAGCGGAAGGCGAAGGTGAGGGGTAGCACACTGTATGCGCGCAGTGTTATTGTGTTGGGAATGTAACGTTTCAATAGCGCCATGTCCGCCCGTCGTGCAATCGCTGAAAATTGAATGCCTCGTGAAAATGTGAGTTTAATTGCGGAGGCCTCGAGTTTGTTATTCTTGCTTGTGCTAGAGTCATTGCATTCACGAATAGGGAAAACCCGTAGTGATGTGGAAATAGAACCATACGAGTATGCGAGCTTTGCCACTTTATCACTCGAATAATTCGGTGATTCGAACGACGGCATCCTATATCAATGTTTCTATATTACATTTAATTCTCTACTATATTGAAGTTTCTGTCCTTTTCAGGAGTTGGTTGAAAAGTCATTTTCACGAAGATCGTCGAGTTAAGCGCCGCGTGCATCCGATGGATATCGGATAGCACGTCGGAATTGTTTATTACACCGCTCGAGACGATACAGTGTTCACTTCGTGATACGTTTCGTGACTACGGTATTACATAGCCGTGCATGCCTCAATTTCAAGCAAGCACGAAGAGCGCGCGCTCGCGCGCCTGTTCGCGAGAGACAGGATGAAGGCTTATCCGTGAGTCATCGAGTAGGTCACCCAGTTATCAGTAAGTATCGCGGGCCCAGGTCGCGCGGTAGCACGACCAGACTGTCTAGGAAAGGCTGTCTAGTAAAAGTGAGTAATGAGCCTCCGGGCATCGTGCCGCCGAACGTGTAAAGTAATCCCGTAACGGTAAAGTGATACCTCGCCTCATAATTCAGAATGTCAATAGACAGGCGAACGAGCGCGGTAACGCGACTACCGATTCCCAGGGTAAACACGCACCCCTTATAATATTTGAAGTTTATTTTACGTTCTTGCGAAAGTGGCAGTCGGAGCTTTGCGTTGTCAATATTGGCGGAAGCTCGGGCTTTTCGATCCTTGCAGAGGGAAAGTTCACAGCTTTGCGATAAGACGCTCGGGCATTAGGATGGAGTTATAAGAATTTCCAATAGCCTCCCCCATCGAATGCCTCCTACTCGCTATGCCCCCACGAATTCGAAACTCCTTCGCGATCGTTCACGCTAGGGGGTCGTCAATACAAAATAGAAGTTGAACGAGCGCGCTCGGAAATGAGCGATCCCGAAATCAATTTTCCCGATAGAATCCCGCTGACAGGCCGCGCATCGCCGGATGAAACTGACACGTTCGTGACGAGGCGAGAAAGCCAGAGAAGGGCATGATTCCAACATGTCCTGTGTGCCTATGAATAATGGAGAGTGTTTTTCAAAATCCAGAACACACAACAGCCACTTATTGGTTATACGACGGGAGCAGCCTGTCCGCTATACTGTTTCTACTAGGTTGCAAGCTTGTACGAGAATCGCGCGATATTCATCAATTCGTCAAGATTGACGGGTAATATCTTATCTCCCATGCGGGCTTACCATTCTGGCAACGAAATTAAAAGCACTCCGTTGTTTGTGCCTATGGGGTAACAACAACGTCGGCTTCGAAATCGTCGAGGTGAAAGAACGTAAGAAGCTCGATCAATACCAACCCCGCTGCGAGCTTATCCCGCTTCTATCGACATTGATTTACTCGATACCAGAGCCGCCAGTCTCGACCAACCCTTTCGGGGCTCGGCCAAGAACCAATAGCCCAGCATTGTAAATCTTAGATCACAATTATAGCGTCAGCGAGACGAAGAAAGGATAGCTAAGAAGAATAAGGTTAAAACGGGATGGGAAGTGGCGAAGGATCGGTAAGATGCTGTGAATAGGGGTCAAAGTGGCGGCAAAGAGATCGGTTGCTGGTGGGTGGCGATGGTAGTACATACTAAGCGTTTGAAAGGAACCGCGGCAAGTATTTCGTTCCGGCCGACAGCAAGGAATTTCAGGCTCTTTGTGATTGGCAATAGGGCGAGGAAATTGGTTTGAAATTCGCGGGGCTATGGAATGTATCGGCAATCAGATTTCCCTGCCCCTTCGAACCTTTACTCTACTTCGGGAGATTGTCGGTCGAGGGCGCATTCGCTCTCGCCCCTCGCTCTCTCCACGAGGACGACCGCCAACCATTCTTCGAATGCGAGTCTCTCGTATTTCCGTCCCTTTTCTTCCCTTCCAAGCGCACAAGCCCATCGAGAATTCGATCTCTCGATCTTCCCGGAATGTGAATGTCGTGAAGAATAAGTAGTTGGCGCACTCCGTTCCAACTGAAATAGCAGTCGATACCAAACCACCATTATTACTCGAGTCTATCAACGAACGATGTTACAGTTATAGTAATATTACATTCCATTGCCGCTCGAAACTGTCCATCTCCTGTCTTGCAATAAATCACGTTACTCATTCTAATGTAGACAATTCATCCTGTGAATTCGTTCAGGTCACACGCTTTATACGCCACTCGTAAATCTGTCGGTGAGTCAAAGGGTACGACAAACATTTACACCGCGCGGCATTAGCGCACCTTGAGCCGACAGGCATATTATGAGCTAGCTTGGCACTATGATGTGTCGGACTTTTACAACCAGTTTCACGGTAAACAAGCTTAACGCCGCCGTAAAACCTAGCGATACGATCGATCGAGGACAAAGCAGACCAGACGATGAGATCGCGCGATAGGTAGCAGGAAACGAAAGTTTCGAAGAGGCCCGTGATCGAACGTTGCCAAGATATCACAGGAACATTCGGTATAGAAATTTGCCTCTCTTGTTATATTACAATCGCCAGTTTAATCAGCTTGAAATACTTTTATCGCTCATGCCACCTTTCCTACTCTCTATTAGGGATGATGTAACAGAAGACCGCCTTCGAACTGCTTGCCTTTCCGAAGCATTATTGTACGTTCTCTTCCGTGCAGCAAAAGTATACTGCCGATAATCAGCTGCACACTCATCGTGGATTTATGGTCGCCCGAAGAAATCGAGCCCGGCGCTCGTGTTCCATTGGCAGTTATATACATATACTTGCATGCCGATAAAAACACTGCACCTCACGACTCTTCTCTCTCAACTCTGAGAATAGTCTTATGACCGATGCGAAATGATCGGCGTATAAAGATGTAAGCGGCGGATAAAGGAATTTATTGGCACGATTCTATTTCAACGGGCCAGGATTACAGATGCTCAGGGCGCGATTGTTGAAAATAATACTGCCGGCCCTATTAGAACTCCCACAGGTCATTCGCACGCTTAAAGCGGAACTTTCGACTGGTTCTAACCTCTCTCGTTTAAGCCTGTTAACGGAGATACCGGTGTGAGTAGCATTTATCAGAATAGGTAAGTGCTTACTGGTCATTTAGCGCGAACGCAAGCAGTCATTAAGAACCATCATCGGAATCATAGATCGCGGATCAATTATTGTCGATTATCAAGCCGCGGGCGCTCCGACGTGCCCGCCCGCCGCTCGTGATTACGGAATCACTTAATTATCGCTCATACAATTGTACAATAACAGTGAACGCTTATACATGTTCTACTACCCTGCAATGATACCACATAACTGTAATTATGTGCTATCATTGTGTAATTATTGTTAAAACCTTAACTATGCATTGAATTGGTTATTTTAAAAATATCTGTGTTCATTAAACAACACTTGAGATATCTTTATCCAGCTTTTATTAAATCCCCATTGATAAAGGCTTAAAGCTACGAGACTAAGGAGTAATTAAGTCCACGTTGCCACTCCATCCCTTGAGCCATTGATCACCGGACAATTCTATAAAGCACGGCTATTTCTCGGCTTTGACCCTGGATCTTCCTTTCATGAAGCCGAGAGATCCTTTCAACTTGCAGCTCGAAGGAGAAAGCTGTACATGTAGCAGCGGGTCTCCGGAAATAGGAAGGGTGATGGCGCGTATCTAACGATTCCAGGGGGAAAGAAAGGGGACGACATAGCCCGAACAAAGTTACCCGGAGCATTGTTCCAGCATTAGTTAGTTTCATTAATGTAATTCCCATGTACGAGATGAGAGGGCTTGCGCGTGCGTATTTACTTGGTTTCCTTTTTAGCAATCCATTGTCGAGGCTTTGTGCCCTGGCACATCGGCTGCACCGGTATCGTTCCCATTGTCCCCGGCATTGTCAGCACTGACTTCGAAAACCCCCACCTCCACACAACACCCTCTTCAACAATCCAGCAACAGTCTCACATGCCACAGTCACTAAGGCAAAGAATACTCGCGAGGCCAGTCAATAGTCTAATAGAGAAAATCGACAGTACGCGCAATGGTGCTTGCCAGTAGTAGCTGTCATTTCTTTTATCATCCGGCGAAATATGCATTTTCGTGGAATAATGGAAAACCAATTGTAACAAAATATTCGTCGCGCGATCTAATCCACCGAACGGAAATCGAGAGACTACGAACGTACACACTCTGATAAATTGACCGCAGCATTTTATAACGGCCAGTACTGGCATGCCAGCCTTCGTTATTAAGCTTTATTGAAACACGTTTTTTGCGGTACAATGTTAGATACGTAAATCAAACTTATTACTGAATACAAACAGGGAATTGTAGTTATGTCCTGTTTCTCCCCTCGTGACTCGTCGAGCGATCGCGTAGTCTACTTTATTTCCCTTTTACTGCAATGTATCATCTGCTTTCTCTGACTCTTCGGCCAAATGCCGGCTGGCTCGCTGGGATAAACCTTTCACTCGTGCATTTAGAATTATGTTCATTCGGATAGTAGGTGGTACGAGCGAGAGAGTGCTTTTGGGATTTAACACATCGTAGTTACTAGAAGTGCTGCTTAGAAGCTAGCCTACGAATTCCCTCTGGAAGAAATTTGTCAGTCGTCACTGATGCATTCGGCCTCGGTACACGGTGCTTCAGGCTGCTATTTCTAACACAGCCTGAAATCCTATAAATAGGTGACCGACGCGCCCTATGTCCGCATTATTATTAGTCGAATCGAAGTAACACTTTGGCTCATGATTCTCCCATCTTGTCAATGTGACTCGTGCCATAATACCTGATTTCATTAAACAGTCGAAGTAATTCTATGAATTTTACATCCTTCAGTTGGTAAAGTTGAAAATGGATAAAACCTAATACGTGGATCCATCAAAATTTAGTGAATTAGCCGAGCGGTACAATTCAATTACAGGAGTGATAAGTGGTATGTGGCTAAATGCTTTCATAACGAAGTAAGATGAATGAAGTCCTCTCACACGAGATTGGTCCGGAACTCATTCTCCGTCGAGCGTTTCCAGAAAGTGGGACACCCAGGGACTCCTCTTCCGGGCCTCACTCCGTGTAATCCTTCATCCGGTCCCTTGACTTCCGCCAGCCCTTTTTTCGCACGTACTCCGCTGATGTCCAATGAAATTAAGAACGTCGTTTGTCTGTCAACTCACCCGGCTCCTGTTCGACTCCTTGCCAGCTTCTAGCTTTCACTATCGTTCACACTTGCCTGCTGAGTGTGTACGTTTGGCACTCGCTTGCCAACCAAATCCCGTCAACCAAAGTTCAATGTAAACTGACCCGAAAGCAGCAACTGCGACACGATTCCCTTCTCGAGTTCGCAACCGTGTTGACGAATATTTCCCCCATGTGTTCCATTTGTTCATTGTACACTAATTTCGCCTGGAAAATTTCCGGGACAAAGTTTCAAAAGAACGCACGGGCATCGAACAACAAAATTAACGTCGTGTAATTAATTCACCATTCGACACGAGTGTATCTCATTCCTGTTATTCATTAGTGAAGCTTTCATGTAGGGCTTCCCATATGCCACCTACCATAAACTAACTCATGTTATGCTTCCACGAAATATTCCCAATTTTATTGGGTTTTGGCTATCTAATTCGCATTGAGTTCGTACAAATGCTGCCTGAGAAGAAAGGGAAATGTTCGATGAGCTTAATGAGATACAAGCTAATTACGAGCAACCAAGCCTGTTGGATGAATGCACCAACGTCGAGCAATAGATGAATGAATCGAGCACAAAATTAATTATTATTACGAGCCGAAAATAGCAATAAATGAAACGTGTTGCCACCGCAACCTCGATTGACAGTGTTGTAATTGGAGTGATGCCATAGTATTTCTGTACAAAGGCCAAATTTTGCAAGCCGGACAAGAAGTTTTACTAATCGATTCTGAAACAATCAATTTTATTGTTCGATATTGGAAATTGTATTGGACCACAAAGGAGCGCATTGTCATATATGGAAGCCAAAAATGTCATATCCGAAATACCCATTTGAACCAGGATCGTCGACCAATCAAAACCGAGAGGCACTAATTATACGGAAGAAGGGAAAGCATCAAAGAGAAAGATTGGTAGAGGTGGGCAAAGCGAGGAACGGAGACACGCGCAACGAATTGAGATGTGAAAAATCGGTAACTTCCGTCAGCTTTGACAGAGAAGAAGACGACGTCCGCTGGTCCCGCATGCGGGTGATTCCAGATTTTTGTAAGGGCGCCGCAGAAGATTTACAGTCGGCCTGTTTACCAAGCTTGTCGCATCGGCGCTTTGAGACCTTTAAATAGCGCATGATCGCCAGTTTCACTTAAGTACCTTTCACCTTTGACCTCTTCCTTTTGTCTGCCTCTTTTCCTCTGCCTTTCTGTATGTGCAACTGGAGCGGGAAGACGCGTGCATTCCTCCCACACCAGTCCGTCGGTGCGTCTACTAATTGGCTCGTTCGTTACCATAATCAAAGAGAGCCACAGAATTCGTCACGTTTCGCAGAATAAATAGAATGCCGAGGAGAAGAAGGAAAGAGTACCCAGGAGGCGGCGAAAGTTGGAAAGAAAAGGAAAGGTGGAGAGGACTGCGACGTGAAAGAGTCAGATAAAAAATCCACAGTTTTGCATAAAGGGGAATAACTCAGAGGCAAACGCGTGTACACAACCATTGAAGTTTTTGGGCTCGCACCACTCATTTTTACATTTTTATCCACCGTCACCTCCGCCGTCTCGATATCTTCGCCGTGGATTTCCTTCCGCTCGAGCTTTGAATCGCACTTACCACAATACTGGAATTAATGCAGAAATGCTAAATATTGCGAAAGGTTCTTTAACTTCCCCATCATATCGGGATTACTGCCGCGCCTGCTTGAAAAATAAATTCTTTGAAAACGAGCGAGTATAGCATGGCAATCAGTATTGACGCCTCGTGCCTCGTTTGCACACGTAAGTACTTACTCACACCACTCCATTTGCCGCGTTTCACGCATCTCTCAGATACTATGGAAATTGAAGGTAAAAGCGCCCTTTGGCGAAAGTCTCCCAACAAGCGGATATTTTTTATTGCCTGTTGGTATTGAGTAGTTCAGCGAACAAACATTCGTTCGATAAGATTCGTCCGTTCGAATGTATTGAATCGAGTTACGATGCACTATGTGCCGTTACACAGGCTGCTGCTGTCTGTCACCTTTATAAATCTCATTTACGCCATCGCGGGAGAGCTTGCAAATGGTTGGCGCAATTTTCCATCGCGAAGACGGAAAGAGAGAATACCAGCGGAAGAATGAACGCGGCGAAGAGGAGAAGAGACGATGAGGAAGGCGAACGAGCGTAGGAGAGAAAGGAAAAACAGAAAAATAGTAGAAAGCGCGGGTAACGATGGAAAAGTAAGGGGCAGGGGTGCTTAATTTCCTGTCACACGCGCTTTATTTCATTAAAGACGCGTTGATAATATTACATTAACGTACGTTGTCGACAGTGTGGCATGGGGCTTGAGCGGCTACCTCGAGTGCAATAGCACACATGTAGTATGCTCGCCTTCATCCGACGATATGCACCTATCTTGTCCTTGTCTCGTCGCAACTCCAAAATGCACTGCTGTTACAACGCGTGTACGTACCGCGTGTTACTCTTTTTAGACTTTCCCTTCTCTTTACTTACTCCACACATATGTATATATTGTGTATACACTGTTAGCCCATCTTGTAAAGCCTGGCTGGGCTCTGCTGCATTTCTCGGAGATTGTCGCCTCGTTCACTCCGAACCGGCTGGATTCGACTCCGTTCTATGCTCAGCCTGGACCAATTATTTCTTGGTTCGCAAATGCTTTCGACCGCAAGAGGGCGATGCATAATGTCACGTGCAATCTTAGTGAAAGACTTGCCAGACCGTCAACTACGTCTGGCGAGTGGTGTGCAGTAAGCGGGCCTCGCAAGTTTTTGCGCTCGCACTTCCGAAACGACTGCGTCGCGTCGCGTCGCGTCGCGTCGCGTCGCGTCGCGTCGGAGACTGGAGCCATCAGAGGAGATTGCGGCCGGAGGAAACGGCGTCGTGAGTGGAAAATGAAAGCGACGATTACCGCTGGATTCGTTAGGAATAATGGCTGGCGCAGACATTTAGATGATGGCTCTGGCAAAGGCTGACCGTAGATTTAAGTGGAGAGGGCGCACCAGCAGTATTCCCTCCGAGGAATTGCACGAGGAAACGGCTTGCTTTATGCCACTCGGCTTTTCTCAGACGAATTTGTTAAGCCTTCTAGTCGACGTCGAATTGAAGAAAACAGCGAAGTTTCACGAGGAAACTCTTCGATGATAACGTCGGTGGTACTCTGCATATTTAGTGGTTCTGTAATTTAAAGAATACAGGTCACGAGCTTCAACCACGGTAGCTCCGGATACATAATGACACTTCATAACTCACAATCAGATCAATATTTCCCTTATACTCAGTGGATGGGAAGTAGACAGATGCGAGTGGTGGATCGGTCCTACTACGTTTAAGTAGGAATCTAATTAATTAGAGCGCGGAGAGCACGAACGCCGAGAATTCACGTTTGGCTTTAGCGCGCACGACGTAAGGGTGGGATGGTATGCATGGCCATCAAAAGTTATGCGTGTAGAACAAAACTTCACTCATCGACGTCAATTATCCTAATTATGTCAGTGATAATTAGTTTATTCACTCAATGCGTTATGCTGTTTCCACCGTAATCTGTTCCTGTACAATCTCCAATGCGTTTTCATACCGGCGTGCTTAAATAATCAGTGGGTTGATTCGGGTTTGCAATTACTAGGACAGAGGATCCTTTGTTAACGTGGATAGGTTTCCGTAGGAAAGAAAATTGCGTCAAAGGCCTTTTAGATCCTGCCCCGAAGAGAGATATCGGAGTCAGGCAGATAGTTATCGACGCATGTACAGCTCCTGATCGGAACACTGTGTCTCAATTTCGTAGCACAAAGAACGGGTAGGGTAGCTCCTCTGAAGTATCAGATCTGTCATCGTTAGTCGATTCAGAGGCGCTCTATTGCAAAATGTCAATACAATCGAGAACAGACATTCTTTACGGGAGAAAAAAATAGCATCCTATTTCGAGGATCTGTGTCACTGATCTCTTTGATCTGGTTCGCTCTCGTTCGGAAGCACCTGGCGCACAAAGAATCTCTGACACCAATCGTAATAATAATTCGGTGAAGCCTCTTTCGAGATCTTTCCTTATTTCCGGTTGCATCTTATTGCGAGATTCGTACATTGTCTCCCATTCTCTCCTCTCGTGGCTCTTCTATTCCAATAGCAGCAGCATACCATGGTCCCTTGCTTTGGTGTGTTCTCCATCTACTTTCTCTGTGGCAACGAACATCTGCCAGTTTCAAGTGACTTTGCCAGCCTCTTTCCTGCCCTTCCTACTCGTTGAAAACCCTGTCACTCTGTCTCTCTCTCTCCCTTTCTCTCCTCCAGTTTCTTTCTTCCTTCATCTTAAGCGCGAGCTTCTCAATTTCGCAAAGGAGCTCTTTCAAAGATTCAACCAACAATTGGTAAGGGACTGGGGCTCTTCTCTTCGCCCAGCGACACGAATCTCGATCACTTCTTCACTCTTCCTTTATCTCTCTCTCTCTCTCTCTTTCTCTCACTTGAATACGAGTAAGCGTAAGCGCGGTCGCGATCGATCATTCTCTGCCGTCCGTTTTTGGCCTGACAAGTTCTACTTATGCAGATTCAGATGTTATTCAGACACGTAGCGCAAATTCTGAATGGGTGGCCTTCGCTGAACGTCGCCATTCATAAGACGCGACGGAGGAACTCAAACAGACAGATCCAGCCACCCACAAACAATTCTTACTCTATAACACATAGTCACGCAAGAGTCTCTTTTTCATGATTTGACAGAAAGGAGCTACGTGAAATCGGCATGATTTCTTGAGCAATGATATTACAGATGTGACATAAGAGAGGCAAGAACGAAAGGTAGAAAAGAATAGGGTAAAGGGAGAAGAGTGAACCAGAGATGTTGCTCCAGGGTTTGTGTTTCCAGAAACACGACACCGGGCGCCGGGGCTTTCGAGCCATTAGCTATTTACGGAAACGGCTCTGCAAATGGAGCGTGGAGGCCAAGCTGTAATTCCACAATTTTCTTTGCCACAAGATAGCGGAACGGGATGGAGAGACGGGGAGGGTAGGAGGCGGTGGTGTACGCTTAGAGCTTTTTCACGAGTCGAACTGAAGGATAAAGCATCGGGTTAGGAGGGAAGGGTTATTCCCTTTATTTCGGGATTGCCATAGAAGCTCGTCCCGCGTGTGTGCCCTACGACGTGGAAAATCGTACGTAACGATAGAACCGGGTAGAACGAAAACGACTTTACCCTCTTCCCTCAGCGGCTCCCTTTTTTAGCCTCTTTGCTGCCGCTCTGCGTCACGTTCTTCGAAAGCCCAGGGCAGTTGTTACACGGCGAGTAGGCGTGTGACAAGGAGACATCTGTCTTTAAACTATTTTCCTGTCGCGTTCCAAGTAGTCGGAGCAATTAGTCCCGCGAAAAAAGCGGGCCAGGAAAATATGTGGTAAGACATAAGAGAGCAAGGCGAACAATAAGTAGTCTTGCTAAAATAAAATTTCTCGTTCTATTATTCTCCGTTAGGTATTATACAAATATAAGTATTTTCAATAATTAACAATAACAAGATTTTAACCAACCCTGAAAGTTAGAAAATTATATCGAACATAATTGCCGGGTGTTCTGTGGATGTCTGAGCGATGTACGAAATCCGGTTGACTGTTTTGCTATGCCACGTATTCGGAAAGTTATTGATCAGGCGATCACTACTTTTTGGGTGCAACGGTCGCCTCATAAATTTATCAGAAGTCGAGGGCTTTGATGGCACGCCCGCCCGCTAATCTCGGAAGCAGATGCCACGCAGTGCCTCGCAAAACCGATTACGCCTGAGTGGATCGGTGTACGTTCTCTCCATGGTAAAGAAGCCTGCGAAGAATGGAAATGGACTTTTAAATCCATCAAACTGCCTATAAACCGGCCATAGATAAAGCGGTATCCTTCTCGGCATGGCGTCTGGGGAGCTTTTTACAGGGAAGACACACTCAGTCACCGTAACTAAACGGATTTCTGTCTTTTCACCAGATCACTCTCATTGTTGGCGTGCCTGCGCGATGGCCCACGGCATGTGAAAGCCCGTACAGGCCCCTAATACCTAATTTAGTGTCACTAGCCTCTCAAGCCTAATGCCAAAAACATTTTTTTCGAGCACTCACCCTAATACATTTTCCCCCCCTTGGTAACGGTAGGGAATTTATTACTATGAGAACTTGCTAAAATTTCGTACCATAGGTATTCTCAGGACTACATTATATTTAGAAGTTGAAATAAACATTTTCTACGAGTTTCATGCATGAAGTGCATTTCCAATGGATTCGACAGGTCGTGTCTTGTCAGTGCGTGACGAGGAAGTGGATCGGAAGAGTGCAATCGATGTGACTTGAAGCCCAACCCCACAACAGCTTCCTCGGCTACAGGCCGTTCAACGTCTGCCTAATAGGCATACTAATCGACGTTAATTCCACGACAAGGCGCATGGAGCATCGTAACTATTTAAACGAGCCTTATTGACAGGCAACGTAAGCGCACGAACGATCCCGCAACGAGCACGGACAATGAATCTTCTTGTGCGGTCTCTTCCTGCGCGCTCGACTCTTTCTCTCTCTCTCTCTCTCTCTCTCTCTCTCTCTCTCTCTCTCTCTCTCTCTCTCTCTCTCTCTCTCTCTCTCCCTCCCTCTCTTCCGACTATTTGATGCTTGACCGGCATCCGTCGCAAATGCGTTTTTAATAAAGCGCCGCGCCGACAGTAGTAAACGGCCGGCGACAGCATCATTAATAACGCGGTCATTCGTGCCTTTAAGGAAAGCTTGATTCACACAAGTGCCGGTACAAGATTAATGGAAGACTTGGAAACCACGAAAACGACATTGGTAGGGCGAGCAAAGAATAATCCAAGATCCTTTGCACGTAACATCATGCGTGTGGTTCTTGAGTGTCCCAAAAGCAAAGAGCACACTCCTCAGCATCAATAGCGGCCACGATGTAATAATTCGCAGCCCTTAGGACTACACGCTTGCCGTGCAAATATTTGTCAAGCCAAGTCTCGTAATTCCTTCTTCTACGGTGCAGCCTAGTCTCCCTTTCCCTACCATACTCTGGTATGGTATTCGCTTTCGAGCTCTTCTCCACGGGTGGTAGACAGGAGAATGAGAAAAAGGGAGTTAGAATCCCGTTCTTAGCATGGCACCTGTTGAACACCGCTTGATATGCCTACGTTTCGTCGACAATGATTTCATCGCACTGTCTTTCTCTACTGTCCACTCGTCGAGTACACGCAACGACGCGATCAGGATAAGTGTTAAGGAATAATATCGTTCAAGTGCGCGGAATTTAGCTTAGAGGAATGCCGATATCGGGTTGCTGCTGTCGCTCCATTTATCCTCGTTCCATCGCCATCAAGGTCAGCGGCGATCCTGCGAGACCATATATCATCGTTACTAGCAACTCGGAATACTAGTTAAGGGTTAAAAGCAGCCTTTATCAATCCTGAGCGAGCCCTCGGGGTCTTTCTCATACGTCCATCGCATCTAACCCTCGGACGGACGTGCATTTCCATTAATCCTCGGCTGTTACAGGCAGACTTTAAAAGCGTGACGCCAAAGCAAGCCTTGTCTACCCCAGGCATCTCGAACCTGAAGAAGTAATTTCTAGGTGCTACATAATCCTGACTCGGCTTGAGTCATCCTACTCGATAAAAGCAATTCTCGATTGCGCTCTCAATTAATCTGTCGGGAAGTCTGTCGGTTACATCCGTCCAAGTCTCGTACGGCGAACACGTCGATTAGTGGACTTTTTAGTCGTAGATCGTCCCAGGCGTTCTTCAGGCTGACTGAGTATCGGCCCGGCAATTCCGGAGCAGGAATGCCACGGCACTTTGGGTGCAATTTTTCCCCCGCTAATAACACGGTCCCGGAAATAATTGTAGGGTTTACGGTGAGTCACTGCGGCGGTCGGTCGGTCGGTCGGTCGGTCGGATTAGAGCGTTACGCGAATCGATTAGCGATCCGCGGGAGGAAAGGGTTCCGGAGCAACAGCGATATTTCGCTGAGATACCAGTCCTGCTCTACCTGCCAGTAATGACCTTCGGCCAAGGGTCGGCACACTCGTGGGAGGGATCGATTCTCTTGTGAAGGGCTTACCACGCCGTTACACAGGTATCGACCATACCGATTGGAAGGACCATAGAATTTTTGACAAGCAATGATCGAGATGCGTTCCTGGGTACAATAGAGCTCAACAGGAAGTGTCGGCACGGGCTTGCAGTCTTGCCGATATATACTGTATCGCGTGGACGCAAGACACGCGAACAATAACGTGGACTGCGGCGGCGGCGACGGCGGCGGCAACGTATTGAAGGGAAGCGGGAAGCCGGTCCGAGCCGATTGGATATTACGGCATTGTGGCGGTGCGGCTGGGGATAAAAATTATGATTCACCGAGAGATATATTCTCGAACGCTTAAATTATTTTCCACCCACGCGCATCTCGGTGAGAGCAGGCGCCGCGAACTTGCAGCATCCCGGGCTCCAGTCTGAGAGGTCCGAGAAGAGAGAAGTTGGTGTGGCTCTCGGCGAGTGCGTGCTTCATTCTTCCGGCAAGGTTTCCACGGCCTTTTCAATGGCCATGAGTTATACTCACGCTTGTTCGTGGTCACCTGCCGCATTTGCCCCCCGAGATATCTTCTCTTTCCAACGGTCCGAGATACGAGTGCAGGTGCATTGTACTCGCCGAAGTCCGGACGAACCAAGTCAGGCAGGCAGGGCGCGCGTGGGATGAGAGAACAGAGCTGTGCCTACCCCGGGCAGAAAGAACTCGACTGGAGCAATGAGCGAGGTGGAGTGGAGGAGGAGCAGTTCCTGGAGAGCATTCTTGACGGCTCGTGAGGTCAGGTCGGGTGAGGAGCTATAGCGCCTACGGATGATCGCACTTTGCCCTTTTCTCCAACAGCACCCTCGCGATCTCGCTTGTGGCTCGCTACAAATAATTACATAAACCTGCAATACACTCACTCGACCTAACTCCTACTGCAAACTGAAACAATAAACTTTTCACTACAATCGTCAACCTCGACGACATGACCAATTGAAATATACCGAGAACCATCAACCTAGCGTTTGAATGCAACTTCGATTCAGTTGGACTCCTGTGACAACTATAAAAATTATGCTTACTTGTTAGATTGCAAGAACAGGCTGGCCCGGTTCCCAGTGTCACCCCATGTTTCAACATCGCTCGGCTACTGTCGCTCGTATTTCATTCCAGCATGAAAAGACTCTTCCGTACTCGGCGCAACCCCTTTTTCGAGGTCACTGGGTCCTACCGAGCTGAAATGCGTTGTCGCTCGATTTTTTGTATGCCGCGCGTTCCCGATTGACACGAACCAACCGGGAATATAACGCAAGGCCAAATAAAGCTGAAATTGATGTTAGAGGGTTGCGTTTTAATCTGTGGCGTATCAGCCTAGCTCGCGTATAAGTCTGTGTACATACGACACCTTACGGAGGGGTGCTTCAAGCAAGTGTTCTAGAGTGAAGGACAGCGGTGGTATAGCTTTGTATCCCCTGGATCATAGCGTTCACCGACCCCAAAGATTGATGGTGACAGGCCAGGGGTGGGCTGCAAGTCATCAGTTCATCGCCCAAGAAGAGGAAAGTTTAAACTTTCTCTTGCGAACGTGTATTAATACGGCTTAAGCGCGTTCGAAGTTAAGAGCATCTTATATTTAACGTATTATGCAATATTTTTCCGTTAACGTAATATCGTATTTATAATCGGTGTTCGATCATCAGGCATTATTGAATTGTGTTTCCCATATAGAGGTTGCGAATGGAAAGCTAAAGGAGTTCCTTAATCATTTTTCTCCTGTTATTTTTGCTTCGCTCTAATGAAAGAGTTGAGTCCATTAAGAACTACTATGTACTTTGGTTTTAATAGGATGGGTGTGCAAACATCCAATCACTTTATATGCCGTACTTGATTAACGATTTTATGGAAATATCTAGCTCATTTAAAAAATCAGGGCAGTGCTAATAAAACAACATTCTTTTTGTTTCAGGTACGTAGCCACGATTTTAGAATCCGATGCATATTGAAGCGCGCCAATAACAGAGACGCAGACGAGACCTCGTGTGAGTAAAAAGGTTTATACGTTGGGCGGATTTAGTCGTGCCCTGGTTTCCCCCACTAGAATTCAACCATCCGCGTGAAACTGCCCGAGCACGTACCTACAAAACCGCTCGAATTTCCCCGGAAACCCGATAGTCCATTGCACCCCAAAGGGCTGCGCGAGAAAAAAATACACACGCGTTGAAACTGGTTCGTTTTTCATCAGGACTAGCCACTCCAATTAGAACGGTCGAGTCGTAAAGGTTGATGTGCATGTTTAGAGGACGGCCTCTGATAAGTAGAAAGCCCGACGGATGGGCGGCAGGAAAGAGAGCCCGGCTCCAAAAATCTCGTAACTCGAGTCGTCCTCTGTCGTGACATACGGAGGGCGCACGGGAACCGCCCGAGATGACTTTGATAATCGTCTCCTCTCTTGTGACGTGCCGTGATCCACATGAAAGTGCAACCTGTCTTCCAAACATCTGTTCCCCCAATTCGGATGGGTAACAACACACACCTCTTCCTCAAATCGCCGCGCCGGCTTGCATCGTTTGTTTACAAATAGTCGGAACAAAGGGTGGAGATTTCTCAGAGCCATGCCGAAAACGGGTTTCATCCTCGCCATACGGTTAGCCAGCTCCTCCGATCTTCCTAAAGCGGAACATCCTTATAATTTGAACCCTTTCCGTTGTATTCTCAGGATCACTTCCGCCATATGACACGGTAGAACCACACTGTTCCATTAAAACCTCATCAGCTCTAAACAGCCGATATTAAAACTGACCCTGACCTATGCAAAATCAAGTAATCTATTCCTTACAAAGACCTTCGTGCTCGTAGTTGATTTGATTTGAAATAATGTACTTGAAGAAGTCCAAGTCTCGGGCATTTTCTAATCACGTGAAATCGCTTCTCACGAGCAATAGTCGGAATAGAACAAGAATGGCAAGGGTAAATTCTTCGTAAAACGTTTCGTGTAACGACGGATGATCGACTGCATCGCTGGAAGGCGATGGCCGAGTCATTAAACCGGTCTTCGAACTTCGAACACCCTGGGACAACAGAAAGTCCGAGTAGAAGAAAGGAGAAAACGAATGGGAAACGTGAACGTCCGGATTCGTGCGGACTACAATCACTGGCGAGTAAGTCCATTCTCAAATTAAAAGTCGTTTAGCGGTTAGAAAGCTTTAAGGATAATTGCGAAACCGGTTCTGTGCCGACCATATCCTTTCTCACGCTGTGTGCCCTGTCGACGTATTTTCATTCTAACGCTTTCAGCGAATAAAGAGGCACGCCAAGCTCGACTCGTACATCAATCAGGTGAATTAGGCGTTCCCACAAACAAGATCGGCAACTGGACTTCTCACGTCATTACAAATGCTAGATACTCTGTATGGATAGACAATTCGTGTTCACATAAGTGTCATATTGGATAAATATGAAAGAGATTATCTTTACTTAATGAAATTGGACGTGTGTGCGATCGATCGCATATATCGAGAAGCAGGTTAAATGGAGAGAAGTCGTATGCAACTTGAGTCAAAGGGCTTCACTTAATGCGAGTTCTAAGATTGAATTCTCACAAGAGTATTCCGGCCAGCTGTCTCCGGAACTTTACGGTTTCCCACAATTAAGTAATTCACACTGATATTGAAAGTTAGGAATAAATTTGTTGACTGGCAGCATCGTTCACAGCTTTTCCCGTAGCGATATTCTACCTGTCTCAAGTTCGTCCTCATAGTCTCGCAACGCCCAATTGAAAAGTTTCCTGTTTACCCAGCCGTTGGGCGTGTCTTGGATCGACAATAGTCTGGAACGCAGTCACACTCATTCCATCCTGTCTCAGTCACCCTGTTTATACAAGCAATTTTCTGGCAAGCTAGCCAAATCGTGTCCACCTTAGGGGACCCGTGACTCATCACGAAAAATTCCTTCAGCCCTTACATTCACTACTGTTTACTTTAACCCTCCTAATGACCATAGTGTTTTTCTTCACCCTCAAATATATTCGACCACTCATTCGAACCATCGAACTTTCGGAGCCTGGCCACACAGGATGACGTTTTTCACTCAACTTCATTCATTTTGAAAAACACGACGTTGTAGCGCATACTTACATCATGCATATAAAATCCTTGATTCTTGGAGGCGCAAGAATATAGTTGTTCGAGTCTTCAGAACTTAGTATCTCATTTCTGTTATTACTGAAGAAGAGTGTTTTACTGAGCGAAGGGAATTAGTGACGAAGGAAATGAGTTTCCATAGCACTTATCAGTGAGACGTCTCAATATTCCAACTCCATTACGAGGAGCCGAGGAGCGCTAATGGTATTTTACAACAGACAGGGTGGTCTATTCCAAGGACCAATCGGATCTTTCCGTGGCTTCTTGAAACACTGAAAATCACGGTGGTCAGCACTCAGGCCTAGGCCTATCGGTCACTAACGACTCAATTTCCCAGCGATGCCAGCCTTACAGCTCTTCACTCCTGTTTGTTTTTCCAATTTTCCGTCGACCAGGTAAACACTAGCCTGCGACAGTCGGCGACCGTTTCCCGAACTCACAGTGTAATGCCAAAAGGCTAAAAGGGGCTAATTGTACCCGCTGAGAAATTAGGATTGCCTAGCTGTACCCCAAACATCCCGCCCAAAAGAGGTCCCTCTTTCTGCTTGGCCGCTAAAGGATACATCCCGTGCTGGGGTAGAGAAAAAATGTGAACCCAGCAGGAGAGAGACCAGTGTCTGGCGTCCAGCAGGCCAACTCCAACTGAACAGGCATTGTCCTGCCTGAGGACTCCCCGTCAGGACTATTTAGACCCAAAATGCAAATCCCTCGGGCGCGCACAATACCTGCCAAGATTGGCATGCCTGCTCTCTCGCCGCATTGGGTGGCAGTGCAACGTGTGCCACAGACGCAAGATCGCGAGATTTCCCTCGGTCTTCTTTCTTCCTGAACCTGACCAGCCAGGACCGAAACCATCTGAGTGGGCAACCAGTCGCCGAATCGTGACCATGTTGTGCGGCATGCGTACCACGTGCCAGACAGGCGTTGCCCGAAAAAGGCTTCCCAGCTATGGCAAGAGATTTCTACGTGACGAAGAACAATTGGTCGTAGAACTCCGAGCAGATGGATTGGCGATAAGGCCGCCAGGATCCAGATGGAATCTGCTAACACTCGGCACGTCCTGCTTAAATAAAAAGACAACCAGACCACACGATTCTCTGTCGCTTCGAGTGTTCTTGCCACTTAGGGTTGGTCTGGCCTGGCCTGGCCTGGCCATCGCATCAATTGGTGGAAAGTGGGAAAGTCGGCTGGATATACAGACGCTCCACGCATTCGTACGACACTAAGCTCCCTTGAACAGGCCAAGGGCGTAATCATGTTCGGAAAGCGCGTTCGTTAAAGGCATTAAGAAAACACGAGCAAATGGAAAGGAAGCCGCTCGAGCCTGCAAAGGCCAAGCAGGAAAAACAGAGAAACGTGCGTTATGCATACAAGTCACATATAAGCTTGGTATTCTCGCTCGCTCTCACCTAAAATCTCATGTCCAGATGGACGACCAAAACATGACACTTTCCAAGGCAAACAGTCTCAGCTCCGCTACTGACTGCTCGCAAAGTAGAAAGATCCCGCTTTGAAATCACATGCGCTAATTGCAGCCTCGTTTGGTGGTCGACTGTCAAAATAGTCGCCGCCAGCTTAAAGCCCTGGGAAATCTATTCGCCTTTTACAGGCAAACGTGACCTTAAACTTTTCCGTGCTAGACATATTGGCGAAATCAGCGATGTTGGGATGTCAACAGTATTAGTAAGTTAAAAGGCAATTGGCACAAGAGGCAACGTACCGCAAATCCGATCGATGGACATCGCTGATTAGATGGGGCTCGGTGGGCATAAAGCGCGGATAAAGCCACCTAAATCCACTTTTATTTATTCGCCGTAACATAAATAAGGCCGGTAGAGCTGACACGCGAGGTTGCTCGGGCTATCACCCAAAAATGGCCGTTTAGGGACAAGGAATTCCTGACACGTAGCCGAGCACATCGGACGGCATAAAAGTAACGCCCCGCCGGAAAGATGGGGAAGGACGCAATGCAGGGGATTAGCAATTTCTCCAAGTGCGCCTGTGTAATGTCTCTGGGGTACCGTATTGCCCCACGATGGCAATCGGCAAACCCATCGATCATCACTTATACCCCGCACTCAAAGCAGCAATCTTTCCTTCGCGCTTTCTCTCTCGGCCTTTCCAACTGCCTTATACACACAAGCATCTCACGAGACGCGCCCTTTTAACATATATTCTTTACTCTGAGGGCAAAACCGGGATCTCTTAGCACATTTAACGATTTTAACCAACACATCCTCTCGAATCACTTTAACTCCATCAATCTGTTGAGTCGGAATGACCATTGCGAAAGATGCACTCGAGTATCGCTGTTCACTAGCATTTCATGAAAATGTTACCTCGTTCTCCAAAGCATTCAAATACTTTAATGATTCGTATGATGCCGCTTTGAAAGTATCCCATTACCTCGAGAGCGGCTATAATGACAGATCGTTCTTGAAGAGAAGGGAAGACTCGTTTTCAGAGATATATGATTTAACGTCTCGTTGACAGTGTTCTCGCAAATAGCCAGATTCACGCGCTTAGGAGCTGAGGCGCCTATCGAACAACCAGGATCTTCAGTGGGTATATCACACCCTCGGCACCCTCGCTCGTGTGTTTGGATATCATTGAGGTACATAAGTGTGCGTTAATGCTCGTCGTTTGAAACCTCGATCCTGCAGGGGTGGAAGGAACACCAAGTCTTGCATCCTCGTGTGCCTCAACCTTATGATTGTAGGAATACGTGTGCACTCGGCATTTGCAAAAATCGCACGTAGATGCGTGCAGTATTGCCTCATCGTGTTTCTCACGTTTCTTCAGCAGGTGGCGCGCTGAAATCATCCGAATACGCGAGCATCCATCGCGAATGCCGAAGCCGAGCTTCGCAGGGTGTAAGGTCTTCCGTACAGAAGGGTGGTAATCCTATCCACCCTCAAGAGCTGAAAATGTTGCATCGAAGCTGCACGATTTCGTATTCCACGCACTGGCTCGCGCCCTTACATCTTCCCCGTGAGATCTTCGCCTCTTTGTTACACTCCGTGCGACGACAAACCCTGGAATTAATCGGGATTCCTTCGCTATTCCTTTTACACCTATCAGCTATTTGAAATATTCAACGGGATTAGGAGTATCGAGCTGCTGCACCTGACTGCTAACACAGAATATTTACCGACGCTCGCGGGATACGTGGAACGCATTTTTCTCATACGATAAGAATCTCTCTTTGTAACTGTAGGCCGGAAAAGAAATTGGAAATATTCCACGGTGCGATGGATATATGTCTATAATTAGATGAGCGTGCTATAATGTCGGATTATACATTTTCCGGGCAATCTGACTGAGGTATCTTATCCGGCTAATCGTGATACCGTCTGCATCTAATCCCTCGAGTTCGATTCGAGCGGACATCTGCCACGTTCGAGTGAACTAACTCGACCGCATACAAGCGGAGAAGCCTGTTTGTCATATTCTTGGCTCTCGACGACGTCGTTGTGGTGCTCCAAGGAATTAGGGGAACACTTATTCAAACAGACCCGGTTAAAAGTGCTCCCCTCCGGGGTATTATCCCGACACGTCCATTCCCGGCTTTGTACCCACCGCGCTGATGAGTTACACCTTGGAGTAGACACACACACATACACACACACAAGTAGACACATGTGGGACGGTGAGGAGGAGAATTCGTTCCTCCATCAGCAGGAAAGGGCGATGAGTGCCGCCATCGGAAGCTGGAGTGTACGAGGCATGCATACTATAGTGGAGCATCGACGCGTCACAAATTTTCACGGACCCGTTGCTACGTTTTAACCGAATAGCCGAGAAAAGCGAGCACAGGCCTGCCGATGGCCACAAATGATAAAAGACCGAGTTTGGGATTATGTAAAAGGAGTCAACCACCTTTGAAGAGACCCTTTCACAATGAACTCAGTAGAGAAATCGACAAATGCCATTACCATATGGATGAACCGTAAAGAAAACTAGATCGTTTATAATTCATTCGATGCCCCCTAATTATACGGGGACTAAAGGTTCTTGCAAAAATTTTGTTAGTTCAACCGGACTATTGATCACCTTGGTTAATAGCGAGTGAGGAAAAAAGTAAGCGATTCGGACCCTTTATAATTATTTCATTAGTCAGTGGAATAATTTTGAAGAGACTCAGACATGCGTATGGGCGCCAATACATTCGCAGCTGAAATACAGTGGCTGGCGAACACCAGGAATAATTATGCCCCTCTTTTTCTCCTCTCCAGGCAGACATTTATTGCGTTTCAACTGTCCGCCGGCGGACGCATCCCATCGAATAGCATTCAAAGCGAATATGCTCCTGTGTTCATCAATAAAGCTGAATGTTTTATATCGCACTAATTAAACACCAATTGAATTTGTAATACGACTCTGCACGGGCCACCAACGCACACATGACGCGCCTAGAGGTGCACTTTTAAAGCAGTTGCAAAATTAGACAGCAACGCGTTGAATTTTCAAACTCTAATTTCTGGTAATTGGTATCGTTTTACACTGATTTCGCAAAATGGCAACCTAAATTATCGAGGTGGCTAGTCATTATTGTTTTTACAGCCATATCTTACTAATAGCCGGGAGATGGGAGTTACACGAGCATTCAGTAATTCGAGCTGAAAATCAAGCTAATTAAACGGAGGCAGGAACAAATGGCGCAGCGCTCATTCTGCTTTTTGCATTTCGACCCACCTTGAATTTCGACAGTCACGATCGAGTTATCAAATGATAGGAGCGCCTCGGGGGCACGGATAGAATGCATTATGGAGGCATGGTTCTTCCATTGGGAAAGAGGAGTTCCATTAATCATGTAGGGCTCCAACTGTGCATCGGGATCGATGCTGCGTGACAAGTTTTGAAGCAATTAGACACCCTTCGACATTCCAAAGAGAAGAGTCATCGCTCCCCTCTGTTCTCGATCGAGAACCTTCTTTAAAGGCATCCCTTATTGTCTAACCCTTCAAAGCTCTCCGACGATAATAATTGATCCTGTTTCCCGGAACAATCGTCCGGCGAAACCAGCGGCCAACTGGACGTTCCGATAACAGAATTTCGGTTAGCTTCAGTTCAACCAACGAAGGCACAAGCAGTGTCAAACAGGGCATCCATGGTCATAGAATTCCAATAAACTTCAGATCTATAAACCTCGCATGCGCATACGTTTATGCATTGAATAAGGCTACAACGATTTAAGACCGAAGCTGTTGCTTTTTTGTGGCCTACGCCAGCATTGAAAAACCGCTTACTCGATACCGAGAACGACAAAGAGATAAAGCAGGAGAGAGATAGACTAGAATAGGACGTACAGGGCTTTTTCTCGTTTTATCTCTCGGCACATGCTTATTCCCGCCACCTAAACGTATTACATTCCAAGCGACGGATCGTTCACGAAAGAAGAAGGAGAGAAAGAAGGCAGTGTCGAGGGTGGCACGGTCAATAAGAGACCTCATGCGTGCTGATACGAGCATATTTCGTCGTCGAGAGGGTAAAGTCTGCGGTGAAATAAGGATCCAATAACGGGCGAGTGGACGTCGCACGAACTAGCCGTGCAGCCACCAACTCTCTTTCTCTCTGCTGCTCCGCTCTCCAGTTAACCACCCCTGACCAGCACAAAAAGAGAAAGCCAAGTGAGTGAGATTCGTGGCGAAATTGAGTGCTGAAAATACCCGGTGATATTAACAGGAATCGCCGTTCGTTCGGCTCCGCCCGAACTCGAGACTTTTCGTTTCTCCGAACTTCCGAACTGAAGGGACTCGCTCAGCGTCCCTTGCACCTGAATGAATTAAAATAACCAAGCTCGATGGGTCGCCCGATAATTACAGTGGTTTTTATTAGTGGGAAATCGTGTCCTCGTAAAAGCATTCCAGCTAAAGATGTCGTCTAGACATTGAACGGATCAAGCTCGGCCAAGCGTTAAAAGGTGTTATTATCGGCGAACTTTTCTTCACGAAGTTTTTACTCGCCAGGCTCCAGGAATCGTGCACTTAAGGCCAGGCCGAGCTCGATAGCAGCTCGTTTCATTTTCGAAACTTTCCCCTTACTATCGATTGATTTCCTTACCCGATTCAAGACACGAGAACTATCATTATCGGTAATCTTGTATTGTCGATAATGAAATGATAGTAGATCTCCAGAAAAATATAGAATTATCTACTAAATCTGCAGGAAAATTTATCTTTTCTGTCACAATTATTTCGCTCCCTTGATATATTGATGCTAACCAATAATTTAAAGAAAATGTGAGGATTTGAATTAATTTTCAAAGTGCACTGCCGACTGTTATGGAATACAATACACTGTCGTCTCTAGGGCAACAGTTCCACATTTAATTTGTATCATATTTGCATTTTTCCATTGTCACAGTATTGTTTTTGTTTCCACTAGATCATCCGTTACTACATGGTATTGATAAAATATTAAATTTGCAAAATATTTCCACGATTTATTATATTTTTTCACTCGCCAACTAAACGGTGTTGTTCCAACGGCAACATTTATTTGAATAAAAGTACAGAAGCTTTGAAAGCACAAGATAAATATGTGATGAAATAACGAAAACACGTTTCGACGATCCTAAAGGACTTCTTCCCCCGAATTCTAGATAATGCCCGAGGAATTTCTTTCTCCTAGGCTCCCAAAATATCCCACGGGGTCAAGAAGCATTGACCACGTGGTTTCCCGCAAGATCATGTTGAAGTGTTGGCTCAAGTGTATTTGATTTTGCTAATCGACCTTAACAATACAGTCAACGTGTCCTTGGCAAAGGAATCTCGAGTCTCAAGGACCTTCTCATTTTTATTCGGCACGAAAAGTTTACTTTTTCCCAGCAGGCCAGAGTCTCTAAGTTCTCAAATAGCATTATTCCCGAAGGTATGTAGTTCTCCGTGAGGCGGAGCAGGTTCGATTCCCCTGTCAGAGGTTGCGCGCAGCTACGAACGATTTTCGACAAAGATTTGTAGAGGGTGGAGTTGTAGCTCTGCGTCTGAATGGAGGGGGTGGCGGAAAAATTCGACGGGATGTCCTAAAAGCCTCTTAAACCTGTCGCAGCCAAGCAAAACCGAACGTATTTATCGTCGATATCCGAGCAGACCCCGAAAGGACCTCGCAGCTGGCCGTCCGAGAAATGTACGCCGATGGTCGATAGTGTCTCTCGCGTTGTTCTCGGTTAAAATGATCGGCTCGTGCTGCCCCGACTGCAGGATATTGTCTCCTGCTATTTTCTTTGCAACCTCGATCGTTGAAGAAGATCGATGGCATCCTAATGGGAAGTCCGCCGCGACCTTGTAGGTCTTCTGCTAATACGAATAAGGACTCCGCTCTTTGGATCACATTCGACTTTTATGTCCCGACATTTGATTAACTACCACTCCTCGCAGTTGGCAATAACCGTGACATTAACTAATGTAATCATTGTTGAACCGGCGGCGGCTGGCAAGTACTTAGTTTCAATTATGGTGTAACAGCAAATATCGAAATAAATTGAAGGGTAACACAAAACTCTTGTTCTACTAAGGTATCCCATGAGTAATCAAAAGAAGCCCCGCGCATCTACTCTAGCAAAAAATTATGTTGCGAGTATACCAGTATTAAAAGCAATGCATATCAATATCTTACATATAGAAATATCGAAGAACCGTTCCCTTCATTTAAAGTTCATTTCAGCCCCGATGTGAAATAAATCACAATTTCTGCCATACTATCATCAATAGAAAATTAAACAAAGTATTCCGTATATAATCAATTGTATTGCGATCGAATGACCAAATCCCCACGTACTCGGGGCAAAGACTCTTGCGGAAATAATGTTCCGATGACATTTTACAAGACGTCAATTCCAGGTGGACTAATCGAAATAGTCACGAGGCGAATACACATTAGGCAGTTCCAGGCTTCAGTCTCAACCCACAATCGAATGTGAGGTTTTCGAAGATCCAAGGGTCCGGACTGTGTTGTCGCAAACGTACTACTCGTAGATATACTGGGTGATGTATTTTTTTGTTTGAAATCCACTACTCTCATTATCGAAGGTTGGTCTTAGCTATGATATGATGTATTACAGTGAAGGAATGTAGACTATCAATAATTATTTAGGAATAGATATAAATAATAGAACAAATAACAGACAATAATAAACCTAACCAAACTCTTTCATTTCTGCTTGTTGAGTCGAAGGCATCACCCTGTATATACACACAAAAGCCCCAACGGGTAGCGTCAGGTATACCGGGCCGAAGACGGCGCGGCAGTAACACGAGCTATGTTGGTAGTCTCTTGCAATGTGCGCGCGATGGCGCACGTCGGGCTGCTGGCAAATGCCGCGTAATAAGCCCGATTGTTCGCTACCGGGCCAATTTGAGTGGCAGCCCGGCAATTTCGAGTGCGGGGAAGCCCCGACCGGAAAAGGCGATCCCGGCGTCCTTTTCCCTACGGTGCGCCAGCCAATGGTTCACGCACACAAACGAGAATGCAAACCCGTGCACACAACTCTACAGCTAAAGGGTTGCTCGTGACTCTGTGTAGCTACGCCCGGTTTCCTCCTCGGGCCATGGGTTCCCATTGGGCGTCGTCGTCGTCGTGGGTACACAGGCAGCCACGGTACATGCGTTTTCTCTGCACCGTATGTCACGCCACGCAGGCCTGAATCCGGCGGGGAGTATCGAACGAGTTTTCAAAATGTTACTGCACGGGAGAGAGCCGAGAAAGCAGGATGTATACTGGAGCAAGCTAGCCGTGTTACGGTTTGTACATTATCCACTCCCCTCTGCAGAGGGCTGTCTCGGCGAGTATGCCGGTGATCGCTCGGGTCGCGCGCGCGCGCGCGCGCGTTCTTCCCCTATCTAGTTTGAGCTCGGCTGCCTGTATTAGATAATCAC
Organism: Ectemnius lituratus; assembly: GCA_910593735.2. Lineage (NCBI taxonomy): Eukaryota > Metazoa > Arthropoda > Insecta > Hymenoptera > Crabronidae > Ectemnius > Ectemnius lituratus. The sequence continues at coordinate 21,504,641 of OU343034.1, forward strand.
CGGAGGACAGGAGGGTCCGGTACGCAGGGACTTGAAAGGCCCCGACATCCATCATCTATAGACGAAAAAGAGCCACTTCCCCCTTTACTCGATCTGTGTGTGTGTGTGTATGTGTGTATGTCCTGTCGACGCGCGATCGCCCCCTCTTTCTCTGTCGAGCGCGCGCGAGCCACGCGGAACCTGTAAGCGCAACTTCCCTTTCGAAAATTGGTCCTCGTCTATGATTCTCGTACTCCTTCACCCCTTGTCTGCCCTTCTCTCCCTCTCTTTCGACCTTCCTCTTCTTCGCAACCCCCTCGCGCGAACGTTGTGTATACGCCAGAGTAAACACAATGTCAACGAGCGCATTAATGTTACACTACACTCGATGTATGCGGCTCTTTCCTGCCAAGCGATCGAGCGTGTCTTTGATGACTCTCGAGAAATGTCGCTAGTACATTCTACTCTCCCTGATTGCATTCAATTATCGATAGATGGTGATTGTACCGGAGAGTTTAGCAATTTAGCACGATGGCTATGCGTATGCGTAAAAGATAGACAAAGTCACGATAGCGAGGGTGATTTTACGCTTTATTTTACGTCAGTCATTGTACATTTATAAATGGGCGTGACTTGATTAATTTCTACGAACCGTATTCTGGTAGGTATGCAAATCTGATGCTTAATTGAGCACTGGCGTAGCGAACAAGTTTTTCGGCATCCATGATAACTGCAAGGTACTTTTCGTGAATGAAAACCTCCCCCATTCAAGTGAAAATGTATTCACCATACACAATGCTGTATCTAGAAATATTCACGAGCGAGTCAGCGTTAATCAAGGATTTGACGGACGCACACATAGGCGAGCTACTCGAAAACTTTGTATTCACAGCTTAGCAGGCTCAAATTTCCCCCGAGTAGCTTGTCTCGCCTAAGTTACTCGGTTAATAATGGGATATATTCAGTGAGGCTCATGCATACTTTCATGAGGACGATTAGCAATATGGCGTAAATTGAATATAATCCCAGCGCCGGTATCTTCATCGGCGATACGTATTTTCAAGAGTACAGACACAGAGACGTGCAGATGAGCGCATATACATCCTTCTTCGAGATCTGGTATGCAAAGAGGAAAGTCGTAAGGCAGCCACCGCCAAAAATGCCGTGCCGAGAGGGGAGAACGCGTGTATAATGCGTGTACCGCACATGTGCATCGATACAAATAAGAGAGTCGTTGGTGCTGTGAACTCTACGTCCCTTTCCCGCTCATAAGAAATTCCGTGCCAGGGAAGCTTGTAATAAGAGTCGGCGACGTGAGAAAAACTCGTCCCTTCGAAGGCGGACTTGGCGGGAGGTGGGGAGCGGTATTCGTTGATGTTGCCTGCGGATGACATAATACCAGAAGCGGCACGTGACTCACGTGCGAAATTTGGAGGAAACGAATGGAGATGCGTGATACAGTGGGCCAACTGGGGTGGCACAGAGGCTTCCTTCTCCCAGGTTTTCTGTTTCCGTGCGTGTCCGCGCATCAAGTAGACCAAAGAAAGGCCGAACGTACTATGTTTGCAGTGGCCGTTGAGGATTTCAGTGGAGCGGCTGCTGACCAGTAGCACACTTCTCCCGAAAAGAGCGAGAGCTCTGCTGCACGCCGAATCTGGCCGACAGACGAAAATCCGGTGGCTCAATGAAAAGCGGATTATTATACTTCGCACGTACAGTTTGCGAACCATGAAAATCTGGCATCCGACTTTGCTTTAGGGCAATAGTAATATTTGTCGGCTGGAAACTGTGGAACATATGTTCGCCGGCCTTTAAAACAGAGAGGCGTGGGTAGGAATTATACGAGGATTAATAAAGGGCTCTCAATCACTCTTTACGTCCTACTCACGAGGGATGCAGATATGAGCAAGGATCCCTCATGAAGCTGCGCATTGAGCCCCGAGACTTTTATGCTTTTTCGATAATAGAGGAAAAATAATCATCCCCTTACAGCAGAGCGTGTGGGTCTGACAAGAAGGAAGGATGCGCGCTTATATATTCGTAAGCACGCCGGTGAATCTAATACGATGGTGAACGCATAAGCATAATTCAGGCTGAAGCGTACTCCTGCCTGGTTCGAGTCGAGGAGGAGAGCCTGGATGTCAGATGGCCGGCCTATGAAGAAGCCGGCACTCCTGGTCTCCCGTAGGGCCAGGTTTCTCGCATCGAGATTAGCATCAGCGACCGTAAACGCCAGAAAATAAGCGACGAGCCCTCCCGCGCATTGTCGACTGCCGAAAATTTATTCCAATCCTTTGTTCTCAGATGCCCGTTAGTTATCATTAGTACGGCGTACGCCTCGAGCACCTGTCAGGTAGATCAGAATGCCCACTTCTCTCTCTCCCTCCCACTCTCTGCCAGGCGACCCGTGCCGACGACTCGTAAAGAAACCAACAGTTTTCAGCTTGAAATATTTATTGACTCTTGTGAGGATTCGCGCAATAGCCGCTAATTTATTTGCAAGCACACTCCAAATGCACTGCCGACGGACTACAAACACCGACCGCCATCCGATTGTGTTGTGATTGCAGATTTATACTGGCCGCATCGCTCACCCGAACCCTTTCTTCTTGATCTGCTCTTCACTTCAATTGTTGCCTTTGATTATATTAGATATACCAGAGAAAAATATGCGAAAAAATGAATTTTGAGCTGGGGCTCTGGAATTTATATCACTTCTTTCTTGATACAAGAAAACATTCTCTGCCAAATTTCAGCCCCCGAAAAGATCGGGAAGTATGAAAAACATGCGAAAAACCTCGAAAATGAATTATTCAAGATCGGTTTTCCATGTGTTTTCGGTACAATTCCGGCATTTCAGCTACTGGTTTCATGTTTTCTATACGTTTTGATACACAAACAATCGATTTATCAAGCGTTCGTCCAAGTCCCAGAACCTTCGAAAAATCGAAAATTTGTGAAGGGGTACATATGGAAAAATTTGCGAAAAAATGAATTTTGAGCTAGGGCTCTGGAATTTATATCACTTCTTCCTTGATGCAAGAAAACATTCCCCGCCAATTTTCAGCCCCGGAAAATGTCGGGAAGTATGAAGAACATGAGGAAAACAACGAAAATCAATTATTCAAAATTGGTTTTCCATGTGTTTTCGGTACAATTCCGGCATTTCTGCCACTGGTTTCATGTTTTCTATACGTTTTGATACACAAACAATCGATTTATCAAGCGTTCGTCCAAGTCCCAGAACCTTCGAAAAATCGAAAATTTGTGAAGGGGTACATATGGAAAAATTTGCGAAAAAATGAATTTTGAGCTAGGGCTCTGGAATTTATATCACTTCTTCCTTGATGCAAGAAAACATTCCCCGCCAATTTTCAGCCCCGGAAAATGTCGGGAAGTATGAAGAACATGAGGAAAACAACGAAAATCAATTATTCAAAATTGGTTTTCCATGTGTTTTCGGTACAATTCCGGCATTTCTGCCACTGGTTTCATGTTTCGTATCCGTTTTGATACTCAAACAATCGATTTATGAAGTTTCGTCAAAATCCGAGAACCTTCGAAAAATCGAAAATTTGTGAAGGGGTACATATGGAAAAATTTGCGAAAAAATGAATTTTGAGCTAGGGCTCTGGAATTTATATCACTTCTTCCTTGATGCAAGAAAACATTCCCCGCCAATTTTCAGCCCCGGAAAATGTCGGGAAGTATGAAGAACATGAGGAAAACAACGAAAATCAATTATTCAAAATTGGTTTTCCATGTGTTTTCGGTACAATTCCGGCATTTCTGCCACTGGTTTCATGTTTTCTATACGTTTTGATACACAAACAATCGATTTATCAAGCGTTCGTCCAAGTCCCAGAACCTTCGAAAAATCGAAAATTTGTGAAGGGGTACATATGGAAAAATTTGCGAAAAAATGAATTTTGAGCTAGGGCTCTGGAATTTATATCACTTCTTCCTTGATGCAAGAAAGCATTCTCTACCAAATTACAGCCCCGGAAAATGTCGGGAAGATTGTAAAACGTGAAAGAAACCGTCAGAATCAGATGAAATTAATTATTCAGCCTTTGCGCTTGACATTACACGGCTACCAAAACAATGACGCACTGTCCGAATTACCGATAATTCTATGGTAAAAAACTGATTCCAAACTATCTGTCACACCCTGTACTATCGCATTTTCTCCAACCATCGACAGCCAGCCGATACCAGTCCGGCGAGTTTTTTGTTCGGGTTATACCTTTCGTATCTGATGGTCACAAAGAATTCTAATCTCAGCGGTGTCCACTCTCGATCAAGGGGAATCTATTCTTTTTATCTATCTCCCATGATTTCCAAGCCTCTGCTTCCCAAGTGTATACTCGGCTGTTTTAAATACGGTATAAGGATTGCAAGGGAGTATCAGTGATTTAACTCGTCGAATATGCAAACTACTCGAGCAAGGCACGAGACTTATACTGAGAAAGAAGCCCCAAAAGAGACGTCTCCCCTTTTACTTACCTCCTGAGGATACCCCCCATAAACCTTTTCAAGAGGTTGGGACGACCGGAACTATCTAACTAGGCGGCCTAAAACAAGGGACGCCTTACAAGGGAACCAGGAGGGAAAGACAATGTGAGATAGGACTGAACTCCGACTGATATGATCTCTAGCATGTCGCAAGAAAAGGAAGCAAAGGAAGCAAGAATCCCCAGCGCTACCGCTAACTTACTGTCGCACTATGTCTTACTTGGACCTGTGCTTGTTAGAAAGTTGTAATTAGGGTGAAATAAGTAGAACAAGTAAAATCACTTCCCTTAGCCCGCACACTCTACACGAACACATTTCTATAGATATTCTCACTAAAAGTTGAACGATCGGACTATTCACGAATTCCGTGTAAATAACTATTACTCGCCAGAAATTCTTCCTCACTGTGTATAGATTGCACAGAATCAAAGACACGTACTCTCTTTTTCTAAGATTGCACTTCTCGCCTGTATAATAGGAGCGCTGGGAAAACGAGGGTGGGATCCGGAGCGGATGAAACGTAGACACGTATCGTCACCGGGGATCTTTAGATTCGGCTGTGAAAGGCGCCGGTAAGGGAAGAAGAGCGAAATAGAATTAACGCAAAAATCCGAGGATAAAACGCAGGCCGAGGAGAAGGACTCGGGCACTTTGATTGGCGCCGGAGATGCTTCTCACATAGGGTTACGTGAAGGGGGTGAAGATCGCCATCCGAGAATCCCGGATTCGATTTTCGGTTGGATATACCCGGTGAATGGAGCCCTAGACCCGGGCTCCAGACTGTACGGAAGGCCCACAGGGAGGAACGAGTTTCTCATCCGAGATTGGAAAACGTCTGGGATTACGTAAAAAAAAAGGCTAAGTGGGATTGCGTATCGGCCAGATGGCAGGCGCAGCTCGCCCCCGTAAAGCTAACCAGGTTTGAGCACACTTGTGTGTGCAGCATACCTGCCTCGTAAATGTTCCTTTCGCTACCTTCGCATACACACACTCTCAACTGACTGTGTCGGTTGCTTTCGCCCTGGTACTTCCACGATACACTGCAATTTTTGTACAGCTACGAGAAAAATATAATTGTTGCTACAATGCACGTGTGCGTGTCATACCGACGTGTCTCTGTTGCAATAGCTGTCTTCATTGTAGCAGTGAGGCACCATACAGATCATGCTGGAGAGTACAGGGGATACAGTAATGGGAAGTATTCGTCGTACTCGGTATACGTGTGGTTCGGCGTGGGTATACGCGTGGGTATATATTTGCGCTGAACACACACGTGGATGCGCCAGCCTGCCTGCCTGCATGCACGCGGCTGCATCTACAAAGCTCTCGAGACTGTGGTGGTAACTGTTGCTGGGTTAGGAGATATGGGATACGATAGAACTCAAGAACGCAGCTTGGATTTCGAAAAGGGTGGCGCTCCCACCCTTTCAGCCTATTCTCTGAATGCTGTTCTTCGAGACGTGTCTCTGTACCACTCTGGGATTTCTTTACCCCTCTAAATCTCTCTCGATTCTCGTCCTTTTCCATCTGGCGAAGAGCACTGGAACGTCAAGCATGAAAGTTTCGTGCCATGAACCCTAACCGGCCGCGTGCAAGTCCGCCGCAAGTCTCTTGTACTGTTAGGAACCTTGCTTGCTTTTTAACCGCAAACACTCGCCCAATTTTGCGCTGGAATCTTTATCTTCGTGCTTTAGCTTTAAAAGCTTGCCACCGAGACACACCAGTCTTAAAATGGAGTGCTGCTATTCGACTGAAATGTATAGTTCATTTCTATTTGGACCTTTCTTGGTAAAGGAGAATTGGGATTTGAGTTTCCTAGTGTACTACATTGGTTATCACGTCCTGGCTCTCGAAAACGGAGCATCTTTTCCACGTATCATCGTCCAATACTTAGCGTTTTCTCGACGCTGAAATTGATACGAGCGAAGAACAGGTACAGAGTGACTTTGCAGTAAGGTTTTAATAGGTTAGTTCGATCGACAGGCAAACTAATCCCTGGAACCCGTACCTCGAGTACGAGATATCTGGGTTAGTGGTCTCAATGAAAAATAATAACGCAACCAATTTCTCGTTCGACATCCCAGCGAGCCAGTGACGTGACCCACTTTCAGGGTGGGTCTCTCGCAGATGAGAGCCAGCGAAAGTGTCATCGAGCCAGAAGTGTATCAGTACTTACACTAATTATGTACATTATTATTTTCGTCTGCACTACTTTCCGCAAAGTAGAAGGTGTGCTATCTTTAATACTCCTCCGAAGTTACTCGGCCGAGATTGACTAATAATTATGTCTTTATAGTCGGGGTATCTTTCACACAATTTGCATTGAAGTTTTTATTATTGCTTAGTTTGAAAAAGGAACACAAATTTCATACAATATGAATTCAATATGACAATTCAAACTAAAAGAAAGTGAAAATTCAGTCCTTTATACGTAATCAATTTTCGTTAAAGCGTTATCGAATGGAATCATCTTAATTCAATGCTAAATACCTTTGCTAACATTTTCACACCTTTATGGACGCGAAAGCAGAAATATCGCGTTAACGACATACTCTGAGAATGGCTGGAAAGTCATCGAAGCGGCCGTGTTATGAAGAGGCTCGTGATATGGAGAGGGGAACGGGCTGAGCATTATAACGAGGCACCAACATGTTTATCCAGGCCTTCGGCAATACAGCAAGGTGCATCGCGCGGGAAAGCTCTTGGCGTCGCGTCAGTGCGACCTTTCTTTCGCATCGTCTTTCTCCATAACCGACAGCGACGTGTGTCTGCTCGAGCGCAACAAGGAAGACTCATCGCCAAGGGCGCTGTAATTTTCCAAGCTATCATCCTCATATGCAGATGTTATGGCTGAGGGATTAGCCTCTGTGCACGGTGCTGTTCAAGCAGGGTGCAACCCCTCTGCCTCTAAGATATTCTCAATTCTAACGCCCTTGCACCACACACACGATCGGACCTCCCATATAGCCCAGGTGTGGCACACGGTTTTATTGGTTTAACTTACTATTTTACAACCGATAGTGGATTAAAGGGATTAAGCACAAGGTGGAGGGTTGGCTCTCGTGGCGAGTGAGCTTCCTATAGAGACGTAAACTCGATAAGATACGAGCATTACCTGTTCTCTGAAAGACCGGCCCGGCCGAGCCGCGCTCGTATCGCTCGCACCGGCTTCGTCCGATCCGTGTGAACCTCGATAAAAACTCAATTTACGTCGATGTACACCCGCATCGCCACCAGAATCTCCGTTCTCATCCACCTTGAACACGCTTGATGGGGTGAGTGGTGTGCTGCTCGGTGTGCATCACTGTCCAGATTCCTTCTTGCTTGAGAGGAAGAGGAAGAGTATCAGGTTCACGTGTTCCGGGTACTCGCCCTTCTGTCCCTCCTCGGACTAACTTTCTTTCTCTCATGATCGTGATCGTGATCGTCTTAACCGCTTCAAGTGTCATCGGCCAGGCCCCTATTTCGATATCAGGATGTACTGAACTAATGGACTTCAACTAGATCAATTACTAGCAATACACTACTTTGAGCACGTTCAGTCGAAGAAATTAGAAATCTTTTGTTTCGGGCTTCCAGGAAATGGACTGTTATCCGACCAGTAGGTCATCCTAATAGGTTTCTCCAAGAGTAATCTCGTTCTGTGTGCCATTGGTTAATGGAGTCCAGTAGAAATCCGGAATTGCTTCTGTGAAAAGAATTCAAAATGAAAGATCTTAATCCCACATTTGGAAGAACCGAAGCCCTTCACAATTTTCAATTATAAATCATACCAATCTACCGAATACGGTGAACAGAACATTTATGGACATAATTTCTCGACTACTACGTTCAAACAGATAATATTATCTTTCTCCAGAAATAGTTTTACAAGCTTGATGTTTATCGTAGACGGCTCAATATCACGCTCCTTTCTTCGACGATGCCTGTAATCGAAATCCATGCATTACGGGGGCTTCGCGGGTCCAGATTACCTGACTCAGCTCCGTCCGACATCCAAAACACCTTTCGTTCTCGGTGCTCGAGGTTCGCGCGATAAAGAGCCTGGCAGACGCGAGTCGGAAGGGTTCATTGCAAGTAGGATGAGGCAGGGGTTGAAAGGAAGAAGAGGGGGGGGGGGCAGAGAGAGAGAGAGAGAGAGGCGACTAAAGAAGATGGGCTTGTGAAGCGTAAAAAACAAAAGAAAAATGGTTTACGCAAAGGGCGAGATGGAAAGGGAGAGAAGCGTCTTCCGACAGAATCGACTGGAGCATCAGTGAAGCAGTGGTTCCTGTGACCCTCGAAGACCGGCTGTTATCCGCCGCGTCCCCGACCCCTCAGAGCCGAAGCTCAGGAAGCAGCCAGCACCCTACCCTACCCTGCTCCTACTCCTGCTCCTACTCCAACTCCTGCTCCTATTCCTACCCCTACTCCTATCCTACCCTCCGCCACGTTCCCAACGCCCGATGCCCAACGCCCCCGAATGCCCCTACACCTACACAAACTCCCCCGCCACCAAAGGATCTCTGCCTGCGGCTCGTTTACCCCCCACTCCGTCCGCTTCATCCACCACAGTGTCGGGAGTCATCGGCTGGCTGGCCCTGTGTCCTCAGTCTGTCAGTGACCGCGCAAGCGTGTGGTTCGCTCTGGAGACTATACTCGTCTCGACTCGATTCATTCGTTCACTCGCCGAGGGTGCATACATCTTTCACTCGCTACGAAACACTGTGTCACCACTCTTTACCAATCGAATCCTTTCTATATCGAGTAAGTCCACTGGTCACTGACCACCGAACAAGTGCCAGTACTGTGTAACTCGCTAAGTGCTCAACAAACGCGATTATTGTATTGAGTTTGTTTTTGCACGCTTTTCCTTCCGTCGCGGCAAGTCCTTTGCGTACGACCGGCTTCAACGTTGCTGGACAGCGTTGCTGGAAACGAGCGCGCCGCGTAAATTGGATTAGTCGAGTGCGCGCTTTCGCCGCAATTTTTGCTGGGCTCAACGAGATTGCGGCTTGCCACCACTGCCGCTCGGTTGGTGCACGCGCGTGGAAGGGTGTGCTGTTCCCTGTTAACTGGTTATAAGTGGGCTGACCGCCCGACAAGCTTTAATATGTCTGTGAGTGGTAATCGAAGCTGGATTTTCGGATAATAGCACTCCGCATATCCAATCTTGTACGAGAGAAGATATCCGTGACTGTGATTTCTTCGTGCTTCCATTCATTCATAACAGTTACTCGAGAAATCAACTGACTTCTAAAGCTACAACTTGTTCTCCGTTCTTGAGTATTTCACTGTTGATCGGTCGTACATAGTGTGATCTGATTACATTATCACGGAGATCTGCTCGTTAGTCATTGATTCACTCGGCTCTCTCGCGCAATCAAAGGTGCATCCAAACGGGAGACGAACATGAGAGGTGCTGTGATTTGCAGGTGACAAAAGGTTTCCGGGTGAATTGCACGTGGTGCGTAGAGTGCTATCGATTGGAGCGGCAAATGTTAAAGTGTACGTTCGACCAGGGACAGTCAGTCGGAATCGAGGTGACGAAGAGTCTGTGTCATTATGAGCTGGAGTAGAGCAAAGTGATATGTCCGGGCAGCAGATTCAATTCGGCAGCCGAAACCTTTGATGTCGACCGACCATTGCGTACAGGCTTATAAAGTGAAACTGCAGGGTGCAAGAGCAGTAGCCAGTGCGCACAAATCTGACGCGTCACTCTCGACGGTCCAGCCAAGGAAGTTGTAAAACAAGTTCCCTTGGGAATTACGGCTACTTGCTATCGCAGTAGTCGAGACCAGAAAAAAAAACCCAATGCACGATCGGTTCGTTCTCTCCGCTCGGTGTTGCCGTGCGTAGGAGGGCCACGAGCTCGCAACTTTCCACATAGTTCCTCGTACTTGACGGAGTGCGCACGCGAGTAAGTTTAATTTGAGATTGGTGGGCATTCGCGTGTACGGCAGACACCATCCATCGACGTCGTTGTGACTGGCTGCGATTCCTTTGAAGATCGGAGCGACATTTTTCACGAAAGACTTAGCCGCAAAAGTGTCCGAGTCTCTGAAGGACTAGCGTGGAAGATAGTTATGAGGACGTAAGAGAAAGAAAGGAAGAGTGTGTGTTGTGCGTGTGAGAAGGAGAAGGCTGTTCGATAAGAAAGAATTTGGTGGCAAACGTCATTAGCGAAGAGCGCGCCCAGGGAGCCGACAAGAGGGTATGTTCTGCCATCGATGACGGACAAGGGTAAAAGTTCTTCTCGATGTGCGATCCCACAGTATTATTGGATCTAGTGCCCGGCGAAGGATTGCTCAAGAGGCCGACCATGGATTATAACGAGTACACGTACTGCTACGGTGGTGGTCGAGGTGGGTGGCATTCTCCCTTAGTTCTCTCTCCCTCTCTCTCTGCCCTCTACTCGCAGGCTTTTTTACGAGCGGAACTCCGACCGTCCGTGTGCCTGCACGAACACACCGGATTTTTCAGCCGTCGTTCGTGCCGATTTCTTAAGGCCTACCTTCGAGCCAGTTCAAAGAAAGCCTATCCTTAATCGCACAATTTCGAGAATTCCTTACTGGTCGTGCAAGATTCAGAGACTTTGCCTTTTAAGGGAAAATTCTCTGCAAATTGTGCGCAAACCGAGTATTGGTAATTGGTCGATATCGAACCACTTTTAGTAGAAAGGTGCCAGTTTTTACCGGGATTATCCATTCGAAGTAAGCGGTACGGTTTAATGAGAATGCCGCACGAATATCTGTCTACTTTGCATTCCGTAGCAGTAGTTCCTGCTGGGTCAAGATCGATCAAGCGCCTGTCGTCGGTGAGGAAGACGCGTTCACTAATAAAAAGATGATGGCATGCGTGTGTGTGCGTTGTATGAGAGGTACTGATGAAAATGCTAAGAATTACCATATTGCCAAGATAAGCTGAACTCATAAGTTGGAAAACAGTTTCTAATGTGATTTCGCTCTCTGCCGCGGTGTCTGAAAGTTTTTCATACGGAAACATAAAGTTTCCACGTGCGCGCATACTATTAGCAAGCATTACTAAACTTTATTGCTTCCGCCCGCTCCAAACTTCGCCGGCATAAAGCCGTCCTTTACAATACCGGGGAGGCATAAATCGTGCATGGGTCTGTCCTTCCGCCACTGCTGTCTCCAGGACAGCGGAGGATCCTCGGGAATTCCAAGTGAGCACTAAAGTAAAGCGTACTAAACGAAGCTCTGCACACATGTTACGTCGCCGTGTGCAGACAACCATTATTGTGTTTCAGCACCCAAAATAAATCATGCTCCACTGAGAGTGCACTTTTTTTCCCTCACTCGTAGCAAGTAAGATTTTGAAGTGTCTGATAGTGCGAGGCCGCCGAGCGATAAAGCTTGTATTTGGAGAAGCAATCGATTTTCCCAGGGATTCGAGGGATTGGGATTGGGAGGAGGGTTCAGGAGCAAGGGGCGCAACACTTTCACCGGTTGAAAACGGAGCGAGGGTAGGGTTTTTCCGGTGAAAAAGGGAAGAGGCCGCCGCCGACAGTGAGGGAGCGCGTAAGTAAGAGGAGGCCCGTCGCATTTATCAGGCTGACATTTCCAAATGTCGCGCGGTTTATCAGGTGCGCGCTCCCTGTGGAAAAGCTTGGGACTTAAAGTTGCACGGCAGTATACGCAGACACGCGCCACGGTTGTGTCGTGTATACACGTACTCCGACGAGCGCGCGCGCGCGCGCATAGGAAAAGTGAGGAGCACGCTTGTGCAATATGAATCGGCGACGTCATTAAATTTACATAATAAGGCGTCGCGTGGTTGCCTACAACGATGACTGGGACTAGCAATGGGGCTGACCAGACTTGGCTGACTATGACCGGACAGCTACTACTGTCCCGTATGCTACGTGCAGCGGGCAGCGTTGATATTCACGCGCAGCTGCTACGATCAGTAGCAATTGAACGAAACGAGTTCACTTAGCGCCTTGACGAGATATGAACCTGCTGCTGGGCGAAATATTCTCCGACTGCATATGCCATCCTTGTAATTACCGGTGGATTCTCCTGTTGTTCCCTTTCTTTCCGTTTTTGCAATTTCATTTAACCTTTCCCTCTCGAACCCCACTACCATCGCCGACCAGTGTAATTAGAGGGACACGTTCAACGAGGAGAACCCTGCCAACCAATTTGAGAGTCAAAAGGGGACAGCACACTTTTTTGATATCGCTCTGCCAGATGAATTTCACGTGACGCTGCACGTCTGGATATTAGTATCGATCACTCGAGAGGAGCTACCGGAATTTGAAGTGGTTCGGACTTTTAACGACGGAAGGATGATTTCTCTTAAACGCTCCACAGAAACGCTCTTCGACATATATACTAACGAGAACTCCGAACTTATCTAGTTAGGACGATCGATCGCTTCATATAATTGCTAATTGCGCATGTGTCTTACCGATTGACAGTTGTTGCACATATGCACGAATAAGCGAGCGGTAAGTACGAGGGAGGAAGGTGGCTGCGCCCGTGCCATCACCAGAGAAATATGGGCGTTCATTAATTTCGCGTAGTACCCACGTTGCTGCATTCCGCGGAGCTATAAGTTACCCAACACTCTCGCTGGTTAGTAACATGTTGGAGAGCAAGTGCGGACGATTCGCAGTCTCGTCGGGCGCGTTGGCCGAGCCAGGCATTAAACTTATTCACTTCCCAACTATTTTGGAGAGTCTCGAAGGCGATCGCTATAGCTATAAGCCATAGGCAATGCGCCAATCCGCGTTACGTCTCCTGAATGCGTCGTAACGATCTCTTGAAACGACTGGACGATCCCCGACCACTCGCTTCCTTCTTCCGCTCTCCGATACAGGCCCGATTTCGCTATGTCTATCCTTCCTCTCCATCACGAACTTTGACATGACCCAACAAAATAAAAAGGAGAACCGACAAAATAAGCAGGAGATTCTACGCTCTGCGATACACTTATGAAAACTACGTTGAAAAGTAACATAGGCATGCGGAAGTAGTGTAATGCAAGCGTGAGGAGCAAAGGGCAATAGTGGTTTGAGTAGGGCTTCTGGTCTGAGAATAGTTAAGGGGTATGGCCGTGATCGACTACGTGCACGGTCCTTTTAATAATGCGTAGCAAGCGCCACGGCTATTACCAGCTGCCGAGGCAAAACACTAATATAACGGGAGGGGGGGGGGGCAGCCTTCTTGAATTACGCGGCGTGCCGTGCGGCTCCACCCCGCCGAGATTAACGTCTCGTAATAACAAGCGAGAGCCCGTGCCGCCGGTATAAGGTATAAGGTATAAGGTAGGTGGAATCCCGCACACAAGAAACGATCCTGTGGAGATGCTGTTAGCTAGGACGCGTACCTCCGATTCCTCATTAGAGGCACGTGCGTGGTTATCGGTTGCTCGTCTATCGGAGGCCCCAGACCCCGACTCTCTCCAATCTAATTGCCAACCAACTTCGCGGACAGAAGCTCTCCTCTCCTCCCCTCTTCACCCTCTTCTCCTGGTTCCTCGAAACCACCAGCCCTGGACTAGCATGAAAGTGTTACGAAGCTATTACAATTCTCGAATCGATAGCCTCGATACCCGGCATCGTTATCATCAAGTAGACCCTCCCTTGCTCCAAGACCTTTACCCTCTGCAACTATGCAACTACGGTTGTCCTTTGTAACTAAAGTTCATTCCACTATACTATCGAACAATATGTATAGACTTTAAGTGCCGCCGGGCCGAATCATCCATCTGGAAGTATTGCAAGTATCAGCGATACGTAAAGCGAAGGTCGGGTCTGGATAGCCGGGAGAAATTGAAATAGAAGTGTCGATATCCTGGCGATGGTCCCGAAGGATTTAACAAAATGTCCGCCCTTATTAGGAACACGTGCACGGTCGTCGGTTACGTCGCTTACCAGTTCACATTGCCGCGAGGCAGTTGGTAGAATGTGATTGCACGAGCGGAAGTTGGGAAAAAGAAAAATCTCAGGAGCATAAGGACGAATCTAAGGAGGAGCGACCCTAAAATCGTCTTCTACGACCTCACCGGGCTTCCTTCCAATATCCACGATCTGCCAAACGCAGAGTCCCTCTCTTATCCTCTCTTTCTCCCTTTACATCGACCCCAGTACACCATCGCCTCCTCTACCTCCACGGGGATGGGGCTTGCCCTGCTTCCCAACCCTGTTTTCCCTCCTTCCTTTCTTCCATCCCTGCTCTTCTTGCCAAGCCCGACTCGTCCCTCCCGCTTCCTCAAGGCTGCTTCGCCACGTCTCGGCCCTACTATCCCTTCTGAACGGCCGCAGCATCGATTTTAACCCTGGCTTTGCGGATTTATTCCGGCCTCTCTCTTCCAGCCCGCGCGGTGAAGAAGCCAAATCGATGTACTTGTGCGAAATAATTCGCTCTTTTCTCGCATTTTCGAGGATAACCTTAACACTTAACATCAAAGAGTCACCGCAACATCTCGCATGTGGTCATAGTTGTTTAGTATTAGTTAGTACAGATTTCGATAGATTTTTACCACTTGTTCACCTTTGCCTTTACAGATCGAGTATCTCTCTGATCGTTCTGGACCGTACTAGATATTTTTCTAAAGAATCCCTCGAGTGGTCTGATTTTTGTCGGAAACCTGCGAGGCTAGAAAACGAAAGTACTCGCAGCGAATGCAATGAATTTCTAAGGCATACTATTCTTTGCACAGGTGAACCAACCGACCAATCGGCTCCCTTCGTAGAGTGAAAAGCTTTTAATTAATTGCAGCGAGCTCGAACGGATCGTAGGACGTAGATTATAAGACGATAGCGCTCGAGCTGAAAGGGAATGAACGATCGAACGTGCAGTGATTCCTATCGGCTGTTAATTGCACCGATTAACGAATACCGGCGTCACAAGGCAAGCGGAGTCATTCTTCCTGAACGCTCGGGGACGCCTACGCGCATCCGCCAGCTATTAATTAAATCGAAGTGAGTTGGGCGAGTAGTTTCGCGAGTAAGAGATATGTCGATGCGAGTAGATTTTAGATGTACGATTGCGAAAGTGCGCGAGCGCTCTTCCTGGCCAGGGAGCAAGCGGAGAAGGACGGCGAGCGTGCGCGTTGCTGCATGAATAAGGATTTTTATGATCCCCCTGGAGCTCGTCGAAGATGCGATAATTTCAGTTAATAAACCACGTCTCGTTATTGTGATTTACGAGTGGCGTACAAGCGCGCCTAGAGATTCCTTGCACTGTTATATGCTCCTGAGACTTTATATATTGAGTCGCGCATACGTGCGTGAGTACGTGACTGCATTACTTTCTGGTTAACTACTTGTCGTTGGAGATAATTAAAGAAGACACGTATCTAAATGGTCAATCGAAGACTACCGGTACAAGAGAGGGGAGAAACGTTGTCCCGCAACCACTCGTTAGCGCCTACGCGTATCCGTCACTCCTAATTAATTCTCGCACCCAAGGTTACCCGCCAAGCTATAGTCCAGCTATGCTAATCGCTATCTCGATCGTATACTGTCAATTATCCTTCTCCATAAAGTCACCGTGCATTATCACCGTAATCGCGCCCCAACCCAGGGTGTAATCACGTTAGTGTTTAAATAGGGCTATCTTTATTTTCATCTTTCCGGAGAATATGCTTCCCCTCTTACGCAACTAGCTGCCACTGCTTTTACTCGTTAGTACAGAAATCTCGAATTAAGTGGGTGGAATATTTCTATTGGCCATACACGTTTCATAGGCAAGAAGTCCTTGCTAGTTGGCAAGAGTCAGCAATGCTTTACGAGTAATCGAGCAAGGAAGGCCATAGGATTCGTGAACCGTTTGAAAGCCGTCTTCCGGGGGAGCGGCGAACGAACCAACCAACGAAAGAATGAACGCGCGCGCTGTACCATCAAGCTCGACGGACATTCAAAAGCGCCGATCCGCAGTGATTCGTGGCGAGGCTGCTCACCCACGCGAGCAAGCACGTAGCAAGCCCCGAGTCGACAAGACCGTTTTGTCCCAACGAGCAATTTATCTGCTCCTCCCCCGTGTAACACGAATATCCTGGCTCCGCAACAATGCCGGCGGCATTGGCGAGAAAGCCAGAGGAGGCAGTGCGTCATTGTCGAAATCGCGGCAACGTAGTGGCAGCAGGCAAGCCGGCCCGCAGACGACATGCCACGGGTAATCGCTACATTATTTCAAATTATCGGGTGTGCTATGGATAATTGTGACTGCGAGCCGCCACCGCGTTATAATTATCTATCCCTGCTCCCCTGACTGCAGCCGCCATGATAACCAACCCCTTTCACTTCCTATCTACCCTTTACCCTTTCGCATCGGACTCGCATCCGCTATCCCTTTTTTTCTCTGCTGTCCAAATCTACGCGTACGCCTACACCGCTCAGACGACAATTGGCAGAGTCATGGGCCTTTTTTAATCAAATATACATTCACATACGTAGAGATGTATACACAGTGGGGAGAAGGATCGATCGAGTGCCGATGCCTCGGGCGAGCAATCACTGGCGTGAGAAGTAAAGTTATTTGATTATGACGTTGCAGCGGGAATCGCCCACGATCATTGGCTTACTCGTGTTGATAGGATCGAACAAGGATAATGGCCGGGCACGCGGGCACGTGGGCGAGGAACAAGTTGGCCGCACTTCGTACTCGAGAGCAGCAGCCTCCCTTCGACTTTCCTCGCGTGCTTTTATACTCACACACAGCTGGCTAGCTGGCTGGCTGGCTGGCTTGCTTGCTTGCCGGCCGGTGCGACACAAAGATCGCTGCGCGCGGGCTGCTTCGCATTAGCGTTTATCGTTGGCGAACACGCGCGCTCGAACCGGTCGGCTGCTCAGAGAGATGTGGCAATCTGCACTTCTCTCCCTCACGGTAACCTGCTCGAAGCTTCTCGTTCCATGAGGAGTTTCTCACGTCGTTTGGCTGCGTGCTGTGCCTTCCTGCCGAAAAGGGGTCACACGAGACTACTAATTATTTTAGCACTTACAGCCAACTTGGTGGATTATTCGTGCCACTTCCACCAACGGTAGAACCGGCAATAACGCTCCGGATACTTTAGATTTAATCGCCAAATGACTTATTCCACAATCTACCCCGCTCGCAATAACGCCGCTCGATCGAGTGTGTTCCCTTTACGGAACGCAACGTCTCGAGTAAATAAGTACTCGCAAAGTGTTGCGCCATCGTCACTGAAAGTCTACCAGTGGAAAGTCCGAGCGACGACGCCTTCGGTGTCGGATGTTAACCAAGCGCTTCCTGCCTGCCCCTATAAAAATCGGAAGCAGGAATCATAACGAACTCGTTTAGAAGCCATTAATTCTAGCTCACACTAATCGCTCGTGAATCCAAGTCAAACGCCTCAGCTACGCTTTCACCCTGTAGAAGCTTCGTATAAGAGTCGAAGAGAGAAAAAGAGGGAGAAAAAGAGAGACCTATGTCCGCTTAAAGATCTAAGTGCACACTTGATTTCACGTGAGCCGCCTCGGTCCTTTGATTCCGATCTCTCCTCCCGCAGGAAAAATTCCTCGCAGTAAAGACGACGAACGCCACGGCGGCTTTACCACGCTCGGCTTGTCACTTCGATCTTGAGGGAAAAGGAGGAAAGGAAAGAGCGAGTGGCGAGGGGTCGATGTTGTATTAAGGTGTTCTCGACGGTGCCGGTGGTCCATTCGAGTAGGCGCGCGGCTCGCTCACCAACCACGATCATAAAGCACACCGAACTCTCGCACAGCACCTTTTCTTTCCAACTGGCAGAGGTGCGCCACATAAATTCTAATGGGAAACGAATTAAGCTACCCTATTTCCACGTGCCCGCTCCTTCTTCCTCCTCCCTTAGGAGCATGAAACTTTCCAGCCCTTTTTCCTTGGAAAGTAGAGAGATCTATGGTACGAGGAAAATCATGCTCGTCCTTGCTGGTCGTAGCTCACTTATTAAACGTGGACTTGGAAAGTTGGTGAGGTATTCAGTAGAGCGCCAATGCGAATCAATTTCGACACATTGGGATTTGTTTTATTTTACTGGAAAAAGCAGTCTAGCCTTTAATCGGAAGCGGTTTGGCCTCCCTGCCATTCCTGGTATAGTGAGAGAGCCGAGGGCAACCAGTCGGCGCATCGATGAAGTTAATTTTATTTTCCACGATTTTTCCGCTCCATGAAACTCGATACTTGGTCCCAGGAATTCCGTAAATTTGAACATCCAGCCAGCCTCCCGGTTTTCCCGGCACTACTCCCTCGCCCTCTTTATTTTCGGGCCACGTAAACTGTAATGGGAAACGTATTAACTCCTCTTCCCTTCCCCTAATGCGAGAGCGGATCTACCTGGTAATGTCGTGAAATCGCCAAGTTTCCACGTTCCAAGTAAAGAAAAAAGGAGTGAGTAGCTTTTGTTGCCGCACCTCCTTCCACGCAGTTTAAGGTGGCTGGCGGAAAGTACAGGCGAGAATTCCTTTGGCCCTTTCCTCTCACTTTTCTCTTATACGAAAAGCCTGCGTGCAAGTGTATAGGTGCAAGTCAGAGGCTTGCCTGTCTGCTGGCTGCCGGGGTAAGCCAATACGGTCACACGTGTTGGCGAGGTTTATATGAAGCGGAGTACGTGTAGGCGTATAAGTGCCTGTACGCCAGTGCGAAAATGTACGTAGCACGAGGGTAAAGGGAGCAAAGAAGGAGTGTGCGAGGGTAAAGAGCCACCATCACTATCGCCAGCCGGTCCGCCACCCTACGAAACTTGCAGCTTTTCGCTGCTCACCCTTCTCCGGACCTTCGGCTAGGCAGGCACCAGCAACGCCGCTGCTGCTCCCGCCGCTGTCCCTCTCTCCTTCCTTTGCCTTCCAATTAAAACCGTTTCACCCCGGCCGCGTCCGTGTTCACCCCTCTTGCTTTAAACCGCCCCTTCATTTTTCAAGATTTTCCTCTGACGCCAGGCGACCACCCTGCGCCGCTCCAAGAGAAAGAGATGCTCGAGTGGCCGGCTCACCAGGGTCACGCTCTTGAGGACAAATTTTCTAGCTGAACATTGCTGCCTCCTACGATTTCGTCGTTTGTCGGTTGATGGAGAGCTCAAGGCCTGCTTGATTACGAAAGGAAATGGGTCGCGCCACGACGTATCTCCGACCAATCCCATTAACTAAAACCGAGCGATCCTCTACCTTGTTACTTCCTCTCCCTATCGACTTTTTTCCACGCAACGAGGCCACAGCAATAACGATTTCGATTTTTAATTAAACCTCTCACCAACGAAGAATAATCCTCTTTTGCACGAAATTTTTACATTTTCAGACCAACGCTTTAACCAAAACTGCCCGTTCTGGCTTAACTAGTACGATCAACTATTATATGTTCCATCGAATCGGGATTCTGTTACGATTAATTGATACGCTAATGCACCGGGATAGCTTAACAAATATTTGTATGGACTTTAGACCATTTGGGCACATCCTGGATCCTGGCCGCTCAAGCCGCCAATTGCTTTGCCGTAAAATACCCGGTCGCAAAATCTCGTTCGTCCGGCGAGCGCGACGGTTCCATCAATTTCGGAACGCGTTTTCCCTGGCTTTGCAACGCGGCAGGTATGCAACCCATCCGATACCACAATAACTCAAAGCCCTCTCCTCCTCTCTGTTTATTTACCGAGCCGGAATGTGTTAAAGGAGACGCACCAATAGGTAGAGAGTATCGCGCAACTTCATAGTTCGATCAAAGATTCACCCAATAGTTTATAGTCGAACTATAGGAATGAAAAATATCAAATCTCTCGCGTATCCCACACCATATCGTAAACTGACACTTGACTTCGTTATTCATCGGATTTTTCTTTAGAATTCGTGTCTTTCATCTGTTTTGTCTCCGAGTATTTCAATTCGGCATGCTGTTGGCATTCACACGGTCGACACTGCCGCGGGCCAATCTGTATGTACATTTTCCCCTGGATTCGATATAGTATTAATTCGTTCCGCTCCGAAAGCTAATCCAGACACGAGGCTAACCCTTGTCCATTTTCTCCGGTCTGCTCCCCAAAATACCGTTGAGTCCGCCCTGCGATACGTGACCGGGGATCCCAATCGTTTGTTCACTTTTCCCCCTCGGAATAGTAATAAACCTTGATGCCTCCCTCTCTATATCGTTTTATTTCTGAACCATTTAACCGAACCCACTCTTTCCTCCAAAAATTAAGCCGAGCAACTCGTGCATTTCTTATTACTGTAGGTTTTATCGTGATCGGCACTGAATATTTTAATATAGAAATGAGAATGGTGCCCTGTAATAGAAGTAGGTGGATAAGAATTCGAATATAATGCTTCTGCAACTATGAATCGACTTTCACATCCACCATACACAATGATTAATGGCATCCACGCAACGAGTCGTTTCAGACTCAATTGACGCGTGACAGTACTTTCTTTTCCCAGCGACCTTGGGAAGTTTGCTCCGACACGGTTGGCAAGCCTCAGAATGTATGCCGATCGCAGCAGGATCCTCTTGATTCCATAACGAAGACGAATTCGAGAGGCCGAAGAAATTGAAAGCGCCGTACCTGAAGTCCTTGGAGAGCAGGGGGAAAGTCCTCGAGCTTCTCTAATAAATTCCATTAGGCATGGGCTCTTGGGCGCAAGGACCCCCTGATATTATGTTACGCGTTTTGACGTACGTTCTCAATGGACACGCATCTATTACGCGGCCCGGTGCGACAACAAGCGTCTTTGGTCGAGGCTCATTCACCGGAATCCTTTTCGAGGCCCACCAGGTCCCCTTTCTCGGCTTCTTCCGCATTCGGGCCCAGAGAGAGAGAGAGAGAGAGAGACAGAGAGAGGGAAGGAGAGTGAAAGAGAAAGAGAGAGAAAGGAGAGGGGAGACCCAGCACCCAACGAAGCCGGCATAATTCGATCCACCGTTGCCTACTTCTTGCCGGCATGCGCATCCTTTGTCACGCGGTCCTACTCATCCCGGTTTCTGGATTACCGGATAGTAGCTGACAGGTCCAACCGTACACCCGCCTTTTGTAGATGCTGCTTCTCCTTCTTTCTCTTCCCCTCCCCCCCCCCCCCCACGTCTATCCCTCGGTAAGCGTTCGTTCTTTGTCCGGCTTTTCTCTCATTCTTGGCTGCTCTTTTCCTTCCTTTGATTCGGCCTTACCGCCACTCTACTTTTCGCTCCACGGAAGTGGAAAACCGGCAAAAGGATCCTCCAAGTAACGATCGGCAGGATGACTGCTCCCGCCGATCTATTAGAAAGAATAATGACGTGCCACGAAAGAGTCTGATGCCTTTTCCCCCACTCTGACTCTCTCCCTCTCTCTCAACTGCTTCCAACAAGCGAGATGAATGGAACGGGGCTACCTTGTATCGCACGGTCCACGCAACCGCATCGTCCTACGCGTGAAACGACTCTGAGAGTACATGTGCTTACAAGAAGCTTCATTGTAGCCATTCCTGTTCAATACCTGGGTGCCTGTCACCAATTCAACATACCGTTACAATCAATTCTTGCGGCTTGTTACTCAACGAACTCTGCCCTCTCGTATCAAGAACCACTAGTACCACTTTATCGGATCTTCCTAAACTATCAGCAACGACATGCTGATAGTTTGTGCAGTGCGTTGACAGTGCTGCTGATTTTACTCCGATCTAATATTCAATAGTTGTAATATTCTATGAGATCATTCTGGCTAGAGAAATAAATATCAATACTGGAACAAGGTACTTTAGAGCGCTTTCGTTCGCTCCTTTTACAGTCTCATATCTATTTGCATGTTAGAGCCTTTCCCCCCAGCGAGGTGTTACGCGTTAGTGTCGAAAATGGACGGTTCCCGAGAGGGCGCGATGGGGCAATGTCAAAACTGAGAAACTTGGCTCGTAAAAGGGCCGAGTGCTGCTCTCCTTTCGAGTATGAGAAAAGGGGGGGGGGGGGGGGGGGGTCACGCAAACATAGCACGATTCGAAGTTTAGCCGAGGCGGGAGATGCCACGAGAAAAGCAGGCGATTAGACGAGATTGAGAGAACTCTCTTGTTGTCGCACAAGCTAAAACTTTTTTCTTTTCCATCCTCGGCCGACCTCGCTCGTTCTACCCTTCACTCCACTACATTTACGTTTCGATCTCAGCCTTCCTGACGACCGCTTCTTTCAGCATCTAATAGCATATCAAACGAGGCCCCGTATTCGGTAGCAGCATTACCAACGCCCTGAAAGAGTCCAGTGCCCCATTGGCTAATTTTGGATGCAAAAGAACCGGGTCGAGTTTCTAACCGACCACCCTACACCCAGTTCTCGTAAGCTTTCTGAGTTCTTCGATACAATAGCGCCGGTAAAGGTGCTCTCCTCGGCAGTGGGAGGGCGACCTATCCGAGAGTAAGAGAGAGAGAGAGAGAGAGAGAGAGAGAGAGAGAGAGAGAGAGAGAGAGAGAGAGAGAGAGAGAGAAAGAAAGAGAGAGAGAGAGAGGGAGGGAGGGAGGATTGCCGACTGCTCCACTTTTCCCATTGATCTTACCATACTCTTTATTCACTTCGTACATACACATTGAATATATCAAGCGGCTTACTTCGCAATGAACAAGAAACCGGCCGATATTCCATGGTCCATCTTCTAAGTTCAAGGAAATTTAGAACATCCTTCTTGGCTTCCTCGCCTAAGATCTTATTCAGGCGAGTAAGCATATAGAACACATTCGTAATACTAGGTCAACCCTTTCCACTGCTATGCCGGCAGTGTAATCCTCGTGCCAGCAATACTCGTCCCGTGTGAACCGTGCCTAATCGCGAGATCTCCTCAACCCTTTCCCGGAGGAAAGCCTCGGCCGGCCACCTGCCGGGGATTACGAACGAGCATTGTTCGGAACTTACAGCCTGAAGGAACTCATTCTCGTTCAAGCGATCCGTAACACCACGCAACTTTCGCTCGACGCGCATCTCGATGCATCTGTGCACATCCTTCGCCCAATCCGAACGATATAGGCGGATAATCTCTGCCCGTGTCTTTCTTTCTTCTTTTTTTTTTTGTTGGTCTCGTCTGCGCTCCAACTTTTTCTTGTCAGGCGTATCTAAAAGAGCGTATGGCTCATTGTTGTTGCAGGGTGTTTGTTGGACAGTTCGGGACCGCGGGGCCCGCCCGATGTGCCACCCCGTAATCCTACAATGAGTCGTCTCAACGGAAGACTGCCAGGAAGTCACGCAGCGAGCGACCACGAGCGCGATCCCGATCTCGAGCCATCCTGCCTCGTACGCACCCCATCCGGTAACTTCTACAATATACCAAGTAAGTCCTCAGGGTCGTTAAGTCTGATTTACAGGGAAAGAAGGGGGGGGGGGGGGGGGCTTCGAAGACGTGGGAAACGCCGCTGCGCCTCGCATCGCATTGCTTTCCTTCGCGCCCTCTGACCTACTTGCTCGCGCGGCAACACTGCTGGATTAGCCCTTGTCAAATCACTGCTTAAGCCCATAGGCCAGTCACTCCCAGTGCGAACACTACCGAATTCGCGTCGCCCGGTTCTAATCTTCCCAACCGGAAAATTGATATTGCAAAATAATGACTGAGCCACTCAAGCTTACCCATGCAAATAGAGTTCTACTCGTGGAAAGTTAGTTGCGGTGCTTATTTCCTCGTGGTACAATTCTGCTTAACGATGGAATAGGAAACTGCTGCTTCAACTGTCATGGGGGCGGTGGGATTTCCTTCAAACTTTCGTGAAATATGATCTTGTTTATCGCCGAGATCCAAGGGATTTCAAGAATTTGATCAGTGGCTCGCGTTGTTATCGTAAAGGTATTAAGATAGGAATAGCGAGAAGAAATGACCGGCGTTGACTGTGGCAAGGAGGTATAATCCTATTGATATTTGTTTCTCGGATAAACATAGCCTTGAAACTTGGTGGAATCAGTATTTAAGGATTGCTAATGTTTAGCAGGCGGGAAGTTGCAATGAAAACAGATCTTGGTGACAAAGTTCCTTTGTATCTGGTGGAGGTGTGTCCGACGATAATGTGAAAACAGATAGAGGAAGCTTAGCTAGGTCGATGGTGGGTGACATCTTTGACGAGGGTACAGGTTGTAATCAGTGGTAAGCAAGGCGGGGCGCCGCGGGGGTGTCAATGATTTTGAAGAGGCGCGTCCTGCCAGGCAACTTGCTATCTTATCGGCCAGCCATGCTTTTTGAAAGCCTCTTGGAAAGCGGGTCCGACAATGCTTGAAAAGTTCCGGGGCTTTTGTAAACTTTTTGCGCTCGATTATTTATCGAGCTGTCTTCCAGCGGCAGCGATCCCTCCGCTTTTATCTACGGAAACCACGTCCGGCCTGCTGCTCCGAGATTGCGTGGGTTTCACCGAAATTAGCCGGAGTGTTCTTTACGGAATGGCTGCTCCTTCACTTTATCCCTTGCAATAACAGTTCTTTGTACCGTTGCGCGCCCCCGTGATTAATCGTCTGGAGCGCTTTTTCTTGATGAAGTTGACGCGACAAGAAATAATTATTGCCCTGCAAGAGAGAAAACTTGGGAGTTATGGTGGGTCGGTGTTTCGTCGTGTGTGGTTACGCACCAAACACTCGCTGTCTTTCTCTTCCTTTCACAAGTGGTTAACATCGAAAAGTCTCTGGAGGACACGCCACACAGTGGTTTTCAGGGGACGAAGCGAACGGAGCGAAGAAGAGAGAGGAGATATATCCCGTGAAATGTTTTCTTGGTGTCCTGGCCGAACTACTGAATGTACTTGAGAGAATAAAGGAACGTTTGAGAGGAAGACACTTTACCACCATGGGCATCGGCAGTGCAGGGAAAACAACGGTGAAAATCCAACCCTCACTGCGTCTGAAGTGTCCCTCCTCGACTTCCTTCGGGAAAGGAAGAGAAGCGCCTGGCACAAGTACCAGATACCAATGACAAGTTCTTTTCTTGTTTGGTTTCTCGCAGCGGAGACCATTCGAAATTCTACGGCCGTTCACTCCGTAGAATTGGTGTCCGAGGGCGCCGGAACAATTTTACGCGGCCATCTGTTGGAGCATTCCAAGCTTGCTGGGTCGGCGGCAGCTACCTTGTCGCCCTTCAAAGGCGATCCTTTCGAAAGCGTGAGACGATTGGAACAGTGATTTATGATCTCTTGACTTATTGACTCCCGGTTATGACACTGACCGACGCTTATGACCTTCCCCATAATGCACGGTGCTCCTCCCAAGGCAGACCCTTCTTTTGCACTCCCGACTACCTATCAACCCACTGCCAAACCTCTACAGACGAACCAAGGTTAATCTGTTTCCCTACGGCATATGTAGAACCACTGTGGTTGACATATTAATAATACCTTACACAGACACACTAAATTCCGGTAGTGATAGACTACTTAAACTTCTCGCAGAATAGAGGCTTCAATAAAGCTTAATACAACTTAATAACACGAATTAAGCCCGCCGGAATATTAATGTGAATCATCGAGTAAAACAGACGTCGAAAGGCAACCACTCTTTAAAAGAGCCCCAGGCACAAAACAGTTTTTGGCCACTCGTATAAACGGTGCGCGCATAAATTACCCAGGAAGACTTTAATTAAAGCCACTTTCGCCTCAATAAATTAACACACGTGCACACGAACATCCAACTCTTTCATTTGACCGGCGTATCCAATAGGATTTGGAAGAAAGAAAATATCGAAAAGGAGCGGTTGATACCGAAAAAATCGTGGTAATCATGTATATCTGGGTAAATGCTATAATTATTAGATTTTGGGACCCATGTGGCAATACCCACAATTAGTGGCGCGCCGTCTAGTCCCTCTACGCTGGGCCTCTCCTCTTCCCACGCTGCGTCGGCCTCTTTTGCTCAGGCAGATATGTGTAACGGATGCTGGTAGATGTAGGGTAGGTGAGCAAGCGAATTCCCCGTACGAAAACAAAGGGCTGCACCGATCGAACCCACACCTTCTTCAGGCAGAGTGCCGGCAGAAAGGGTGTTTAGGCCGATCCCCGAGAGGCTTAAACGCCCCGGGGCTATTGGAGCTGGTGCGAACAACGGACCGAGCGCATCAGACACATACACACTTTAGTTACTCTTCTCATTTAGTTAGAGAATGATTAGAGCCTGCAATAGCGCATTCGATCCGACGTACGCTCAATGGTCTGTTTATTCCATTAACATGTTGTAGACGATGAGAAAAGAAGGTTTCTTTCACCAACGGCGTTGGGAAACCATACATTTTTGAAAAGGAAAGAGTAGAGCGTACCATCGATTACGGGGAATAACGTGTACGCGAAGATTGTGCGGACTTACGAAAGCGTGCGCTCACCTTTCTCTATTCACCGTGCGCGAGCAGGTTCCGCTTGAAATTCAAACCGAAAGCACGATGAATCATGTACTTATCGATTCAACTGGGGCCTCCTTCGACCCCTCTCGCTTCTTCCTCCTCGGCTTCCTTGGCGCGTTCTTGATGCTCGCTCGCTCGCACGCTCACCGCGTCCGTATACATCATGGAATATGTTCAAAAGAAAGGCCGTCGCGTCTAGCATCAGAAATTGCCCTGGTATCCAAGCGGCTCCCGCAATCCGATCAGGAAAAGACGTCGCGCTATGGAAATAAGAATGCTTCGAAATATATCTGATTTATCTATCGAACGGCTTTCACACGTCGACGATGTTACAGTTTAATTGCAATGCCCACTGACATACCTTTCTTCCGAGTACTGCAGAATCGAGTGAGATATTATTAAATTCTTTAAATTTATAACGACGCTTCTCTTCCTTCAGCTTGAGATAAGTTTACATAGGGTGATTGGCGATGCGGACTAAATCGTATTGAAAATTCGATAAAGTTCAAGCGACCCCAAGCCAGTTCCCGGAAATCCGTAAATGGAACTAATAAATTCAACATGTATTCACAGATAGTTAAAAGTCCTTACAATCTATTCCAATCACTGATTCTGTTTAAGAATTATATTTAGAATTGCTATTCCGGACTAATAGATATGGCTTGTAATTACGGCTAAGTGATAGAGCCGAGTGAAGCATGTTCTTTTGTTACATCGCGGTTGCCGGAAGTAGTGATGCGTTTCCCACGAGTATTTTCGACGAACGCTCCAGGTGTGACTATAACAAACTGTTTGTATCACTGGGTTTATTTTCGTTGCAGAGATCCCGAAGAATGAGTACAACAATAAGAATCAGTCTACGGGGAATAGTCCAATAAAGGTTGAACTACAAAACAACATGGATAGGTAAGTTCGACTTCAGTTTCTGATTAATAAGAAAACGCCTGCTCTCTCTCTCTCTCTCTCTCTCTCTCTCTCTCTCTCTCTCTCTCTCTCTCTCTCTCTCTCTCTCTCTCTCTCTCTCTCTCTCTCTCTCTCTCTCGTAGTCGAGAGGTATCCGAAGAAAAAGCGGAAGTAGAAATTCGTGCGCACCATAGCGAACTGAAACGAATCGGCTACGGAGAGTGAAGACTTGGATTCCTTCATTCTTTTGCGCGTCATTCTGACTAGAACTCGGGGCGAGCTTCAATGGCGCGCCGTGAATCATCCATTGAGACGAGACTCGCACAATGCGCCAATGTTTGAACACGAATTGTCATCCTCTCGAAGAAACGGTCGCCGTGCACGTGACGCGCGTGCACCGTGGAAAATCGGGGTTCTGCTCGTCTTTCTTGTCCTACTCCCCGCAGTCGCTTGCAGCGACTCCTCGAGTGTGCACACTTGAGATTCGCTAGAGCATCGTAAACTCCGTCGTAGCAGGAGAATTGTGACCCGCAAAGAAACGGTCACCGTCCATTGAAACACTTGAGAGACAAAAAGTCTGGTCGAGCATGCCGTGTATTTCGACGGAATAGTCTTCTTCCATCGAACACATACATATATATATATATATCATCTGTATATCATAGAGTACGTCGGATATACTCGATCCAAATATTGCAATTTCCTATCTACTTAACTCGTTTAATTCAATTATTTCATATACGAGAAAGTATTGATGGTTGTACCGAGTATGTACTTTACACTACATATCGTAAGATTTTTCAAGTGGCAAGCCAAACTTCCGAAATGGTGTCTCTATCGGGCGCGCCTGGTTTTCGTTTTCCATTACAGTCTGATGCAATGTAAGCAAATAGCTGAGCCGGGCATCCACCTACAGAATTTAAATATTTTCGTTAGACATTTCACAGCTACCGTAGAGCGAGTCTCGTTCCTAGACGGTATACATCCATATGTATATTAAATGACGTAACAGGATGTTACCGTTTGTTATTATAGATTCCAATGCAATAACACGAGCTAACGGTAGCTCCGCGCCAATCTGCAACAGACATACAATCTCGCGTGTAATAGAGTTTCCCTGATAGGCGGGTGGAAACCGCACTTGAGATTACAGGGGATCAAATATAATTCGAAATTACCGAGGAGTGATCTATCCCTCCAATCCACCCCCCCAATACTCCTTCCCAATAAACTAAGATTACGTTCTATTAATTGCAGAGTACCTTTACCCTACGGCCACACGCCCTCGATGATTCCGATGAGGCGACAAAGCATCCGATGCCATTTCCGCAAAGGAATCGATTGGTGCAGCTGGAAATTAATCGCAATAATAGTCACTATGCTCTCGCTCTGCTTGACAGCAGCGCTAATATACATCGCAGGTAAATAACACCTCTACTGCTATTTCATTATGATAGAGAATAATCAATAAAGCTACTACAATCTCAATGGATACTGATATTGAATAAAAATATTATATTCCCTATAAAAAGAATCTGAGGGGACAAAAATACTATAAATTTTTCGATGTTTGCAGTTTCGAATATTTTGAACTGGTCGTATCAAGGAACGAAGGTATGCACAGTGCTAGTCGGCGAGAACTCGGACGCGAAGCCTTCGACGAGCGAAGGGAACAAAACCGCCATAATATCTACGTCGTCCTCGTCATCCTCGCAATCAGAAGGTAGTATGAATCCGTCGGCTAGCATGGTAGAGAGCAAATACACCCGTAAGCGTAGAGACACCCTTAACCAGCATGCGTTGCACCAAACTGTCGTGCCACCGTCTCTCAAAGAGCCGGAAGAGTTGCTGGCTTTAACGGAGCAGCAGAAATCCACTGGGTTGCATGAGGATCTTCCGGGTAGGGTTGTGCATGAATTGGAGCATGGAGAGGACGGTCATCAGGTGAGCGAGAAACTGGACCAGTCGGTGGAGGAACTTGTCAGTATAACTTACAATGAGTCGTCGACGAGATCGACGACACCTCTGGGAGTGGTGCTTGCCGTGAATGTCTCGGGTCTTTCAACTACTAACTACTCGCACAATCGTTCAACTCATACCACTCTCGCTGTCGACCTCGATGTCACCTCCTCTGTCCCTGTCGTGTCTGATGCTACTAGTGATGATCCGTCTTTCGCTTCTACCACACCTAACGAACCAGCACAAACCGCCACCATGCCTTTAGAGACATCCTCAGGATCACCGAGTAATCCTCCGGACTCTTCTACGATCATATTACGCGATGAAGAAGATTCTCTCATTGACAGTGCTGAGCCGGTTGCTCTCGGATATCCGCAGGTAGATGCCGCACTCTTCTCAGTAAATGGATCCACTGACTCCGCTGTGTCGCCGATTGTAAAAGAGAATAAGCTTACGAATGTAACCAGTGGCGTTGACCGAGCAGAAAGTGATAGGTATAGTAGTGAGAGTAGCGTAGCGCTTGAGACAGAGCCTTTAGAAAGCTATCAGAATGAGAAAGAAATAGAGATAGGAAATAGTATGGTACTAGAGACCTCTACGATTCCGATAGTCGATCGATCCAGTTCGAATGTGAGTACGGTAGACGTAGGCGCAGATGGAGAAGATGTCGTATTGGATATCGATGGAACGATCTTTCAAATACCACCGGCTGTAGAACTCAATGGAAAGAATACCACTAAAATTGAAGAGACAGAATCCGGTAAAAATAAAGTTGTACGAGAAGAGAATGAGGGAGAGGAAGTTGCAGTACCCCGTGAAAGTGAAAGTGCAGAGGAGACTGTGGTTCGAGAAGACGACAGTACATTAGATATTGAACCGCAACGCCAGAGGAATCCCAGTACTTCGGACAGTTTTTCGGGCGTCGTGAAGGAAACGCGAGAACTTTCCCGAGAAGATTCCTCATCGGAATCTGATACTTGGCCGACTCGCACGAAGAGCGCCGAGAAATCCGAGGAACTCCAGCGGGACTATCCTTTGCCCATATATAGCTACTCCCAGGACGAGGTTGAATTCGTAAGACTAAATCATAACGAGGATGATAGAAATGAGAATATAAAAAGCACCAGTGGCGTGGATAAACAATTAACAATATCGGAAAAACGGCGGGGGTTGAATCTTCCCGGGCAGGAGTTCAAGATAAATGATGTCTCGCAGCAGAGGCACCCCTCTCACCTTGTGTCGCGCCACCAAAAGGATGATCTGCGGGTGATTACCAAGGAGGAAAGCGACGAAGAATTTCTCCGGGAATTCGAGAGGAAATTCCGAGAGGATGTAACCGAGACTGGCGACGACGCTTCGTACGAATCTCCTAGCAAGGAAAATCACTCGCCTCCGGCGGATGCATTGCATGCGAAGCTTCCCGATTCAGATTCTCATGAGAATACTAACCGTCCGAGGGATCCCGCGCCACCACTAACCCAGCAGGTAAAAATCATTGAGGTGCCCGTGGAACGGGAGCACGTATCTGCATCCGCGTCGTCGTCATCCTCATCGGCAAGTTCGTCGTTATCGCATCGGGTGCTCGTTAATATAACGATCGCCACTGGGGACTCCTCGGTATCGAAGCCGCTATACGTGCTCTCGGTCTCCGTGCCGACCGCCGTCGCCGCTAACGTCGCTCCCTCCGACGTTAACGTGGAACAGGTGCAGCTGCACCAAGCCAAGTCGTCGCAAGAACCAGCCGCGAGCATGCAAAAATCCCTGGGCTCGATGGACCTTAACGATAACCGGCTGCCACCGCCTCCAAAGCCACCGGCTTCACCTCCGCCGCCGATTTGGGCCGGTGGAGAGTGCGAATGCTCCTGCCCTTGCATGGGCTCAGCGTCTGACGAGGCTGACAACTTTTCAGCGGCCGATGACACTCTCCTCTTCGATCAGGAACTCGAGAATTCGAACTTTCTCGACGATGAGTCCGCCGAGAAGCGCGAACCTCCTATTTCAATTGCAAATGCCACGGGAAAAAGTGAATACGGTGCCTCCACGACCAAGTCGCCGGAGGGTTTGGTAAGGAATGAAGTGACCTCGAGTACCGGGTACGATGATTACTCTACCTCGATTGGGGAGAGTACCAGCTTTGCGAATTCGACTCCCCCGTCTTACGACATGGAGACTGGCATCAGCGATGTGTCTGTGTGCACGGGGACAACACCGTTGCCCCCGGAGCCAATTATCCTCATCCTTGAAGGTGAGGCCTCGTTTACACTTACTTCTTCAATTTCTATACTTTTTGCTTCTTCAAAATGCTTGCACTTTTTTCTTTCTTCTTTATCTGCTACGACCAAGTGTCTGGCTGATCTCTCTGTTCTCTCTTTATCGTATGCTTCACTGAATCGCTTGCTTCGCAATACGATTTATCGCGCATTCGGACTTGTTTGAGATGCCTGGAATCTTAATTCTTTTGTGTGCTCGATGTAGTAGTGGTTGTTGTAAACCTGTTTGTGACTCTTTTCTGGTAATGGTGCATTGTGATATAACACTGTAAAACACTTCTTTTTTTAATTAAGTCAAGGATTGTCTGATAAAAGTTGGATGAGATATCCAACTTGGACGATGGTATACATATAGAATATATAGTTAGGATCGATGAGCCGCTATTTTGATCATGAACTGCAGCGATTAATTAAAGCGAAGTAATAGAAATTAAAATAGCATTCCGCTGATTCGCAACGCCCAGATTAAACCTATACAGCATTCAAGCTTGAAACTCCAAATATCAGTTTTCTTATGGCCAATATTCCAAAACCGCCGAACTTTCATAATGGTCGACCTATCATGGGCTACTCGTGTTTAAATCGTAAATGGAAAATCAACGCGAACATGTTAAACTTGGACTCATGTTAATCTGAAATTTCTATTATGAAAACAGACGGGAATATTGTCCGATAAAAAAACTGATTTGATTCAAAAGCGGCAATATTAACGTTTATTGTTTCTTCGTTTAGATGCTCGTACGTTCCCGGCAAGGTCGTACCCGCCCGATGGAACGACATTCGCGCAGTTCGGCCTAGGACAAAAGCTCAGCAAGGAAATTCCAGCATACAGCTTCTGGAATATGTTGTTTTATCAACCGGAACCCGCCTACGTGCGTTTCGATTACAACATCCCAAGCGGTGCCAGTATTGCTGTGTACGCAAGGAGAAATGCACCACCCACGCATACGCAGTATAATCTTGTTGAAGTGCTGAGTGGACTTCAAGAGAGAATTACCAGGGCCTCTCATGTTAGTACCATTGTATGCTTCATTGACCCTTTTTTCGTTGGTTTCTTTTTCACACCTTGATTGGTCTTCTGAAACAAGTAGAATCGACTACTGAGAGGTAACTTCTAACTTTTCTTGTATTCTCTGCAGCCATCAATCAAGAAAGAAGTCACTCGCTACATGGAAAAGGGTCACTGGTTTTTGTCTTTGTACAATGATGACGGCGATCCTCAAGAGGTGTCTTTCATTGCCGTGGCAGCTGAGGATATGACACATAGTTGCCCGAATGGATGCAGTGGAAAGGGCGAATGCCTTCTGGCTCACTGTCAATGTAATCCTGGTTTCGGTGGAAAAGATTGCAGCGAAAGTGTGTGCCCCGTGCTCTGCAGTCAGCGCGGTAAGATCTGCAACTTACCCAACTATTGCTATCTAATAGATATATTCAATAATCTTCTTTCGAACAAAAGTTCCTGTCACACGCAATTGTATACCGGAGACGTTGATATAGTTTTAAAGACATGGTTTTTCTCGGATTATTTTGAGTAATTACATTGTTCCGGTGTAGGTGAGTACATAAATGGCGAATGCCAGTGCAATCCAGGCTGGAAGGGTAAAGAGTGTTCCCTGCGGCACGACGAGTGCGAGGTACCCGATTGCAACGGCCACGGTCACTGCACCAATGGCAAGTGTAATTGCGTGCGCGGATACAAGGGAAAATACTGCGAGGAAGTAGACTGTCCGCATCCAACTTGCTCGGGTCACGGTTTCTGCGCTGAGGGCACTTGCATTTGTAAGAAGGGCTGGAAAGGCGCCGACTGTAGCCAGATGGACAAAGACGCTCTCCAATGTCTACCGGACTGCAGCGGTCACGGGAACTTCGATCTCGAGACACAGACTTGTCTCTGTGAACCAATGTGGTCTGGAGATGATTGTTCAAAAGGTACGAATGTAACCGCAGTGGCTAATAATTACATGTAGCATCTTTCAAAACGTTTATTACGGTTTGGGTTTCATGTAGGGATATGACTGTTTCATTTAGACTCGAAGAATTTGGGTTCAGAAGGCATTATTATGTTCACAGGTTTCTTGGTGGCGGTGCTTTATTATCTAAAGTACTGTTTGATACACTGACGCATTAGTCATATTAATACCCTCCATTGATCATTAATTCTGCTCATCTGATTTGTTGAACTCGTTGATCTTTAGCTGCTTGCCCCTCAGCCTTTATCATGTTGCTTGCGATAATTAACGAAACTTGAGGCAGTGGCAGTCAAATCTGACCGTTATAAATGAATTACGTTTCTTTTTGTAGAATTATGCGACCTGGATTGCGGTCCACATGGCCATTGTGTGGATAACGCATGCGATTGTTCGCCCGGTTGGTCCGGTGAACTATGCAACATGAAGCAGTGTGATCCTCGTTGTAATGAGCACGGCCAATGTAAAAATGGTACATGCTTATGCGTGACCGGTTGGAACGGGAAGCACTGCACAATGGAAGGATGTCCTAATTCTTGTTCGGGACACGGTCAATGCAGAGTTGGCAATGATGGACAGTGGGAATGCAGGTGTTACGATGGCTGGGACGGCAAGGACTGCAGTACCTTGCTCGAACAGAATTGTAACGATGGAAGGGACAATGACAAAGGTAGATTTACATTATCTAGTACTGTGATATAGTACAATATTGAAAATCCTTATATCTGCTATTTATCAAGTCTATACAACATTTTGACGATATGTTTCATTATACGCAATGGTGTGTGTGGGAATGTTATAGACGGTCTCGTTGACTGCGCCGATCCAGAATGTTGCTCAATTCACGTTTGCCGAAGTAGCCAACTTTGCGTGGCTTCTCCAAAGCCTATCGATATTCTTCTGCGGAAGCAGCCTCCCGCTATTACGGCATCCTTTTTCGAAAGGATGAAGTTCCTGATCGACGAAGGCAGCCTGCAGAACTACGCTCGCCAGGAAACATTCAACGAAAGGTGAGTTAATCAGAATTGAAAGGAAGATTGAGCGACGATCCCTTCGTCTTCGCGACCGCTGTCTTCGTTATATTCCTCGTAACCCTCGCGTCTGTTCAAAAAACATACGATCGTCCACCAAAACTGTCCGTCCTGAGATTGATGTTTCGTACAGTTTTACATATTTAAATGACACTAGATTACAAAACAGCAATAAACAAGGACTTGCTAATACAAACATACATGGAAGACAAGGCGTATACGCCCATAGAAGGCGGATGCATGTTTCGCGAGAGGACTAAAGGTTATTCATACAAGTGCGGTCCCTTTTAAGTGCAGTGGGAAAAACTCACTTCACAAATGAAGATTCGCTTTTGATTAAGCATTCGCTAGAATATGAAATGCCGCGCTAAGCGATATAAGAGGGGCCCCGGTAATCTTTAGCTGCCTCAGCGCAAAAAGACGCACGCACATACATATACTTCTTTGTGTCTCTTTGAGAAACACGTGCATACCCATACAGACACTAGGACGTATACATAGATATGATATATTCTCTGCGTTGTTGTGACCCGTGTGAAATCACATCCCAAAAGTTTTATACATATGTTTTGTACGTACGTGTGCGCGAGCGTGTGCCCTGCACTGAACCCCGTCTCCATTCTATCACTCATCTTTATTGTCTATTACATTTTGCCGATTTATACCGGCTACAAAGGTTCCACATACTTCTCTCTTTCCTTCTCGTGTCCGTCCGAGTGGAGCTTTGCGTGAATGTGTGATTTCATGTTGAAGCCCCGTGCTTTTTAGCCCATCATATTCGATAGGGGGATGGCACTCTAGAGATTCTCATTTTACGACGGGTCAGTACGACGGTTCAGAAATCCTTTACAGTTCAGACGGATTGAGCTCCTTCGCAAATCAAAGCCGCTCTCCGCATCCTCTTTGCATCCTTCCTAATGATTCAGTCCCGTTTTTCTCATACTAATACTTCGCCCTCTACCACTCTTCTTCTCAGCCCCCCTCTACTCTGCATGTCCCGCCCTCCCCTATCCACCACCCATCGTCCACCACCCGTGTTCTTTTTCTCATCGTCTTTCTCGTTAGAGAAAAGTCTTCCCACTTTCTTTCTGCCTAATTCGCCCCTCCAGTTTTGCCTTTAATCACATCATTTTAACTCGGCTCTGTTTTATCCGTGCTGCCCGATCAGTATGTTCTGGAATCACTTCAACACAAGGTAAGACAGCCGCCACGTCGGTAAAGCTCGACGAAAAATCGGGTTGCAATTAACTCCGTAGCGTATAAGCGGTTATAGCTGCTACTGTTTGACGATATTTTCGTGCATTTGGTATCATATATATATTTCCTGCATCAAATTGTACGGAGCGACGTTGATACCCTCGATCATACGCGGCCGCGAGACTCTTCGATTGATCAACGAGAGAGATTGGCGAGCGAAGAGACTTTGCGTTCGGTCTGATGCGAGGCTTCGCACGCGATCGCTTCGTGCCCACATGTTTTTCCCCATCATTGTTAAACACTTTCTCGTTGCATGGTTCAGTTACCTTATTATTCCTACGTTGTGTTTCGTGCCTTTTACGTGAGCTTCTGAATTTGTGTTACCCGTCTATATGTATATGTATATCTGTCATAAGCATTTCGCTCTGAGTCAATGGCTCAGTCCGAAAGGTGCAATGCCTATTTTTCCTCTGATATACATCTTGTAAAATTGACAAGTGTGCGCAAATAGAGAGATTTCAACCTCTGCGTTAATTAATGACTATGATGAAGAAGATGCAAACCTGATCTGTCCCTTCTGCACTCACATAGCGCATTCTTCTTTAGCACTGGATAATGAACTCGATCGAGTTGTATTGCGTGCAGTGTTTACGAGAAATTCGATTTAGAAGAAAGCGCAGAATGACTTTGTAGTAGCATTGAAATTAAAGTAGAGAAATACCGATTGCTTTGTTGTTAATGTAAGACAAAGCACTGTAAAGCATAATGGCATTCTCATGTACATACGGGATACATATCGAATTGCGGATGATTAACGTTACTGTTTAATAACAGCCGATCAGCGGTCGTTCGCGGTCGCGTTGTCACGCACCTCGGTACCGGCTTGATGGGAGTACGAGTCAGCACAAGTACACCCCTGGAAGGCTTCACTCTGACAAGGGATGATGGCTGGTTCGATTTGCTGGTGAACGGTGGGGGCGCAGTAACATTGCAATTCGGCAGATCACCATTCAAACCGCAGAGTCACATTGTCTTTGTACCGTGGAATGAGGTAATTATGATCCTTTTGCTCTACTAAATACATATAAGACTGTATCATTCACTGTTAAAGAACTTGTATAATCGAATAGAGTGATCTTGGCAGATAAGTAGTTTGTAAAAACAGCCCTTTTGATAATCCGTTGACTGGAGAATAATTTGGAATTTCATTGGGTTCATTAAAGGTCGTCATCATCGACAAGATTGTCATGAACACTGCAGACGAGAAGCACCAGTTGCACATACCACATGCGTGTGCGGCACATGATTACGATCTTATGAAACCGGTGGTGTTAGCAACGTGGAAACACGGCTTCCAAGGAGCTTGTCCCGACAGGAGTGAAATTCTAGCAGAATCTCAAGTGGTGCAAGAAAGCCTCCAAATACCGGGAACGGGCTTGAATCTCGTATATCATAGTTCAAGAGCTGCTGGTTATCTCTCGACGATACAGTTACAATTGACACCAGAAGTAATACCAGCTACGTTGAATCTGATCCACTTGAGAATCACTATCGAAGGTATTCTCTTCGAAAAGTCATTTGAAGCTGATCCTGTCATAAAGTTCACTTATGCTTGGAACCGATTGAACGTCTATCGGCAACGGGTTTACGGCGTAACCACGGCCATGGTGAAAGTGGGATACGAATATAGCGATTGCAAAGATGTCATCTGGGATGTTCAGACAACGAAGCTTAGTGGACACGATATGTCTATCTCAGAAGTGGGGGGATGGAATTTGGACATTCATCACCGATACAATTTCCATGAAGGCATTCTACAAAAGGGAGATGGTTCGAACATCTATCTAAAACATAAGCCGAGAGTCATCCTCACGACTATGGGCGACGGACACCAAAGACCACTAGAGTGCTATGATTGCGACGGACAAGCTTCAAAACAACGGCTTCTAGCACCAGTCGCTTTAGCAACTGCGCCTGATGGCTCGATCTTTGTCGGAGACTTCAATTTGATTAGGAAGATTCTTGTCGATGGAACTGTCCGTACTGTGGTTCGACTTAAGTAAGTGTGACTGTCTATAGACAATATTGACTCTATGGGATAAAAAATACCGTTATTGAAACTAATTGTTTAACTTTTCTGATTACAGTGCAACTAGAGTGTCGTATCGATACCATATAGCGTTGAGCCCCCTGGACGGATCACTGTTCATTTCTGACCCGGAATCTCATCAAATCATACGTGTGCGTGATACAAACGAGTACTCTGACCCCGACCACAATTGGGAAACGGTAGTCGGGTCTGGGGAAAGATGCCTTCCTGGTGACGAAGCAC
Source organism: Ectemnius lituratus (assembly GCA_910593735.2). Lineage (NCBI taxonomy): Eukaryota > Metazoa > Arthropoda > Insecta > Hymenoptera > Crabronidae > Ectemnius > Ectemnius lituratus. The sequence goes on from OU343034.1 coordinate 21,543,033, forward strand.
ACTGTGGCGACGGTGCACTAGCGCGCGATGCCAAACTCGCATATCCCAAGGGAGTGGCTGTATCAGCCGACAATGTTCTTTATTTCGCGGACGGTACAAATATCCGAATGGTTGACAGGGATGGAATAATTACCACAGTGATTGGTAATCACATGCATAAATCCCACTGGAAGCCAATTCCGTGTGAAGGTACACTGAATGTGGAAGAAGTGCACTTGCGCTGGCCGACGGAACTGGCAATCAACCCTCTTGACAATTCGTTGCATATGATTGATGATCATATGGTACTTCAGCTCGCACCGGACGGTCGGGTAAAAGTCGTCGCTGGTCGACCACTTCATTGCGCATCGCCCTCAATGTCCATGGACACTGAGCTCGCAACACACGCCACCCTTGTAATGCCACAAAGTATCGCATTTGGGCCTAATGGAAATCTTTATATCGCGGAAAGTGACTCTCAGCGGATCAATCGTGTACGCATAATCGGTACCGATGGAAAGATCTCGCCATACGCTGGTGCAGAATCTAAATGTAATTGCCTCGAGCGCGGTTGTGACTGCTTTGAGGCTGACCATTATCTAGCATCAACATCAAAGTTTAATACAATCTCTGCAGTAGCTGTGTCTCCTGATGGAGTTGTACATATCGGTGATCAAGCCAACTACAGAATCCGATCTGTTACGGCCAGTATACCTGACGCTAGTGGAGCGAGAGAGTACGAAATTTACTCTCCCGCCACTCAGGAAATATATGTATTTAATAGATTTGGTCAACATATCGCTACCAAGAATATCCTTACCGGAGAGACGGTGTATCAATTTACGTACAATGTCAACACAAGCAATGGCAAGCTCAGCACGGTTACAGACGCAGCAGGTAACAAGGTGTTCTTGCTAAGGGATTACAGCAGCCAAGTAAACTCAATAGAAAATACGAAGGGTCAAAAATGTAGGCTGAGAATGTCCAGAATGAAAATGCTTCACGAATTAAGCACACCTGACAACTATAACGTAACGTTCGATTATCATGGGCCAACTGGATTGCTTAAGACAAAGTTAGACAGTACTGGAAAGAGTTACGTCTACAATTATGATGAGTTCGGCAGGCTAACCAGTGCAGTGACACCAACCGGCAAAGTGATCAGCTTGACTTTCGATCTCAGTCTCAAAGGTGCTGTCGTTAAAGTCGGACAGAATAATAGAAAACCGATATCAATGTGGATTAAGGGGTCATCAGTCGTGACGAAAGTGGGAGAAGCGGAACAAAGAACTACAGTGCTTGCAGATGGATCTGTGGGTCAAATGACACCCTGGGCGCATACAATTACCACTGATACAATGCCATATTCAATTCTCGGAGAAATCGAGCCCTTGTTGGGCGAGAGTTACCCAGTACCAGCGAAACAAAAGACTGAAATAGCTGGCGATTTGGCAAATAGATTCGAATGGCGTTACTTCACGCGTAAAGGTCAAGTCAGTAGAAACAGGGGAAGTTCGAAGGGTGTCGCACAAGTGGGAAGAAAGCTTCGTGTAAATGGCGAAATTCTTCTTTCTCTGGAATACGATAGAGAATCGAATACCGTAGCTGTATTTATGGATGACCGCTTTGAGTTATTGAATGTTACCTACGACAGAACTGCGCGGCCGGTGAAATGGGGTCCCAGAAATGGAATTTTTGCTGGAGTAGACTTGGAATACGATCGCTTCAGTAGATTAACGAGTTGGACATGGGGAGACATCAGTGAAACGTATGGCTTTGATAGAGCGGGTCGACTCTATGAGATAAAATACAGCGATGGCACCTCGATGATATATGCTTTCAAAGACATGTTCAGTAGCCTTCCACTAAAAGTGACCACGCCAAGAGGAAGCGATTATTTGCTGCAATATGACGAAACTGGTGCTCTGCAGTCTCTTACAACACCAAGAGGACACATACATACTTTCTCGCTTCAAACTTCACTTGGTTTCTACAAGTACCAGTACTATTCACCGATGAATAGACATCCGTATGAAATCTTATACAATGACGATGGACAAATTCTTGCAAAGGTGTATCCACATCAAAGTGGGAAGGTCGCTTACGTTTATGACCATACTGGAAAGTTGGAAACTACGCTGGCTGGTAAGTATCGAAAGCACTGAAGCTTTCTTCCTTATTATATGTACTTTTAAATATATTTTTGTTAACTGAAATCTTCTCGCGCAGGTCTATCATCAATCCACTACACGTATCAAGAAACCACAAGTTTAGTTCGCAGTATTGACATTAATGAACCGAATTTCGAAATGCGCATTGATTACAAGTACCACGCAGGAATAGTTAAGGATGAAAAAATCAAATTCGGCAGCAAGAGCGGATTAGATAATGCTCATTACCGATATCAATACGATGGAAATGCACGAATATCCAGTATTGAGGTGGATATAAATGGAAAACAACTGCCGCAATTGAGAGTGAAGTACAATCAAAATCTGGGAGTGCTCGAGGGTGTTGGCGACTTAAGAATTTATAGAAACTTGTTCAACCGATCTGTGATGCAAGACAGTAGCAAACAATTCTTCACGGTGACAGATTATGATGATCATGGTCGCGTAAAGACAATACTCATCAATATTCGATCTATTGATGTATACCGGATGGAACTTGAGTATGATAATCGAAACCGACTAAAGATGAGGAAGCTTACGATGGGAAAAGAAGCCAATGAGAAAAAAGAATGGTCTAGAATGGAGAAGATCACATATAATGCTGATGGCCATGTACTAGAAGTAGCAGATACTGAAAACAATTGGCAGTATGCATACGACGAAAATGGTAATGTGGTTGGTGTTACTGAGCGTAACGAAAAGATTGCACTGGGATACGATAGTGGGGACAGAGTTGTTCAGTATGGCGACGTTGAGTTCAACTCTTACGATGGACGAGGATTTGTAGTCATTCGGGGCGAACACAGATACAGGTATGTTTTCATCATATTATGTTATCTTTGCAATTTTCTTTTTACAACCAAGTAGTTTTCACTTCTAACATATGTGTTACTGTTTAGGTATAACTCACGTGGCCAATTGATCCACGCAACGGAGCATAAGAAATTCCAGATTTGGTACTTCTACGATGATCGCGGAAGGCTGGTTGCTTGGAACGATGACCGAGAAAATATTACACAATTCTTTTACGCCAATCCGAAAACGCCAGATCTAATCACACACGTTCACTTCCCGAAATCATCGAAAACATTCCGATTCCTATATGACTCGCGCAACTTCCTGATGACAGTCGAAACATCAGAACAACGATTCTATGTTGCGACGGATCAAAATGGCTCACCATTGGCTTTGTTCGACACTAACGGCAATCTTATAAAGGAAATGCGCCGCACACCATTCGGTAAAATAATCAAAGACACCAATCCAGACTTCTACCTGCCTATTGACTTCCACGGGGGTCTATTCGATCCTAATACCAAACTCATTTACTTGAACAAACGACTCTATGACCCCACCGTTGGACAATGGATGACACCGGCATGGGAACAAATGGCAAACGAGCTTACTACACCGACTGATATCTTCATTTATCGTTTCCGTAATAATGACCCAATTAACTTCAAGCAAAGTGTAGAGTACATGACTGACTTGGACAGCTGGCTTAAACTCTATGGATACGACATATCTGCCATGCTTGGGTCAGAATACACCAAGCAAATGGTTTATCAGCCAAGTGCTACAATCACATCTTCGCAGTTAACACCAGAATTCGGAGTAATGTCCGGCTTACAGTGCATTGTTAATCGAGTTCACCAGAAATTCTCCGATTTAGGATTTGTGCCTAAGCCATTGTTGAAACTCGAGCCAAAAACAAGAAACCTGCTTCCGCGAGTTGCGCATCGACGTGCTGTGTTCGGCGAAGGTATCCTTGTGTCAAGAATTGGTGGTCGCGCACTTGTCAGCGTGGTAGATGGTGTTAACAGCGTTGTACAAGACGTCGTCACATCCGTGTTCAATAATTCCTACTTCCTCCCACTTCACTTCAGTGTTCATGACCAGGATGTCTTTTACTTCGTGAAAGACAATGCATTGAAGATTCGCGATGACATGGAGGAACTGCGTCGTCTAGGTGGAATGTTCAATGCTTCGACCCATGAAACAACAGAACATGGTTCTGGAACGTGGAAGGAGTTGAGGTTGCACAACCCTGACGCGGCAGTCGTCATAAAATACGGTGCGGATCCGGAACAAGAGAGACACAGAATTCTGAAGCACGCTCATAAAAGAGCAGTGGAACGGGCATGGGAAATCGAGAAACAATTGGTGATGGCCGGTTTTCAAGGAAGGGGGGATTGGTCTAAAGAAGAGAAGGACGAGCTTATGAATCGCGGTACAGTAGATGGATACGAAGGTGTCGACATCCATAGTGTCCACAGGTATCCGCAACTTGCTGATGATCCAGGAAACGTAGCTTTCACGAGAGATACCAAAAGAAAGCGGCGAAAGAGCGGAAACAGGCGCAACAGGGTTCACAGGCACGACTCGTGATTTGAGGGTGCGAAGCGAAGTCGAAATCCCGTTTGGTTCTTAATTCGCGCGGCCGCATAAATCACACGGCAGCCGAAGGGAAGAAACCTGCAAAGTTTTCAGGTTCACGCACGACACGCAAAAAGTTGTGCAAGCTGTTCTCTCTTCCCTCAGCGCTCCTTCTCTCTGTCCTTTGTGAGCGCACTCGTAAGAAGGGAGACTTTGTCGTGAGGCTGGCCGCAGGATTACAAATCGCCCGGCGCTTCGTCTCTATTTTCATAGCCCGAACACCGTGTCGGTGAGCCTGTGTGCTGCATTCGCTGCTTGTGATTATCTATCCTTGTTTCCGAGAACATGATCGAAGGCGTCCTTACGGCCGTCAGCCACCTTTTCGTCCTATGGGCTACGGAAGTCGGACGTATCTTCAAGTGTCAAAAATTACGCTAGTCGCATTATTAATGAAATGAAGATTATAAAGCTTGTTATGTGGTGATTATAAGTTTATAATAAGTGGGTTCACGACACTCGCGAACATACTACACTAGGGGAAACTAGGACGAAGTGCGTGCATAAACTCTCAAAGTGCCGTCCGTGACGTATTGCGAGGAACGAGTGCGCGACAGAGAGAACGGAGTTGTACACTTAAAGATTTCCGTTCGAATCAATCGGTCGAACGAATTGGTGGTGGGGTGCCACATGCAACAGGGTCTATAAGACACGTGCCACGTGTGCACGAGCGGGGCGCCTTCGTTTTCGGGACAGGTACAGTACGGATACGTACTTTTGACGTCATCGATGTCACCGTAGGCTGTCGCAGGACACTGTAGGAAAAAATGTTCGTCGATGCATCAGATACACAGCAGATATTTTTAACATGATGAAACGATGTACTAGTACCAAGCGAGCAACTGTAAATATAGCTACTCGGTTAATCGTAAGTATAGTAAGTACTTATGTATTACAAAATATGAAGGCAAAACGATGCATTCAGGTGGGACTGTCGGTAATGCTTTTTTATATGTATACATGTACGCGCATGCTAGGGGCGTGCGCGAGTACAGGACACAGACGAGTGCACACTTAATCAAAGTGGACAAGTAAAAATTCTTTCGTGCACTTCATTTACAAAATGTAGTGCTATCGTATCGTTCGGGTATATCCAAGAAGATCGAAGTACTCTCGAAACGAAATAATTACGGACAATCAAGGTCCAAATTTTAAATGGTCGGGATCTATTTCACGCACAATCGTTGTTCAGAAATATTTCGACAGTAAACCGATATAGTGGTTTGAATTTTACTGAAACATCAAAAGTCATCGCCACCATAATGTAATGTCAACGCGAAAAATGAGTATTCTATAGTGCTCTAATTACATGTCATTGTTTCAAACGGCTAAATTGATACGAAAAGCTTGCATCTCGGAGCATGCATACGATCAGCGAGAAGTGACAATGATAAGTCGCATTGATAAACCCTCTACGCGATCTGGTAATAACGGCGACAAAGTATGACGCGATTAGTAACAGACGAGCAGACCCTAATAACTAAACGTGTCAAGCTAATAATGTCCATGACGAAAGGATAACATGATAATGGTAACAATAATACTAATAATAATGATAGTAATAGTAACGATGATATGGTACGGTAACACAGATAACTAAAATTAGGGATAACAATAATAATAATAATGATAACAGTAACATTACTATTGTACGGAAATACCCCGCCTATCTTTCTACTAAAAATGAAAAATTATTTTTTGAATTGTGTCGTCTGAAAAGCCCTATGCAACCGTGTGACTGTGGGATCGCCCCAAAGAAACCTCCCTGCGCCTCCTCAAATACCTTTAGGCCTCCTCTCTGTAAGGATATCAGTGAACTTGTCGGTGTTTATTAATGTTGGGTAAAAATAAGTAGTTCGAGCTCTGTGGTCTGGATCAAACGAAATAACTGACATAGAAAGTAATGAATCTAAAAAGAAGTATAATACGTACGTATAATATAATAGGCGAGTCGCGAGCCAACGTGCGAGCCACGTCGCTCAACCACGTTGTGTTCTACGTAGATGTACGATGAAGTAAAACAAATACATAATCATAACGACAACATAACGTACTAGTTGACGAGTTAACGATGGATTTAGTAAACAATTAAGAGTGTGTTAGTGAACCTTACAGATAAAAGCCGCTGTACATATCCGTTGTGTATAGCTAGTAATGCTGCAATCCCGCAAGTAGTAATTCACGTCCACGAACAGAAAAGTATTTTCTATGAAGTAACGGGAAGTTATGGCCAGACGATGCGTATCAAATACAATAGTTCATTACGTAATCTATATTAAGACTATGAGCCAGGCAGTAAAGTCTGTAGTATTTTCGAGAATCCGGATCATCAAGAGTACGTTCTTCCTTATTTTACACAACTTTCTATTGCTTTCACAGAGAGTTTCCTTTCGTGCGGCCCAATGGCCATTCATGGTTTTCCTTCGATCGTGAAAAGGGAGCCCGAAACAACAATATGAGGCATATCAAACTGTGTTCAATCTGACCTTTCCATTCTCCAAGTTATACGATGAACACTTCCGCCGACACACTTTTATTCCCTGTATGTTCGTTTGAGGAGAACAGATTTTCCAACTCCTCAAGTATGCCTACGATCATGAAACGGCGTTGTATTCAATACGTATACAGTTTCTCATATCGAACAGACCTCTTCTTTGATACTACGATTTTCAGAGTCCTAACACGTCTCAGAATAACGCTTGTCTGATTTGTCCCTTAACTCGCCGTCGCCCGCGGTATACGCTATGGAAAAGCCATTAGATGCTCAGCAAACCATATAGGGTAAGCAAGCAACCCCTGCCCCCCCCTACCCCGTCCTCCGACACTATTCTATGTGTACTCGTCTATTTGCAAAAACAATACGTAAATACGGGAGAGAGAAAAAGAAAGAGAAAGAACGACGTGACATTTAAAAGTCCTGTACTCGAGTTAATCTTACGCTTATCGTTAGCGTAACTTTGCCCCCATGCGCATGGATCGTTTCTCTATACTGTGCTCTAACTCAAGAATTCCAATCTCCATAAGCGGCTGAGTTTCTATTAACTCTCGATGACGCAGCTTACTTAAGACCCCACACAGCTACAGACAGGAACCATCGCATGGGCTGGCAAAATTTATGACTGTTATGCCCGACACGGATTTCCTCTGGCCCGGACGGAGCAGCAGCCTCCACCGTGGCTCGGTAAAAAGAGGGACTGCTTTCGGCACATAACTAAGGAAAAGCAATACTTCGTAACTATCGTGTGTGTTTAAGATGTAAAGTCTGATCCGAGAGGAACGCAAAGAAAACGAGAAAGCGAATTAGTGAAGTAGAGAGGAGAATGCAAGGAAGTGTGTCTGTTGCGAGGAAGAATGTAGTGAGCGAGCGCGTGGTGCTGAGAGATCGTGTTCTCGTGTAAAAGCGGAACGAGAGAATAATATAAATTAATATATACACTCACACTCACACACACCCACGTATATATATATATGTGTATACCCACATATATTAGATATATATGTATGTATATATGGCCATTGTATTAACGATAGTTATCGTGGGGGGAAAGAGAGGAAGCGGTGCGCTTGACTTCATGTAATGGCAGTCCCTGGGCTCGCGTCGCGCACCCCTTGGACACAGTGAGAACAGCAAATTCGTTCTTAACGATGACTCGCGATGCAGTCTCGACTGTGATGCGAGACACGTAGCGATTGTACGACGTTTCCTTTTGTACATAATATCACTGTCGGAATTCTATTTTGTTTCGTTCCAACGTTGTCGACTTCTAGGCGTGTCTCGAGCGTCCAGTGGATGGCGGATAATCATAACATGATAAAGTACTGTTGCTCACGAAATAGAATCAGCGTGTAATGTGAATCGGACGTGACATTGATGTTGAAGATTAGGGTATCTACAATTATCGTTAACGATAGTTTCGTACACCCGCACTCGATATCACCTCACTGTAGCGCCCTTTATACTTTCATATAGATGGTGATTGATCCAGATTCGAAGAGAATATGGAACATAGCAGTGACTCCTTCCTCACATCTCACGCGCTCTCGGCGAGCGTTGAACGCGCATCGGTCTAATGAACCAAACAACCTGAAGAAACATCATTTTGTCGGGTGCGCATTCACCGTCGCGGCCGCAGTTCGCCCTTTCGTTTGTGTTATTTTTTCCTCCGTAAAAATTGTACATATTAATTGCGATCATTATGTAAATACTTTTGGACACAAACACACAAACACACGCGCGAGCGCGCGCGCGCACTCCGTCGGTGCGCGAGGTTTAGTTTAAAGACTACATCATAATATAATACCATGTAATAATATTTAACAGTAAGGTACATATATTCTATACTCGTACACGCTAAGTACTCAATAAATATATCTATAAAATCTCCCTGTGTTTGTGACTGTCTGGCCCTCTACCCATCCCGCTTCTCCCGTCGAATCGTGGCGTCTCAACCACCCCGAGTCAACTCTTTCTCTCTGGTACCTTTGTCATCTTTGTCACCTCGTGCCGGATCCGCTTTGTGAACCCGTTCATTTAATATTCTCACCTTCCGCCTGTTAACGCTTAATTCATGTTTTGCATGGCAACCGACTAAGTCAGTTGCGCTAAGAGCCTTCTAGCGATAAGTGTATAAATACATATTTGTATATGCGTGAAGGACATATACTTGGTGCTCTCGCGACGGGTCCGAAGTTCTGGAACGTACCTACGAATACGTGATGTGATACAAGTTGTTTTTCAACGACAAAGACGAGATCTGATTAAAGTGTTTTAGTAATATCACTTGGGAGTTATTATTCCTGAATATATGGCCAACCCACCCTTACTTTCCCACAAATATGCCAACACTGTAGCCGAGTTTGCCTTCTCGCAATTCTATTACCATTGTATAAGTTTCTCTTCCTTTTCAATCAGATAAATAATACATTTAACTTGAACTCTAATTTACTCGATATAAATAAATTACTAATTATAACTCGTTTTTGTTAAGGTAGATCAGTTGACATTATTCCAGTTTCATATGTCAGTTTTACCCGTATGATTTTGTAAGAAGTTCTGAGCGCATTCCAATACCGCCATCGATGAACAAGAACATACTACACTGGCTACTTTGGTTGCGACGGATATTTCCTTGATAATCGAATTTAGGGAGCAGTTGTTCCTGATCTGTGCCAATGAATTGGAAGCACAACATGTATTTCTCAATTAATCAATAGGCGACCGGTATCTGTCACGATTAATTTCGTGTAAGCTCATGCGACACACGACACAAGTGACATTACGCAGTTACCAAAACAATTACGCAATGTCGGTATTATCGATAATTCGATGGTAAAAAGCTAGTTCCATTCTATCTGTTACACCCTGTAATGTCGGTATTACCGATAATTCAATGGTAAAAAACAGATTCTAAGCTATCTGTTACACACATTAGCGACAGAAGATAGCTCTGATCATATATCGGCTCTATTGGTAAATACTTCAGATAAGTAAAGAGTGTATGACCACATATCAATATATGAAAGTGAAAATACATCTTCCTTGATGTAAGAAAACATTCCCCACCAAATTTCAGCCCCGGAAATAGTCAGGAAGTATGGAAAACATAGGAAAAACCACAAAACTTAATTATTCAGGATTGGTTTTCCATGTGTTTTCGGTAGAATTCCGGCATTTCTGCCACTGGTTTGATGTTTTCTTTCCGTTTTGATACTCAAACAATCGATTTATGAAGTTTGGTCAAAATCCGAGAACCTTCGAAAAATCGAAAATTTGTGAAGGGGTACATATGCAAAAATTTGCGAAAAAATGAATTTTGAGCTAGGGCTCTGGAATTTATATCACTTCTTCCTTGATGCAAGAAAACATTCTCTACCAAATTACAGCCCCAGAAAATGTCGGGAAGTATGAAAAACATGGGAAAAACTTCAAAACTGAAATTTTCGGGATCTGTTTTCCATATGTTTTGGGTACAATTTCGGCATTTCTCCCACTGGTTTCATGTTTTCTTTTCGTTTTGATACACAAACAATCGAAAAATCAAGCGTTCGTCAAAGTCCGAGAACCTTCGGAAAATCGAAAATTTGTGTAGGGCTCTGGAATTTATATCACTTCTTCCTTGATGTAAGAAAGCATTCTCTACCAAATTACAGCCCCGGAAAATGTCGGGAAGTATGAAAAACGTGGAAGAAACCGTCAGAATCAGATAAAATTAATTATTCAGCCTTTGCACTTGACATTCCACGGCTACCAAAACAGTCATGCAATGTCCATATTACCGATAATTCGATGGTAAAAATGATTCCAAGCTATCTGTTACACCCTGTCACTTGTGTCGTATGTCGCCTGAGCACTACACATATTGAAGCCCGATAGATACTGACGGTTGATCGATTAATTAGCGTGTTCCTACTGTGCCTACTGCAGTGTGTTGTAGAATACTGTGGATTATCATGGGTGGCAGGCACAGACACAGGCAGGGGGCAGCATCTGAATGCAAGCATGCAGGGCATTTGATCATATGGTTAGAGTTCCTTTGAACTTTAAAATTGTGGTTTAAATATTGAAAGACTAAAGTTGTTGATTGAGATTTTAGTGCAACAAGTGCAAACAGAAATGTTAATGAGTGTTTATTAAGTGTACATATTTGTGTTAGTAAATCAATAAAATCTGTATATACGACTACAGTAATTCTTGAATACATTGCAAGACTTCATGTATTGAAAAAACGACACCATAAAGTATTGTGTGTACAATATACACGCAGGACTAGAATCGCCACAAATATGAATGTCAATAATCAAATTAAAGGGGACAAAGTGCCCGAACTTGTGAAAAATGCTGTTCTGCTGAAAAGCTTTCCTCTTCCCACTACAACTCCTACAGTAAAAGGTTTTCAATTAAACTGAGAAACTTATTATTAAATTTTATTGGACTTGTTGCATTACATTGTAAATATTTACAGGATATGATTGGAATAAAGGAGTTGATTATCACAGTTTATTTGAGACTTATAAATTTTCTGGTTTCCAAGCAACAAACTTTGGTTTGGCAGTCGAAGAGATTGAAAAGATGATAGCTGCTCGAAGCGAACCTCTTAAGTTTGATCAAATTGATGCTTTAGAGGATGACGAATTTATTATTAGAAAAACTCCATGCACAATATTTTTGGGTTATACATCTAACATGGCATCGTGTGGAATCAGAGATACAATAAGATTTCTTGTACAGCATAAAATGGTCAGTCTAAATACTATTGAATAACTATAAGACCTTATATGATATTTGATCAGGCTGACATTACTGTTTTAGGTAGACTGTATTGTGACAACGGCAGGTGGAGTAGAAGAAGATTTCATAAAATGTTTAGCACCAACATACATTGGGGATTTTCATTTGGATGGAAAGCACCTTAGGGAAGCTGGTATTAACCGAATAGGAAATCTGCTTGTTCCAAATAACAATTACTGCATCTTCGAAGATTGGGTTATGCCTAAATTAGATGCAATGCTAGCAGAACAAAAGGAGAAAGTATGGTTGCAATTCTTTGGAAGTTAGAATAGTGCTGTGAAACGTTTGTCATAACTAAGCCATATTTAGGGGATTGTTTGGACACCATCAAAAGTAATTGCAAGACTAGGCGAAGAAATCAACAACGAAGAATCAATTTACTATTGGGCTGCGAAGAATAAAATACCAGTTTTTAGTCCAGCACTAACTGATGGCAGTCTTGGTGATATGATATATTTCCACTCGTTTAGAAATCCAGGATTAGTCATAGATATAGTCTCAGGTTACTTTCTTAAATAGTAAAGAATCTAAAACCGTTACGATAGTTTCTTTGATGTATAGTGCATAAAAAACATGATGGTTCGCAGATCTCAGACGCTTAAATACAATAGCAATGAAAGCTGTCACTAGTGGCATGATAATTATTGGCGGTGGAGTTGTAAAACACCACATATGCAATGCAAACTTAATGGTATGACAATAATTTTAATAATTTGAATTGCGACAACTACATTCATACTAAATTATAGCGCAACGGTGCGGACTACGCTGTATTTATAAATACATCTTGCGAATTTGATGGAAGTGACAGTGGTGCTCGTCCTGACGAAGCTATTTCTTGGGGGAAAATTCGAAAGGACGCAAAACCTGTGAAAGTAATTAAATCTTCGTATTAATTACATCATGAATCTGCGTTTACTATCAGTGCTGTATTTTTTTTCAGGTGTATGCGGAAGCTTCGTTAGTGTTTCCACTTCTGGTTGGAGAAACATTTGCCAAACATCATCATTCCACTAGAGAAAAAACTATCTCCGACGTGTAAAGCATAATAAATGTTTTCATTTCTGATGAAAGCTCTAGAAAACTCCCCTCTTTCCCTGTCCAAACCTAGTGATATCTATTAATTTAATAAAATGGTCATACTTCCAGTAGAATTTGGCCGAACCTTGAAAAAGAACTATAATTCACCTTGAGATGCACGCTTGCGCAAGGAGCATGCGGCGGATTAACGAAAATGATTCTAGGGGGATGTCAGGAGGGTGTCTGAATCGCAGGTATCAGCAGCGCAGGTTTCCTGGCGCTTAACAGTCGGTGAATTGCGGTGGGGGTAGTGGTGCCTGCCAGTTCTTTCCCGTTAGCCCGCGCTCGCGGACGGGCGCGTGAGACCAACCCCCAAACCCCTACATATGTAAATTCCTTAACCCTATGCTTTCCATCCCTGCGCGATCGAATGTTCAGTGGTCATCGGTCCTGAGAGTTCCCCAGAACGTAACCCAGTTACGTTTCCAACAATACCCCCGATACTCGTAGCAAACGGTGTGTCAAAGTGGACAAATTGATTGTCGTCTGTACATGACGACTACTTCATTTTAACCCACTGCCGGCCCCGTCAGTATGAGCGATGATGGACGTGGAGGAGTCTAACACCGCCTCTACTGCGAGTTCTTCACCAAGACCATCCAGTCCTGCCACAGTTTCCACTTATATCAGGTAGAAAGACTAATCATAAATGTCGTTCTAACACGCATGCTCTGCAACATACAGACCGTCATCATGTGCGCTAGAACTGTTATCGGCGTTGCTCAACAGTTGTTACGAGGATCACCTATCAAAAGTACTCTCCTGTAATTAGTGATGATTGGTTACTTTCATGACTACCCTACACTTTGGGAGACGCCAATATGTATTGAATTTTGAATATGAACTACGCAGGACCGGAAGTTTTGGATATTGTAAAATTGGTATAACAAAATCATCGGGTAGTTCGTACTGTCCCAGCTACCATTCAAAGGTCTGACGTCAGAATCGTTTGGCCTCTGCAATATTCTTGACCAGTGGACTTATTATAATATTATTTGTTGTGTATTGCGAAATCGAAAGTATTTTTTTTTTAAAAGAACATATATATATAGTGAGAATAGAAGGATCGGTTGTTCAGGCTTCGGAGTAGACAATAGTAGCTGCAGGAAGTAATATCATTCAGTATTGCAAACTTTAAGTGTATTGTATCTTCTTAGAGCAATCAATGCAAATAAAGCAGTCCATTCAAAGATTTTAAGAATTCGATCGCTCCATTCCCTATCGTGTGTATATTTCTTCATATACGTATGAAGGATCTGTTTTAGCAAGATTTCCAAATCCTGAAAAGTAATGCTTTCCTACAATAATTGAGTTCATTTTGGTTTAAGGCTGTTGTCCGAAAACACACTTAGTTCTGTCATATTAGGAATTTTTGTAATTATTTTATTGTTTATTGGCTTCTGGAACGATTCGGTTTATTTGTCAATTTAGTTCCGCACTTTCTCTGTCTTTCCACTGGCTCCGGTCAAATCCCCATTTCGATATCTTTTTGTGCCATCAACACCCGCACCCTTCAGCGTTCATATAGTAAGAAAAGTTTCTTTGAGTAATGTAGTAATCCGTTTTCCAATCAGTTGCTATTAGTATATACTGTACTAGAGTTTATACTTCAAGGTTTAGCGCCGATTGAATACTTATGTCAGGTATGTGAGCTTCGTCCTTCGTTTAAAGCTCCTATAAAGGTCTAGTTTCGATTTATACTTTAGGGTGAAAGAAGGAGTAATGAACCAACAAATTTAGATATTTTTGTAAGACCTACATTATCCCACTTTTTATAAAGATAAAACTACCAATAGTTCTCGGAATAGAAGTCTCCAAATAGCTAGAAATGATTTATACTGTCAGCGACCGTGACAATAGTCATAATTCGATACTGCTTGTTATTGTATCGTGTTTAGAATCCTATGATTTTGAGGATTAAAGCTTTCAAATACCTTCATCACGTACAATCCTTTTGAAACAACTAAGTCCTTTTCTAACTTAAAAGTTGTTTGTCATATTAGGATCCACCAGCAGTACCGAGTAGATTATAATTGGTTTACTCAAAACTAGGTCAGATCCGATTGCTTATGTTTTATCAAGACTGTTTAGTCAAATGATCGTTGCGTATCGTAACATTCGAGACAGTGAACTGAGGAGACATTCACGAACAATATACATAATTGGGGGGGGGGATCATGCGAGTCTAGTCCGTCGAACTCCTCCTCGGAGTAAAATAACTCTTCATCAATTTCCTCCATTTTGATTAAATATATCATAGAAGTTTTCATTTTAGTGTGGAAAGCGAACCGAGCACCGAAGAACCCAGCAGTCCTCTCGAGGCAACGAGTCCTGGTTCCATCCTGCGCAACAACAACGGTAAGTCGTTCTTATAAATGGCTTCATTACGACCATGACCCAATTTTCCCTTATGATTATTGTACCCGAACAGTCGGCAGTATGAAGCCCGTACAGATGTACGACCGAGAGATTATCACAGTAGCATTTATTACAGGTTCGTTAACAATGCATGCTTCGTCCAAATATACACTGTTCATTGAAAGTCTCTGTTTACCGTGTGTCACCATGATTCATTTAAGAGTAATGAAATGAATTAACAATTTCCACCACGCAAATTGACAAGTGTCAGTTGCCAAAGTTTCTAACCCATAAACCGTAAAGGATAATTTGTATTATTCGATTAGTGGACTCAAAATGGACAAGCGGGTCGAGACAAATGGTATTCACAATTGATTCCATTTTTGTCGCAAAAACCAATCAAGTGTCTTTAAATTAAGAACGACCCAGTTCTTGAATTTCGGTACTATGGCAATTTCGGGGTCGGCATTAATCTACATCGAATCGCCATGGCTGCCCTAGATAACAATGATAACGCTGCCAGCTACGGGGGAAATAGGGGGTGGAGTATGAGAACCTCTGACTGTGGCAGTGGTATGAGGCTACAGCTGTAGCCGGCATTGGATCGATTCAAAAGCGGCAGCAAAGCGCCCCACCCTATTATGTGTTTTCTTCAACTCCCATCACCCTCTTACCCAACACCGCCTGCTTCCTCTGGCATCCTGGAGTTGCTAGTTCGCACAGGCGAAACCACCTCCAACCTTTCTCGAGTGCCAACCCGCTCATCGTTTACCATCTTCTGCAAGCCTTTCCACCCCCCTCTTCCTTCTATTCGGAGACGAGTTTCCGGTGATCCGGACATCCCTCTAAACGGAAATTCCACTTGGTACTCACTCTCCCTCGCTTACAGTCATAATTGAATCCTGGCATTCTTTCCTCCGCCGCTTCTCGGAGCAGGGAGAATTGCCACGCAAAACAACTTGTTCTTCCTCCGACTTAGTAATTAAACATCACTCAGTCACAGGAATTCTTTCTCCTCTTGTCCTGTTGGTACGTCTCTCGCTGTATAAACAAGGGCTCGTCGAGTTGAGCTATTAAATGCTCACTACCTGTGCTTTATACAATTAGTTTCGCATTTTTGCACGGCGCACAGTATTACAAGGCCTTTGATTTGTGGATTCAGTTGAGCGGGTGGATGGTTTTCAGTATAATAAGTGGGATTTAACCCAGTTTCGACTGATTCACGATGGACTATCGAGTGTATGCGGGATGCACTTAGTAGTCAATAACGAAACAAGTAGAGGAAATATCGATTAGTGATCCGATAAGTCCTGAGCAAATGTCTAGTCATCAGAACAATTTGAATGTTATATTCGAAGGTTGAAAAGCTCAGCTAGAAAATCTGACCAGTCCATGAAAGCTTCGGTGTACGATTTCCCATCTTATTATCTATTCAAGTCGCAATCGATCCGACATTTTCAACGTCGCGTATCGAAGTCGTAGAAAGTATTGGAGCGCGAGAATCCGCTATAATGCGATAGCTTGATCGCACGCGGGAGTAGTCTACATAATGTAATGTAAGTACAGGCCAAACCGATCTGTACATATACACACGGAGATGTAACCGGTTTCCCAGGTTCATTACACCGAGCTACGCATCTCCTTTCTCGATAAGAATGCATCGTATGGTCACCGACACTCGACGACGGACTTACTTACACGGAGACTTCATCCCTTTCCCATAAAACGCTGCTGCGTATCCTTGCCCCTACCGATCGATCGATCTTTCTCAACCTGTTTCGATCGAGAAGTACGTGGCAGCCCCTGCTAGAAGATAACTTGTCCAACCAATCGGTTTGTCGTTAGATCGAACCGGAGGATACGCCGTATGTTGCGTTCCTCGGCAACGATGATAACATCGCTCCTAATGGTTTATCGCAGATTGACTTCACCGGTCAAATCATACGAAGATCCAAATTCTGAATGAAGAAAGAGTTTCTAACAAAGCTCATGTAAACAGTAGATCTTAGTCGATTTAATTGGACCGGACAGATGGAAAATACAATGGCCATGTGTTGGCATGATTTGGGAAGATACATTAATTCTGCTACCATTTCTCCAACCGTCCCAGGTGCTCTTAGTAAATGTAGACTGACTCAACTCCTACGTAGCAGGACCAAATGCTGTAGAGCTGTCGTATACCCCGGAGGCCATTAGGAGGAACTCCAGCTATCTTCTTTATATTAACACACATTGTGTACATATAGCGAAATCATCCCTGTTTCCTTCTTCCACGGTAAATCTGGGTCTCTCTCAGACCCGGCAGCGGTGGCTTATTCGTGTAGATGAGGCGCATAAAGTGCTGGTACAAATTCTGTTTTAGCAACGGGTCGAACACAGCCGACCGTTCGGCTCTCCCGGCACTTCTCGGTCAATGAACCGCGGGTTGCTGGCGAACCCAGTTGGTCCACTGGTAACCCCCACTAAACCTCTCCACTTCCACTAGTTCCCCTCCAGTCTCCCGTGGTCCACGCTACCCCCACCGGGCTATTCAAACGACACATCTCACCTCCGACTTGAGCCTCTCTCGGCTTTCTCGGCTCCTCTTGCCCCTTTACCTGTACCTCCTCTCATCCCTCTTGTCCCAGAGGCGGCAGCGGGAGCGCGCTGCTCAGCTTCAGCCTGCTGTTCTCCGTCTCCGCGATTCCGCGCCATTCCAGCCAGCAGCCATCCAGACCCCTTCCATCTCCAGGGCTCACCTCCGACCCAGTCGTTTAATTCCACCCCCTCCGAGTCCTCTGCCGCTGTCGGTGCCGCAGCCGCAGCCGCAGCCGTAACCGCGGTCGCTGCCGATTCTATTCCTCTCCGAGAGAGCCCTATACACAGTATTACTATCGTTACCACCTCCATCGCTTCGATACACAATGTATCTTCCTCCTGCCGAGGATAGGCTTGTTACATTCGCTCTCGCTCTTCCTCCACCCTCGCGCGGCCAGTTCTCCGCCGCACCCTGTGTCGGTACATTACGTACACAGACTGTACTCGCTCGCCTCCCGCTCCCTCCCCAGCAGGAGTCAGGAAGAACCCCGTGTATGGCGAGAGGCGCAGCGTAGCGGGGCTGAGAGCGGAGTCGCGCAATGCCGTAACACGTACACGCGGCGGCGGCGGCGGCGGCGGCGGCAGCGGCAGCGGCGACGGTACCGCGACGCCGGTCTTACCTTAGAGCTTTGGAGGTAAGAGTCTCTCCGACCGGCGGCACCGCTGGTGAGAACGAGCGAGAGCCAGGAGTCAGAGAAAGGGCGAAAGGAAGACGGTGCCGGGAGGCGCGGATGTCGGCGAGGGGGAGGAAAACAGAGGGAGAGGGAAGAAAGCATAGCGGGACGTAGAAAAGAGCGAAAGAGATTCGAGCGTTGCTGGCGCGGAGCGGACGGTGGAAGAAAGAGCGAGGAGGGGGAGGCGGAGGGAGAGAGTGAGAGTAAGAGAGTGAGAGGGCGGGCGAGAAAGGGGAATAGCGAGAGAAAGATAGAGCGCGGAGAAATACACAGAGAGAAGTTGCTCTCGGCACTCGCGCGTGAGCGAGCGAGTTGGCTCCGTATACACCACCGGGACTCGTGACAAACGCACGTGATCGTGATAGGGCAGCTCTCGCGGCTATTCAGCCGGTTCCTTCCTTCTTTCATCGCTCCTGTCTCTCTTTAGACGGCGCCCTTTTTCGCCGGCACATTCGAACGCAATCCCGACTGCCGGGCCGATCCCGCGATTGCCAAGCGGAGATACCCAGTGACTCGATAACGTTCAGCTGGCTCTCTCGAGCAGCTACCGGCGAATTGTACACGCAGAGAGAGGAGGTTGCTCCGCTCTAGAGTAACCATGAAGCCGGTCAGCATTGTCCCCGTGGATGTTGCGCGGCTCTACCTCCACGAATTGTGATCCCCCCCGCGCGAAAGATTATTTGCGCGCGGCACCAGTGACGTTCAGTCAGTTCAGTGTCCATGACATCAACAGGTTCGTCGCTTGAGGGGTGTTGAAAGACGACCGAGTCGGTCGTTGAACATTTTTGTTTTCGCTGGGCCGGCTGGTAGCCGCGTACCTCGGCGATCAACTTTGGCGGGCTTGCTGTTTCTTCAAGACCTGCCTGCCAGGCTAATAAGGAGTGCTTGGTCCTCGCTGCCAACGGGTCACAGCACGCGATGTGTGAATGAAGCCTTAAGCGGAACCAGTCACGCTCTGCGGTTTCTGCCATCAAGGTTCCCCTCTCTGGCGGTGGCATCGTCCTGTTATCCTGGAAGGACGAGGCTGCTCCTCCGCGTATCTCTAATAATCGCCGCGGAAAGTGTTCACCAACAGCACCTACGTACACTGCCCGCCAGTGGATTTCCACGAGCTTTTCCCACCAGGTAAAAATGCATCGTGCGCGCCTTTCGTTTTGGCCCGCACTCTTCCTTCAGCCCTTCCGTACGAATCGCATGTCGGTCTACGGTAATTGGCAAGGATGTTACAAAATCGCCCATTGTGCTGCCGTCCCGCCTGTCTCGTTAAACCAAGAGAATTTCGAGCCTGTTCATATTACCACCGACCATTGGTCGTGCAGAGAATAATACCGTTTCGGGAAGTTTCTAATTTCGGAGGCTGATATTATTCTTCATAAAATGCATTGAAAGAACAATCGCCCGACTTTCCGATGCTCCATACGGATTGCATTGGGTTGTGTCAATTTAACGAAATTAATTTGTAAAATATATATCGATCGCATTCGGTACCGGTAACTAACGAGATTAGCGCTGAAACGAATCTTTTTCAACCAGAGCCTCCATTCCGTATCAACGTTGAAGTAACATATTGTGTACATATTTAAAGTTTAAATATTTATCCTCAAATCAGACCTTTTCGAATACGAAGTCGTTCTCCAATAAATTTTTAAAAAATACTAATCAACAAAGTTGAGGTCGGACTGTAAAGGGTTGAATGTTAAGCCTAAGTTGGATATAGGGTGTTAATATAACTTAGCAAGAACTCGGTGACATGATGTGTGTGTGTGTGTGTAGGTTTGGTAGCGATTGGTTTCTGTGGAGCGAATGGCATATTCAATTTTGATAAGTCGAGGCAAGGTGAATGTACTGAGTTGTGAGGCAGCTGGAACGCGGAACGCGGAACCACAGGAGATGGGAGGCAGGCGTTGCGCGAGACAAATGACCGTCTGCGAGGCCGCGAAACCGCCATTCGGATAAGCCTCCCTCAAAGCGTGCCTTACGCCAACGATTTATCCGAGGACAAGCCTTCTTCCTCGAACCTCGAGTGTACTGCTCGCCCAAATGCAAATGCCAATTCACGCTCGATTACACTTTTTCCTTGCTGCCCGAGCCTGACTCACTCGATCTATATAAATCATGGGGGAATTAAACGCCCCGGTCATGCCTGTGTGTCGTGCGCGGCTAAACTTCTTCTCTTCTATTCACGCAACTTCGAATCACTCTCAAACACGCCGTAATGCAAAACTCGCTTTGCTCGCCTTTGGTAAAAAGAAACATATTCCAACTGCGAAATTGAATTAAATTAACCCTTTGCGGTCCAGATTATTTTTCCTACCATATCCCCGACAAGAGAATTACCTTGGATTTCAATTGTTTCCTTTTTCAACGACAGTTTCACTCCTTCAATAATAAAAAAGGCCACAACTCGACACGCATAATTGTATGCAAACTATTGAAATATTAAAATACGCAGATAATATGTTATTTCGAGGCTGACTTCGCGTCGGACCGCAAACGGTTAAAAGTCAAACTTTACAGGCATGCATTGCGATGGCTTCCCATTCATGTAGTCATCGCGCTATAACTAATGAACGCTTCAAATACATTTCATAGCGATGCCGGCAGAATTCATTAAGTTACATGTGCCACGCTTGGGCAATAATTCGTTATAATATGAAGTTTTGCCGCGCAACGATCTATTGAATCAGATACAAATGATTCCTCTTGCATTCGGACGATGGGCTTGCAGTTGAAAACTTAGGACTTAGGAGACAGTGCGCGGTATAGTCTGCGTAAGAAAGAGAGGGTGGGGGCAGAGGAGGCGATTGGCAAAGGAGGAATCAAAGAAGAGCTTAGTGTATCACGATGAAGAAGGTACAGGTGAGAAGGAGATGGACAAGGAGAGAGAAGGGTGGATACGCTGTTGGAGGGGGTCAGCGATCAAGAGGAAGGAGGGACAAGTCAGGAGGAAGTCAACGTCCGAAGATTACGGCAATGACATTCGCTTTTCCTCGCTCTCCTCCGCCCGTGTGCTCTTCTTGAGCTCACTGTCTCTTTTGCTCTGCTTATCCGTTCACCGCTCGCCTCACCTTCTCTCCTTTGAGTTCATCATACTTGCCATTACTCCTTCTTCCCAGCGAAGGTGCAAACAGCCAGCAAAATCTGCCTCGTTGCGTAGGCAATGTTAGTGTTGATTTCCCATATCCCTGCTGACAACATAGGGATAGATGTTTTAGTCTCTCTAAATTTTCTCTTTGCAAGCCCCAAGGTTTCATGGTGAGAGAATTGCACGATTGATTCGAGGGTGCTCCTGATGTGGCAAGGGGGGGACTCTTGGATAATACGTCTTTCCTTGAAACTAACGGTGCCAGCCTATGAATAATTCAAGGGGTATTCGTGGGATATATATATTTTTGCGAGGAAGCTGCTGTTACGTGTATCTGCACTAATCATAGGTACGCGGTAGATCGCCGGTTTGTGATTTATAAATTCCATAGAAATATTGGAGTATCATGCGACAGTGCGACTCTATTTCTCACAGGAATTTATTGGCAATGACAATAGAAATCAATTCACTTTTGACGGTTCTGTTGAAATACAGTCATGCACAAGTTGCTCATTTAACAATTTTCATTTGATCAGCATTAAATGATATTGTGCCGGAAGATTTTTATTCAGTACGACTTTTATTCTTAAGTTGCTTTCGTGATTATCGCCGTGGTTTATCCTTGGTTTCTGATTTTCTTTTCTTTTTGATTTTTCTTTTAGCGATGGATCTCGCGAAAAGTCTGGAGACTACAGATACACCGAAAATCGGCGGAAAAGACCGTGCTAGCACTACCCGCAAAAAGTTCTCTCCGTAGAGAGGTCTGAGAATTGAATGAGATAGTGCGAAAGGGAAGAGAAGTCTCATATACAAGTGGAAACACAGACAAGAGTGAACAACGAGAAACCGCAAGAACGGACGAAACCGATCTCCAAAATAATGGGTTGAACCTTCGTTTCGTGGCTCTTTTCGAAGATGGATATAAAAGCAGTGAGAAAAACAGCTAATGGAATGATAATGATGTTGATACAGAGGGACGTCCCTGAGGACGGCATTGTACGTTTTCTCAGATAGTGCTAAATATTTCGAAAACCGCTATTTAGTGGATATTCGTAATATACCAAGAAATCAATGTCGAGAATTTCTTCTTAATATCGCGCTTGTGTGCTTCATTACTGTGCTAGTGTGGTACAAGTTTTCCTTTGCCTCTGCCAGTGCAAACAATTCTTAGAGTGGCAGAGAGAATTCGACGATAGCTCGATTTTACTGTATGTAAAACCTTGTGATCTTGGGGTATGAAAGTAATCCACTCCGTTTACAAGGTGTTCCCTTAAACCGCTTACCGAGCACGCTTGGTATGATTATTCATTTCCCTTTGCTCTCACACCGGGGTCGATTCTAGTGTCGAGTAGTATCGAGAAGACTTGACGTGAGTGGCCTGTTGCGCGACCGTGCAAGCAGACTAAAAAAAAGTTTTATGGCTAGAAATCGAACAAGCGGCTCCACTCAAAAAGAAACATTCATCGCGCCATACTCATCTCATTACAGCATCTGCGATTAACTCTGGAACGACATCAGCTAACTACATGTGGAATAGTAAATAGCAAGTCTCGACTGAAAAAGAAGTGTATTGCTGAAATCCCATGCTAGTCTCATTTCCGACTACACATTATTAATATTCAACTTGAAAAAAATGCTCGAGGCTATCAAAAGGTAAGCCACGAGTCAGACCTTGGGACTCAAGAAATCTCATCAACGATACACATAAGCCTAACGAGGAAATGTAACATTGATATAACTAGAAATGGTCCTCACATTGAGGAATCAAGATTAGTTTAAGGCTTAGACTGTAAGCCAACGCACAACACTCAACCCACCTAACGTGCCGAAATTAATTACTGGTTGCTACGACGTAGTTTCACTGAGAATCTTCGGAGAAGTAACGGCCAGTGACCTCGCGCAACCACTCGTTCAAAAGGAATGTTTTATCGAAGCCGTAGCATCAGGAAGCCGCACGATTTCCTTAAGAGTACATTATAGGCTGGCCAACAGGTGGATCACTCTTAGGAAAGCAAAGAACGTGTGTTCGAAGATCACCTCTAACTTCATGAGGGTGCGTGGGAAATCCTTCCACCAAATTGGAGTAAAGACTCTTCGAGTGAATCTCGATCGGCTGTGTTGTGATTTAACGTGGAGAACTTCCCGGTAGTCAACATACACAAAGTGCAATGAGAAAGTGAAGCTGTTTCTAAGATAAACAACGATTTTTGAAGAGATACGGCGGGGTGTGTTTTGGTTTTCACGATATACCGCTTTGCGATTTTCGAATAGGTGGTTATTAATAGTGTGAAAAACTTCCTGGCATTGAACGTTTGTCTGAAGGAGTGCGGAGAGTGCTATGGTACCGGCTCTGATATGGACGTGTACCATCGCTGGCACCATTCTTATCGCGCAATCGTATTTCGGGATCGGAACGTCTTGGGACTGTTGGATCGTCCCTCGGAGCGACGACCAAGGTAAAGTGATATTCGACGCACGATCAGTGTACGACTTGAGCCGATTTGAGTACCGGATAGTAAAGCTCACGGAATCGAAGCATCTTTAAGTACTATAGCCGCAACCCGAGGAATCCTTGTCGTGGCATCAGCAAAGGGAAAAGACGTGGCTATTAGCCGAAAGTGTGCCGGGTACGCGAATGGTGTCCGCAGCCGGTGTAAGCGACGTGCAGGATCGCCGGCAGGATTTCGCCTCATACAATGGACGTATTCAAAATCGACCAGTCGTTGAGCGCGGGTCTGGGTAGCGCCCCGGCGCCAGACACCCTTACGCCGGAAGTGTCCTTCGACGCCGGTAGTGAGTTCAACTTGAGTTTCTTCGACGGCCCGGAGGAGAACAGCACTCAGGGCTTCAGCGACCCCGGCTCCGTTGGTAGCGCCAGCGCATCGCCACCACCGGGAACACCCAGCAGCATCACCGTTAATACCCCTAACGCTGCACTACCCATTGTCCAAGTGCCCTCCGGCATCGTCATTAAGCAAGGTTTGTTTCATTTCCTCAGGCTTCGACCAGATCGGCTCTTTTTCAACGGATACACTCGCTCATCGTAAATCCTATCTGCTATCTCTCCGTCTATTGTTTATGCGTCAAGTAAAGTCAGATATCACCCTATTCCCGGGGTGCTATTTTACCTTTGCCTTTATCAAGTACGCCGAACATGCCATTTCATTTAATTAGACACGCGATTTTTAATCAATCACTCGATCACCACTTTTTATGGTTACGAGGGTTTGCAATTGGATCTTGCAAGTCGTGCGCGTCCGTCCGAAAACCGCTTATCTGGTCGAGTCTTACTTTCACCCACAATTCTTTTTACTCGCCTTCACCCCCCCCCCCCCCCCCCATTCCACCTTCAATGATTTCAATTTTGTTACGCTTTTGTGTTTCGCGCCTGTTTACCCATCGCTCACTATGCTCAGCGAGTGTTGCAATGTAATGCAACGGCGGCTCGTTTTCTCGCGCTGCTCTTCGGTAATACTTTCGTTTCGATCCGCAATGTAGGTGGAACTCATGAAAGTCGTCGAAGCAAAAAGCTGCGCTCGGCCGAGCGCGCTTTCGTTATGAGTTAACTGAACTAGTAAAGGTTGCCAATGATCAGATTGTCTCCTTACAAAGTTCCTTCGAAAGTGAAATATGGGTGTAATTGTGTTTGCGCATATTTGCAGTGGGAATTCTGGTTGTTACTTATCTGATGTTAGTGAGAGTTTCCAGTTTTGCTGTGGGAAACTCAGGTTCTTACATTCCGATCAATAAGGGACTATACTCTCCGATACAGTGGTCTTCCTCTGTATTAGTGGAGGGGATACCGATGAAAAACTTCTAATAAATTATGATGCAACTTGTACATGTTACAAACCCATTCAGACATTCACAGTTATTATGAAATAGCTCGGATTTTACCATCTAGATTTGGCGGGACTTGATGCTAAAATATTGACGGTGTAACACTAAAATGTACGAAACAGTCTTCTTTTACTTTTTCGAAGACGTACAGACTGTCGGTAATCCGAAGGTCGTTGTTGAAATTATACATTCTTCTAGACGGTACAACACGCCAATCTGATGGTGGTCCTCGAAAACCCAACTTTGAATTTCAATTTTGGAGCGATCAAGACCCGTCGTTTCTTATAATGTATTGAGAAGTATGGGGTCCATTAGGAAGATCTTTTCAAGGCCATAATAGCCTCAGTTTCGCGCTAGACAGTTTGGCTGTCACTCAAAACGTCTTCTTTCCTGGTACCAATTCGGAAGTCCGATTTCTACTACTAAGCAACTTCTTCGAAGTTACAAATCGTGAATGCCAGGAAAATTGTAGAACATCCTGTATGAGTTTCTTGTATGAAATGCAGTGAGCGAAGCTTCTGAATTTTCCGCACAAGCTGCGAAGCATGCGATGTAAGTACTTGTGCTGGATGTACCCCTGTAAGCGCAGGAATACGAAAGAACTAGCAGAATTCTTAGAGGGTTGTAGTATTCCTGATCCACGTGCGGCTTATTTCTCAGAAATAGGAACCCAGCTTTCGTCTTCATTCTGTAGAATCGCTGCGGTAAGAACGGCTTACAGCTACTTACACATTTCCCTTGTCCAAGAAACTTTACAGTATGGAAGCCATGGAATAAATTTTACTACTTACTCCCATTGTAACTTCTAACGTCCACTTTCATCTCATTTATCATTTTGTAGCATAAAAAACGTTCTGACTGAAATGAATGCATTGCTAATTTTACGTTAATGAGCGTCAGTTGAATGCAATGCACTTAAGATGTTTTATTAAAACGGGAAGATATGAAAATCCTTACATCGCATACAGATTTTTATTCCTGTCAAGTAGAGCATTGCATACTACGAGAGGAATTCCATTGCGTAAACTGCAGGTATAAAGGGAGTTGCACGGTAAAATAGGCGTTCTGTCTGCAGGTTAAGCGACACCTTTACGACCGGGGGGACAGTAGACCGGCGTAATGACAATGATAGTTTGCAGTCATTGGCATCGTCCTCGTGTCACGTAAATCGTCTTCCTGGAACGAAGGCCACGAGAAAGTTCGTACCGCTGGTTCAGTGCCACGGTCACGGTACGTGCGTGGCATCAGTTGCGTCAAAAGTAAACTAAATCCAAAGGATTACGCAACTCCGCTTCAAAAGTCTATCGACGTGCCTTTCTGACCGCCTTCTTCCGTGCTTTTTCTCCCTTCTCCTCCTCTCTGGGTAAGACTGTCTAGTCGACTCTTAGGACGTAATGCTTCAGGAGCCATGGCGAGAGAACTACCATGGAATGCTATTTGCAAGCCCGTATCAACTGCATACCGCGTTATACTTGAGAGGAAAGATCCTTATACTGGTTCCTCTTCCTCTTCGACATTCATATTTGTTATTACACAAATGTTCTTCGCTCTTTCTTTATTTCATCAGAACACTGAGACACTGCGAAAACATCGGCGTTAGTACGTCGTGTATGTGTTTGCAGACCGAAGTAAAATGTTTAAATTGTCGTTCTAGTTCATTTTATCCGCAGAATAGTGAGAACTATCTGATGAAATTGATCGAGTTATTTACAGTTGTACAATATAGGTTTCATAGAAATGGAAGAAAGAATATCTCCGGGTACAATCAGGGTGTCGAGCGTTGAAGTGATAATAACTGTGATCATTAGGAGTAAATCAATTTATCGCTTGACTGGAAAACTGAAGGTAACTGCTACTCCTAATTGGCTAGGAGCAGCAGATACGACGATGTAACAGCGTTGACGTCTTGACGTGGAAACGAGGAAAATTTGCGGGAAATCGTTATAGGTATCTGCTAAATGCGAAAGGGGAATAGGCGCCAGGCGTGAAAAGGGGCCCTGGTGAATGGCACCAGTACCACCGTGAAATATACGTACCTGGCGCGAATGCGAAGAGAGCGGAGTGAGGGTAGAGCGCGGGTATTAACGCGAGGAAATATTCCGTGCACCGGCAAAAAGTGACGCGGTATTCCATTATCCTCGTCGGCGCGATGCAAAACCGGTCGAAATGATTGGATTTTTATCTCCCATCTCCGTCCTTCCTCCTTCGGCCTGCTCCTTCTCGGCTCTTCCATCGTCGCGGCCATCGCTTCCTTCTTTACTTGGCCTCAGGTATTTACCTTCTCGCTCTCGGTAGTAGCCGGGGAAGATTCTGCTGAGGAAGGTACGCGCTCGCGCGAGCAAGACGGAGATGAGCCTCGCACTCGCACTCGCACTCGCACTTGCGCGCTCGTCGAAGAGCCGCTCGTGCAGACGCATATATGTATACATAGCATACACGCGCCTGCTTCGATGTACGTGTGTGCAGTTACCGTGTGACTCATCCAGGTACATTGCACCCTGTACGTGTCCGGTACAAGCCTCGAGCCAATACGTAAGCGCTTGCCGGGTAAGCGCGGCTAATATTTCGCGATTTTTTAACCAACCCTTAATTTATCAACCCCCAACGTCCAATGCACTTTTCACGCGATACTCAGAACTCCTTCTTCGCTCGAAGGATTGCAATTGCGGTACGGCACCCGTCTCTCGGAATTAATCCCATACCACATTGCTGATCAATCATGCGTATACTTGTAGACTTATATATTTATTAAAATACGAAGTTGCGTACACTGTCCTTGTGCTATAGTGTAATGTAAATGTAAAAGAAAATATTTATAAATAAATCTTTCGAAATTTATTATACTTTTATGACAACTACCAACGATAGTATCACTGGAAAGAATTGTATAAAGTCGTCAAAATCAACACATGAATCGGATAATTCTCAAAGCCTGCTCACGTAACATTTTGTTTATGCAGGCGTGAAAGAATTGTCCAGGCTCTGGAGTCTGTGATTTCCTTACGGACTGAATAATCTTCTGTTGTCGTGTCCCGTCCATTTGCGCCGGCCCTGTCAATACATATCTCTCAGCCCCTGACGGCGCGGTAAGGGAAGAAGCACTCTGTGCAGTTGACTTGGAGTGATGCGTTCGGAGCCGCGCGTGAATTATTGAGTTACCGAGGGCGAGTGGTACATGCAAGCTGATTCGTCTTTGTCGCACCTCGCCATTTCCTTTCAGTCCCTCCTGGACTCTTCTTAATTCCATTTCCTCGAGTCGCGTTATACCTCGCTTGTTCGTTCCCGGCTGACGGTGCTCGCTGCGCCCTTGTCTCCTCTTTTCGTCTTCTTCTTCCGCCTCCTCGTCCTCGGTGCGCTCCTCTCGTCTCTGCTTCGTTTGGCCCGCTCTTTCTCTGCCGAGCGCTCTTCGTTGCACCTCAAGAGCAATGAACTCTCGGTAGGGTATATCATCAGTGAAGTGATGCTACCAGTGCGTGCGCGCGTGCGCGCGTGCGCTCGCCGGTACCGGCACACACGACTGTACTGTACGTGCGTGCCGTGCCGTGCCGTGCGGTTCGTGCACCGCGAACGAACACAACAGCCGGCGATTCCTCCTCTTCGCCATGCCTTCCTTCACCCGAGCGTGATCCGCGCTCTCTTCCTTTTCTGCCGCGCGACATAAGCGGCGCGACGCGACGCTACGCGCCGCGCCGCGGCGTGGCATTGCATAAGTGTCGAATAAAATGAAATTGCCCGCTCGCATGGTGCGCCATGCACCACACGTCCAAACAGTACACACTCTTCCATCCGCGCGCGCATCTTCTGCGTTCAAGCCGCTCAGCTTGGCTTGAATTTCATTTCACTATCGCGCTACCATCATCGCCCAGCTTCTGATTCAGACCGGAGACTGTTATGGCTGACCATACACGACTCTACTTCCAAGCCGTGCATTGCACATTCTTCACTACCACTCGAGCTCTACCTCACAATGCCAGGTAGTCCAAATCTTTCCTGGATTATGCTTGGAACAGTAGCAGTTACGTGTTTCTTATTATTTCCTCGAATCTCTACGTATTTCTTGGAAACCGACTGTTGACATGCGAAGAATTAACGGAGAATAGAAAATGCTTCCGGCTTTAAAGTGTTTTCTGCTTCCGTCGAAAGGAGTGCGATCCACCGTGTTGCTAGTAAAGCAGCGCCATCAGAGCACGAGTACCAGTACGTGGCGTGGTCATGCAACGGTAAAATTAAGGGAAATTGATTAAGATCGGTCGTTTCGCGTGTACGCGATGGAAGCGTTGCCCGAACACATGTATTCCCCAGGGATAGGAAAAGCACCTGTGTTATGTGCATTCTCGTGCGCGGTGCAGAATACTCGTACGGCAGGAAAGTCGAGTGCGGATATAAATTTTCATAAGCGAACCAGCTCGCATAAACGTCCTCTGACAAGAATATCTCATATTTCTCATACCCCTTTTTCAACCCCCTTACACCCCCGTCCTCGTTGCATCTTCCTGCATATTCTTTTTCACACATTCTCTCGACTACCAAATATCGCGGTGACAATACATTGGGAGTCAGTGAACTCGAAACATTACGTGCACCGGAGGAACGAACCTAGAATCGTGAAACTAACACCTTGGAAACTATGTAGCATCGCGAGCTTTGAGTTTTCTGTTAAATCTCTTTTGCAATTTGTCTCGTTCGAGAGAAACGGATAATCACAGGGTTGCTCGAACACTTTCGCCAAGGGGAAATCGGTACCGAGGAATTAAATAGCGCTCACGCCGGGCGGAGATTTCTTTCCACCGGCGAAACTCGTTTGGCGCGCCAATACATATAATCGAGCATGCACCTCGTCTCGTATACGCATCGTGCGCGTATGTTACATCATACGTATTACGTGTCCTGCACCGACCGCCGCCGGTATCGCACACACGCGCAGGCACGCATCGTCTCGTTCAAGCATCAGAGTGTTAAACCTACACGAAAGACTGATTATTTCCTT
The DNA here is from genome assembly GCA_910593735.2 of Ectemnius lituratus. Lineage (NCBI taxonomy): Eukaryota > Metazoa > Arthropoda > Insecta > Hymenoptera > Crabronidae > Ectemnius > Ectemnius lituratus. The sequence goes on from OU343034.1 coordinate 21,573,505, forward strand.
TCTCGCCGAGCCGTTGTACTCCTGGCTGTTACTCGTTTGTTTTCTCCCTTTTGCGCGCCTATAGGTGTTACCGCATGTTACACGCGTGCGCGCACTCTCGCCGAGAGGGCGCATCACTGCTCACCACTATTACACTTGGTACGCATGTACTTACATTTGCGATACTTGACACTTGAATAACCCGCGTGCTAATGTGTGAGTGGACGACATCCTCATACGCATAGCCAGTTAATACGTATTTTCCCGGTGTAAATGAATGCTAATAATATTCCCTTCCTGTTACTCGATTATATTAAATCACTGTGAACGTCACTGCTGCGCTTTATTGCATTATTACTGACTTTTACATCGAGTAGACAAACTGGCTATGCTTCTTCAGACTTACACACTGACTTCCAAGAACGTTCTCATGTCACTTACTTTCAAACGAAAAGGCAAAAGAAATCGCGTTTCCTCTAACGTCCTTTTCCTCTGTTTGCTTCCAACACACACACACCAGTTTGCATTTTATTCTTCGGTGCATCGCCGATCGATTGGCCTTCCCTTTGCAAAGTATCGCTGCAGCTCTCCGCTCTAGATACTTCCTCGTACCGATTGGCGTAAATAAATCATTTTCTTAATTGGACTGGTGCACTTTTCTCAACAAGAACCTCGCATTACACGGCGTTAAGCAGTCGCTAATTGTGCACACTGTTTCTACTTGTTATATCGCATCGGTTACATTTGCTTTAGTTAAACCTGGCAGTTTTCTCGCTCATACAGATATCCACCAGGAACGTTGAGTGCTAATTAATTGCTCGTTTAAACCGTTTTTCGTAAAAGCTTTATCTTTAGATTCAGAGTACATTCGACTGGAGAATCAATATTGAGGTAGGAGAGACATTAAAACGGACGTACAGGCATGAAAATATTGGCGAAACTTTTGTTAGTTTCCTCATCCCCATATAGATGGCGAAATATGCATCGACTAAAAAACTGGCTAAATTTGAAAAATTTATCGTGTCCCTTCTGCTGTTGCGAATTGGTCGACTGAGGCAGCCAAGAATGCACACATTTATGTACACACACACATATATATACAGCGGTAAGGACGTAGACCTTGACCATGAACACGAGTTGGTGGATTGCATAACTATAGTTATATGCTGTGGCACGGCGGTGGTTCTCCCTGAGACTGTGTAACATGCCTCTCATGTACATGTACGTTACGTACTCTTTGTTGGTATAACTTGTGGTGCGCGCGCGCGCGCATGCACACCAGTCGATCGGTGGATTCTTTCCTTTAGAGCCGTGCGCGAGCCTACGCACCGGATACACAGGCGCACTCCTCACAAGTAAATGAGTATGGGAAACCGTACACAAACGCGCCCACTTTGAAGCGCAGTACATCCATGAACGTACACATAGGTTATGTAGGGGTACGTGTGAACATGCTGCCACACAAGGCTCTCCACTCAGACTCAGACATGTACGCGCATGCATGTACTGCACTGGGGGAGCAAGCCGGCATTGCGTATACGTAGACGTAACGCTGTGTGACCTTGCCTCCTCTGAGCTTCCAGCAGCTGTTCGAGACGCTCTTTTAACTCTACATGAAGTCGAACGCGGCTATTTGCCAAGGGCTCGCAAGGTCTCGCTAGTAAGATCGTATGTCGCCATCATCTGAAAATCAGATACGTCATCGTGAAGACCTTAGGAAAGTATATGTACATATATGAAGGGTACGATCGCGATGCGGTTTTACGATCCGACATCCTCTGGCTAGCGCCGAGTTTTCGCAACCGACTGAATATTCATTATAAGCGATGTCACGATATCGTCGTGTATCATACAGACTTCATGGCGTCAGTTGGAATAGTGACTGGCTTTTTTTTCACGCTCGAGAATAGTATAATGTAATAGGACGGCAAGTTGTCGATGCAATTATTTGAGTCCCATTGCGCGATGTCTTTCAATGGATCGGCACAGCCCTGACTGATAAAGCGGCTTTCGAGGTGAACATTACGACCTACATGAAAATCCTCTAACTCACCGGGGAAATAGGGCGTGTAATGGAAATGGGAAAATAAGAATGTCGAGGGAATTTTTACTGGCGTGAATGCTATCAGAGGGGCAAAAAAAATTCTCGAGGGTGCATTCAGAGTCAAAGTACGGCATTCAGATGAGCCGAGCCCTTCATCAATATCTAGATGAATGATACAATATGTCAGCCTTTTCTCGAGACCCACTTAACAATCAGCGATGTAACTATTATTCAGTATCGATTGCTTTAATAAGTGTTGGGAAATAAGTTTTACTATGTTAATTTGACGGACATATACCCTTACCATCTTTTCTAATGATCTAATATGCAATAGCTTTAGTTAGTGGTAAGCAGAGTCTGAGTGTAGGGTCTTTAGATTCAGCTGGGTAACGACGAGTTCGCTAGTTTTCCAGCTGCGCGCACCTGGTGCGCAGCAGTTCGCATAAATTCAAGCCCACGGTTTACGTGTAGATGATTATCAGTGAGAAGTTATTCAACGGATTTTTATCTGTGAATATCCCCTCACTAACATTAACCAAGAAGAAGGGACGCCACTGCGGATTTTGTCCGTTACGCTCTTCGAATCTTGGAATTTAGTCTGGTTAAATGAACCGAGTGTCCTGGTTACGAACACTTGATTTATTCTATGAAAGTGAATGAAGCGTAAAAAGATGAATTGAAACTAGGGGTGTGAATCTCTCCGATCAGTGGGAGATCAGTGATGGTCGTTGGTTGGTTGCATATATTTATGACGCGGGATCGCAGAGATCACCTCGCTTGAAATTGGGTAGGGGAAGATGGTCAGCGCATGATGACGCGGTCCCGGTTATTGTGCCGATGGAGAAGGGGCCCGTCATCAAGGAGGCATTGAACTCGAGATTCCACAGCGTGGCCCACCGCGAAATAAGAAACCGAGAGTTTTCTGATTCGCCACCAACCGTAGAAATCATTTCCTTTCATACACGCCGACCTGTCTGTTGTGGCCCTCGTGAGATCCTTTGTGCCTTAAAGTAACCAACACCATAGACTTTTTTTCTCACCTTTCCATTTTCATAAAATCTCATCGAAAGGTTTTTGTATCTAATTGTTCGGGAAGTGTAAGATTACACGTGGCAGAATAAAATCTACTATATTTTATTATCATCTCTATTGTAGTTCAGTGGCATTAGTCAAGTTTTTTGAAAGTAGCATTGTGTTTTAGTGGCTAGCGCAAACAAGTATTAATGTCAATCAAGAGAAAATAATAGCCTGAAGTCGAAATTTCTCCCAACTTCATATACTTCTTCTGGCAACAAGAAAGGAATCGATTATCCAGCCCGGCAAGCCCTGGTCGAGCTCCCAATCGAATCGACATGATGCAATTTTCACGCGCGGGAGGATAATGGGGAGACAACACACGCTGCTGCCCACTGCACTTTCTCTAGACACTCGCTCGCAAAAAGCCTTCCAACGAATACACTTATGTCTATGCGAAGAAGGAAAAGTCACACTCTGTTGGAATAAAATTGGAGCAGTTGCGATATACTATATGTATATGCTTTCGCTCGAGGCTGGAGCCTCTATAAACTCCAAAGGCCGATATTTCCCGAATTATCGGAAATTTCGACAGTCAAAGCCAATATTCTCTGGCAATGACAGCGCGTACTCGTAAACGATCGGCGATGAAATTCCAAACTGGTTTCTGCATTCATGTCACTTGGAGTGCCAATCTCACCGTCCAATTGAGATCGCCGATGACTGTTTGCTTCGCGAAGAAACTGGTAGCCGAACTTTTCGACAACTAGGTAATTTGTCACTGTCCGCATAGACGTTAAGTCCATGGTTCTAAGTGGTTTAGAGCACCGTTGGCTTGCACCCCTAACGAGATTGCGATTGTTCGCAAGCGGGACTGCAAGTGGATCGATTCATTGAAGCAATCCATCAATGCAGCTGTGAATGGCCATTAGCACCAACTAAAAAGTCTTTGCTAGCTAACTGCAAATGGCTTCCCGAGTGGCTGTAACTCTGTGACACGTATGCCGGATCTGCAAACGCATTGCGACAAAGAACTATCCAGGAAAGATTAGTGTCTAAAGTCGAGCACTTTGTTATATAATCAATGTAATATATGTGCACGTGCACATCGGTGCAAATCTGTGACTTTCACAATATTGGAATTATAATGGTGGAAATATAATGGTAGACAAAAGTGCCAAAGGTTTTCCTTTGAAGTTACAGCTAAAGAACAGTCACCGTAGGTGATTGCGTGCTAAAAAGAAATGGCAGAGGTGTATTCAGTTGGTCTATAATTCTGACAGTGACGTCAGTATGAAACTAGTTACAACGAGGTGCCTTATGTGTCTTAATATGGTTACATAAGGAACAGGACTCTTACCCGAGTGAGCTTTCGGTGAGGCATGCATACACCATCGGCTCGTATTATGCTATAAGCGGTCGCGCGAACGCGGAAGAACTTGCATCTCCCTTGCTCTCCTTCTTTCCTTTTACTTTGATCCCAGGATCCGAGCGCCACTTATTTCTCACCTTTCGTTAAGAAAGTTATCGTATACCGCGTAATACACTCTACGACCAAGGACTTCGAAAATGTGATTAAACAGTATCTTTACATCTTGAAAACCAATTCTGCCTAATGGTTTGAAATGTTAAACTTTTCGAAAGCAACTCGTCAAAATGTTCTATGGCCGGCATATTGCCAATTTCACGAGTGTCATTTTTTTGGTGCCGGAGCTTTGACCAGTAGAACAAAATGTCTGTCTGCCGTATGCACAACCATAGAGTGACGCACACGGTAGAGCGAGTTCGCAAACTCGCTCGTATAGAGAACCAGAAATAGAGAGAGAGTGAGAAAGTGAGAAGAGGCAGAGGGGTGAGTTCTGCCTCTTCCTGCGTGTGCCGTCTGCGTGCTTTCGTCGTGATCCATGGCCTGTCCCAATCTATGCAGCTAAGGCAAAAGGAAGCAAAGCAAAACGCGGGCAAACACTCGGTTTAACCCAGTGAGGGAGCCGCGTATCCCAGAATAACTTGTTCCGCATTGCATTATTAGACTGTTATTTCGGAACACGTCTTGCGATTCCTCCTTTTCAGAAGGACCATCCCTCCTTCCGCAATATCCTGTCTGTATCATTTCACAGAGGCGTAGCTACGCAAATGGCCTTGCGATAGCCACAACGCTCCTAACATATTGTTGATCAACAATTTTGTACAAGGAACAACATGTATCACCGATTCTTATAATTAAATATAGAAATCGTAAATAAACAATGACAGTTTACACGATGGTATAATTCAAGAATTTCAGATATCGATGGATTCTAAAAGAAGAGGGGAATTTAAAGTTTTCATCAAGATAATAAATCATCCTCTATATCATTGAGATGCGTGATTTACGTATTGAAACGTCATATTTTTTATTCATGAATCTTCCGCGTTTAGTCTTGGCAACTTAATGCATCCTATGTTTTAAGCTGCGAGCGTTGGATAGATGGGTGTGGCTGCTGCGAATCTATGGGAAATGGCAGAGGTTAGACAAGCCGTGCGCACGAAGCTTCGTCTCTATATGTATGCAGGGATCTGATATGCTTGCGAGTACTCGTATGTGGTATTACGTGGCATCCGCGGCATCCGCGCGGGCAAAGGCCAATTTAAGTACGGGCAGAAGGAGCAGCGTGAGGCCTCCTCTTCCTTGGTCTAGCTTGCCCTGAAGCGCCGACGAGAGTGTGATACGGGAACGGAAACCCACCTTTCCCACAGGCAGCGTCGCCTTTGCTCCGACAGAATCTACACTCCGCTGATTCTAATACACTTCAGCGACGTTAATCGCCCAGCCGTGATTAGTTCCGCCTTCGAGTTTCTTCGCCCAGAATGGCAGCTCTCTCCTTTTTCTTTTCTTTTCTTTTCTTTTCTTTTCGGCCGAATACACATGCGGAAATTTGGACTAAACTTTGACGTGTTCCAAGTACACTAATTACTGGTTTAAAATTACTCGTAAACTGATGTGTCTTTGTGCTATTGTTGTCATTCCCTGTAATTTGGAAGGCTTCTGTTTTCCAACTCATCGTTTGTCGGCAGCCCTCAATGTGCTTGTAACGCGTGTATAGTGTACACAGCCGGCACTTTGTAGCGCAGTGGTTTCTTGAGCAAAGGGTCTCTTTGAATACTGGCAGAGTGTCGGACCATCCCTTGCAACGGCATCTTTCTCTCGCCTCTTGCCCCGAAACTCCAAAAAGCGGTCTTTTACAATCCGCGAATTAGGTGCTCGGCTCTCGCTCACCTGAATTCGCACGCAGGCTACAATCCCACCGTGGCAAAATATGCTCGCCGAGGACTTTTCTCTCTCGACACAAATGCTCGCACTAACTGAAGGGCCTTTGTACTCGCAACCGTTTTCACATTACCCTTCACAGGAATATACCACTGGATTTAAACGCAGGAATTAGCAAAGAGTTGTAGTCAATTTGTAGCTGTATTTTGGAATCCGAGCAAGCTTCACGATTCAAAAACTTTTATGCCAGAAACGATCAGAAAGTCTATTCAAGTTATATTAATCGTTGGATATTATTAAAGATAGTGGTTGCTAGTCCGCAAATATGTATTATACAAAGATGAGGCTTATTGCTTTATGAATTATGAACAGAAATTTCTCGATTTAAATGAGATAAAAGTAGGAACTTATCTTTGATAACTACCGCTACATCATCACGGGTTCTCATATGAAATCGATAATGGAACTGCGTCACGAATATGCAAATTCGAGAGTATTGATTTTTATTCGAAAATACGTTCCACCACCTTTCAAATTATGCAGCGCGCGTTAAGGGGATTAATGGGAATCGATTTACGTGACTACGTGCAACATTTCGAGCTCCAATTTTATTCGATACGCCAGCCCGCCCGAAGAGCTTCGTTATTAATATTATGGTTGAGTTTAATGGCTTTTAAATTGTATTAATTCTGCCTTCATCGATTAGTTCAAAACTGTTTAATTAACTTCACCTTGTAATCATCCAAGATTATCGTTATAGAGCGCTGACGATATTCAGTTAAGACCGCGCTACTTAAAAAAACATTTCTTTTACAAAAAGGAAAGAAACAACATAAATCTCATTTTATTAATACTGGAATACGTTTGAGCATAATATTCCGGAAAAGATGCTTTTGCGATGAATAAGCTCACCTAGGAAGCTTTAATAAATCCAGCCGTTCGTTGCACGGCGGCACAGCGGCACAGCGGCACAGCGGCACGGGAGCTGAACCCGGAAATCAGGACGATCTTGTGTTCACGGTGGGTCCTTCGTGTGACGTCACCAACTGGTTCTGCATCCCTCCCTTGCATATACACACATACAAAGAGGTGGCTCCTGCATCTCGCCGCTGCGGATCAAGGAAATTACAGCTGCAACTACGGTGGACCAAAGGCCCAGCAAACGACTGCGATGGACATCGTATCGGAAACGGTTGGGAATGTATTTGCAATCGTATAAAATATGTCAAGATCGAAGGAACTTTGAGAAACTACTGAAAGATTGTTGAAAGACGATAGAAAGAGCAATTGGATAAGAAATGGAGTGTCATTTCTCTGATAGAACTTAAGAAAGACAATGGGGGTGTTGAAGATGGTTGGAACGGGCTTACAATATAGTCCTTGTCAATGATGGGACAAGGGAGGCGCGCGCTTATAGAAATGCAGGCTTTTCCGAAGGTGAAGTGGTGGAAGGTAGTTGTGGAAGAGGCATCCCGGTAGCGAGGAAATTCGTCGTTCGATAATATCCTTCAGTTACCCTTTTATAGCGCGTTCCTTGGAAGGCTCGGAGAGAGACAGGAAGTCGAGAGCGGCAAGCCAGCTGAGTAAATGAAAGAACAAAAAAACAGGGAGACAAAGAAGCGGCTGGCAGATAGAGCGAGCAAGTGCCAGTCGCACAAAGAAACACTCCCCCTCTGTCTTTCTCTCTCTCTCTCTCTCACACCCTTTCACACATACACGAAACGATTCGAAGCGTACATGGGAGTCCTCGGTTACGAGAGGCGCGAGAGGAAAAACGCGAACGAAAGCTCTACTTGAGAGAAGAAGATCGCCTGGGAGCGAAATGCTGTTAGTGCGATCGGCACCAGATCCAATGAAAAAGAAGGAGCTTGGGACCGTTGCAAAAGGAAGCAGGCGTGGCAGCATCGAAGGAGAAGAATTAAAGGAGAGAGAGACAGGGCGAAGCGGAAGGCGAGCCGAACGAGGAAAGTCTGCGCCTGCTGGTGTAAGAGAGTCAGCCATATTACGTAATACTGGACTGCAAGAGATAGATAAAACGAGTTAATTACACGACTGCAATCGCTGAGATCAATGCACTCAAGGGAAAGGGAAAAAATGGATGCACGAGTAAAGGAAACCCGTCGAGTAGGACAGCAGATGAGGTTTAATATACCAGGACTGTCGTGATTTTCGCATCCAAAGTATATTCTACTTAAAAGATTGATGGAGCTAACAGTGCACTATTACTACGATTCAAAAGCGTGGGTTGCCTCCAGCCTACTTTCGCCTACACACTTTCCACTACTAAATCATCCATTTTTTCGTTTCCAACATGAACTTATTATATGTATCTTATCGTGGAAATAGTTTATCGATTGTGAGATTACACTGTCTTCGTAAGATTAGTGACACAGTCTTCGAAGTCGTTGATCTCATTGTGTAAACTAATTAAGAAAAGTGTACTTTAACGAGTTTTGAGAATTCTCGAAAAACTATCTATATAATACAGTGTATTCTACTCTGTAAATGAAGTGCATTTCTACCATGAATCTGAACACCCGCATACATGCGGATGAAGTGCATACACAGTAGCTACCCATTATGTTGCGCGAGCTCAAAAACGAGAATCATTTAGAGCAGTTTCATTCGGTGATCTACGATTACCATGCAAATTAGTCCTTTAAATTTTAAATTAGCAATCACAATAAAATGGCTCTGTATATTTCAAGGGCTCGGCAAATAATACGGGGTTGTTTGATTACTGCAAATCATCACAAGTTGTGCGTGCGCCATTGGAATGGTCAATTTCATCGGTGTACTTTAATTAGTATCACATAAAGATTTAAGCGACCTCCAAATGGAAATCTCATCTTGGATGATCAATGACCACTCGCAGCGAATAAGACAAATTAAAGCTTCGGCACTTCGGTACCCGATGGATCGACGGAAATTTATGTCATCGGGAATATAATACTTACCTCGAAGCTGAACCTTCCATAAATATGCTCTTTTTAATATCAAAGATGACGCAGTAACCATTTTGTGGATGGATTATATGGAATGCTTTAAGGTTGACTTAATACTGATATTAGGTTCCTGCCTCTAAGGAAGACAACCCCACTGCCAAAACCGATCTACGCTTTGTAACTTTGCTCCTTGCTTCCTTAAAGCCACATAGTCTCAATCAGAAACTTATACGTGAGGCAGCAATCTCATTAGCCTGATTCAAGGATCATCACTAAATTACAAATTATTTTAGACTGCGTCGCCCTTTTACTAGTGCCGAGTTAATCAAATACTTCTTGCAAACATGTATAAGATCGTTACGTGTAACACTTACTTCCATAATAATAATTAAAACCAGTCTTTAGTACAATTAAACGTCTTGATTCTTTAAAATGGGGGATTGTAATGTTTATTTGAATAATCATTCTTCCGATTAAATTTGATAAGAAATTAATTATGTATAAAGCGAGGATCAAGTGCTTTTAACATCACTGAATAATGTCCGATTTTAAACTACACTAGAATAAATCTGACATTAAACATGATTCCGTCAAGCTGCTGCAACCTTAAAAGTCAAGAGAAACTATACCCGGATATTCATTCCACCGAGTTTCACTGTTTGCTTGCTATATATACAATACTAACTAATAGAAATTATTGATGCAGGTAAATGTTCGCCGCTTTTGCGGTTAAAATGGATCAATATGGACGAACGGTCGGTTAGCCAGTATTAGGGATTCTCATTAATTTGGCAGCCACTTTAAACCCACTGTATTATTGAAGCAACGCTCACTAACACATTATTCTAGCAATGAAATTCTTCATACGCGAATGTATGTATAAGTATCAAAATGTGCTGCTGCTTGGAGCTCTACACAGTATCTATAACTAACTTTCACATCGTCGTATTATTCTCGTTTAGTGTTCAGACCGAGAGTCAGTGAGCATATTTTGTACAGTTCGCTAAGCTTGCCACCCATACAGTTTTCACCAGAGCTAGTGCAGTTTCGAGTGTCAGCTTGGAGGGACGTTAATAAATGTCCAGCCCAGATGCATTACATAGAAGCCTGGCTCGGCAGTACGAACTAAATTCACTTGGCAGTCCCACCCTGCGAAATGGAATTATCGCGGAAGATCCTTTACACCACTACTCTCGACAATAACTCGAGTATTAAGGGGAAGAACCAGGTCGCACGTGCAGTAGAAAGCGGCAACGTGCTGCGGCTCCAACTTCTCCAATCCCTCTCTCTCTCTCTCTCTCTCTCTCTCTCTCTTTCTCTCTCTCAAGCAAACACACACACACACACACACACACACACACACACACACACACACACACACACACATATACACAAACACACAGATCCTTCGCTCCCTTCCCCCGTTCTTTCTCTCTCTGTGACTATGTCTCAGTCTTTCCCTTAGCCTCTTTCTTTACCGGGCGGGAAACTTCAGAGTTAGGTCTTCGTGAATGTTGAGCGCACAGCGCATATCTCAAAGCTGATTGCCGTGCACACGGCGACCGCAAATTACGAGCATAGCTGAACTTTACGATCGCCGAGGGTAAAGAGACTTTCTTCGCCGCCGGAATTCAGTGATAAACTGTAACGGCTTTCTTGGGCAGTCGAACATTTCCCTTGTATAATAATGCTGAAGGGAGAGCGATCATTGTGAATGCAATAAGCTTTAATTGTTGACGAAGAAGAGTCGAGCTAGCTGCATTGATAGCTGATAAGGAACAGACTCTTTCGATGGAACTGAATAGTTTAGCATTGGATGCTGTATAAGCAAGAAATGTCAGTCTCGCGAGTGGCTCGGTCTCTGTTAAATGGTAAATTATTTGGAGGCGAGCGTGCGATGCACTCGCGTCGCCAAATTTTCTCGAGTAGTTTCACAATAGAGACAGTAATGAACGCTGAAGATCCTTCAGACGTCCACGCCGCTCCAGATCAGAAACGATTGTTTCACACGAAAGCAACGTGCACTTTACTTCGCCTAACTGCTCGTCTTATGTTACGAGGTGTTTTCTGTTATTTCAGTTTAATGTTTCACCTTATCGTAACTATTAAACAGAAGTGAAAGTTACAACGTCCTTTACGAAGAGAATTAGTGCTGGTTAACAAAAGCAGCATTAGTTGGTGAATATAAATAGTCTCGATAGTCATTATTATTGAGTGCTCCCATTTTTATCTTATGTCAATAAAATTGTTTTACACATTATGCGTATTGATTCCGGGTGTACCAGATCGCCTATTAAATCTAAAAAAAATCATATTTCAGTACTGGTAAGTAAAGTTTTTAAGTGTAGTAGTAAACTTTCGCTCTCGATTCTAATGGAACTGCTTGGACACTGAACAGTAGCACTCTCATTGTCATCTGACGTGTGTAGGATTATTCCACGTAGAAATAATGTCGCATCATGGAAGAAAGCGAGGAATCTGTAAATGGGCAATGATAAATTTGTGTCTTCGAATGTCGAGTCGCTTTAGAAATGGCCGCGGCACAACAAAAGTAAATGATGGGTGCTTGGGGGAGCCGGGACTGCGAGAATCGGTATCGCCCAAGGCGGCGAGTGTGGGAGGACGATACGAAACGCGAATAACGGGAATTCGAAGGTGAATGCTCGGGCAAATTGCGAATTGCGATACCGCGATGCTCTCTCAGTATGTGTGTTGTATCTTCACATGGGCGCAGCACGCATCGGCGAGTAACCGAGTAACCAGTAATTGACTCAGTACGAGACCAGGGTCTTGAGTACACGTGACGGGGACTCCGATACGTACCGGGACGTGATCGGGCTGGGCTCTCTTAATAGAGACGCGCCTGTCTAGAGATGGACAAAAAGGTCGTCGAATCTTGCTCATTATACAAAGATATAAAATAAAAATCCTCCAGATTTTTACCATTTTCTAACTTATATCCCTGCTTCGCTTATATCGATCATTGGAGTCAAGAATATCCGACTACTTCGATTTTTTATTACACACCGTAGGTAGTTCGATAGATTTTATTTTTACCGCTTGTTTTTAATTACCAATGCGTGACAGGCTGCCTAAAAATGCACGGTACAGCAAAAAGCTTCGAGCGAGCTTAACGAGTTCGACTACAGATCGAAGTATCCTCTGATAAATATACATATACGTGTATAATATGTATGTATCGGAGTAAAAGACTACGTGCATCATGCTCGCCCCGGGTTAATCCGGGCGTGGAACGTTTCATCCTAGCCTCCATAGAGAACGAAGCGCGGAGCATTAATATTGCCATAAACTCACTGGCTCGGATTGAAAGCGGCTCGGGGGAGTGAAATACCTCGATTGCCGGCGGGCGGTATCGATTGGTGTTCACTGAAATATTGCAATTTTCGTCGCGCGCATTTATCGTTCCCCACTCTCTCATTTCCTATCCTTCTTCAGCCTGTGCGAGCGGCTGCGTCGAAGGCGCGAGAATTAACTAACAACGACAAAGGTGTACTGGTGCACACAATAACACCAATAATCCTCATTCGCCTGGCCAATACTGGCCGGATATTGCTGTATTACATGCAGGCACAGCAATGCTTCGCACAATAGGATTCGAGCAAACTTGCTAATTCTCTTGTTAATGCCAGATATACACACACACACACTCATTTGCTTATTATCTTCTTGCCAATTCAATTTGCCAAAGCAGCCATATGCGTGCTATCGAACAATAAAATAATTCACCAAAGTATGGCGAAAAGCCTGGCAATGAGAGAATCGAGCAATCGGTACTCAGGGATTATAACGACCGATTTTCATTCGAGCTGCAAAGTGTGTAATTATAATATTGTATTACTGGAACATAACAATCACCAGATTTTCTACGTATTATCCAAATCGTAGAAACGGCGAATTAGTCTTATTATATGTGCATTAAATTCATGAATGTAGCTCTGGTATTTTCGGGGTTGCACTCGATTACTTCCGACCGATTTAATCTCCAAACGGCAATCAATGATTGGATGGAAATGGCGATTGAAACATGAGATTGCAAGAGGACCGGGAAAAGTGACTGCTCATTCAGGGCAGAAATAGCCTTATCTATGAGTTCCAACAGAACTTAATCGGAAAAAGTTTTCTCGAACTGCTGTCAACCACCCCTCTAGTAACGTTCTATGGTGGCATTCTGACAGAAAAGGACGGTAGAACGCGAAAGAGGGAGAGTAACGTCGGACGAAGAGTGTGGTAAAAGGTCAACGTGAAGAAAGAAAATCTGATTCTAAGTTGGAATGGCAGCAGGATCAGCACAAGCAGAGCAACTTTGGATTCGTCGCATATCTTACAGGCATTCCATCCGGGCTTTGTTCGCCGATGCTCCCGCTGGAGCATCATAATTAGTTGATTTTTTTATGCTCTCGCTATACAACGGCACTGCATAGCTGACCTCGATAAAAGATTTCCCTGCAATTTTCTGTGTTCTCGCGCGCGTCCTCACTGGCGGCATTCATTTTTGCTGTTCAGAATATTTGAGTTTATGAATTTGAACGCATACCGAATGCAGCAACAAAAAATGCTAGGTAAATTCCTGAAGAATCCGTAGATGGGTAAAAATATTAATATAAAAATATTGACCGGCTTCGAAAATAGTCAACATAAGAATGTGTTAAAAATTACAAAATGATTTCTGTCTTATTTAATTGAGATAAGAAAGAGTCGTATTATGCTATATATATCCAATGTAAATAGTGTAGTTGAGTGAACCATCAAAGAGGAGTTTCGATAACAAAGTTTGGCGCTGCAGAGAACGCCGGATAACTGATACATAAACTTTCTTCGTTACTTCCGGTCTCAGACGAACCAGGATGTAATTAATGCAGCTTATTACGGTGCGCAAATACCTGCTTGTCTTTCAGAATTTGAAGTTGATCCTAACTGGAGGTCGTACTTTCCTGGTAAAGTTCTTATTCCTAACTTCCTTCGATAAACCCAAGATTTCGGTCGTTCCAATGAATGAATATCTTAGTTCCTATGATAGTTACATTAGGAATTATCGCACGGCATTTGTAAAAAGAGCGTTGCACGTCGGAAATGATTTATTTAATTACTGACGACAACTTAAATGGGACGTAATAATAATAGTTTTATATAGAGACTAATATTAAGTAATGTTCATTGTTAGGTGTAGTTTATAGAAATGTTATGAACAGCAATTTTATATTATTCACAAGATAGTGGATCCGTCAACAACTTTATATTCTTAGTAGGTATTACAGTCCAGGAATCGAAATGGTCATTGAGTAAATGAATTATAGCCACAGCTATTTTCGACTTATCAGGATGGTTAGTCTGAGTTGTGTCAACCGTTCCAAGTTAACCTATTGGCCATTTTCGCGTGGAAGAAGCGATTATCCTGAATATAATCACTCCGGTAATTTTAGAAATGATGATAAACTTGCCTCGGTGCGAGGTAACTTAATAGCATTTCCGTATGTACGAGGAGAAGAAAAATAATTGTCTTCGAAGTGCGCATAAATCTCGGGAAGATGGTGCTGCTAACGCAAGCGTTCCTGGCAGGGAAGGTCTTTTAATTAGCGGGTCGACGGCTGGGGGATTAATTAAATGCAATTAAGGCGTAGCAGTAGGAAGAAACGGCAGGATCTCCTAGCGTAATAATGCTCGTGGCAATGAACCTGAAGAACGGGCTCCTCGTTTCTCACGTCGCGTCGCTCACGAGAAGAGGTGCAGAAAAATCTGTACTCCACCAGCTTGCGGTACTCGCGCTACTCACACTTCCTGAGCTATCTAGATCTGGAATAACGTATTTCTGCTCTCGTGCCGTCTAAAGGAAATTAGTGCAAATATAAAAACTTTACTGAGCATTGAAATAAAATCTTCAATCTGCACACATACTTTATCGAGTGATTTATAGTGAGGGGATTTTGGTGGGACAATTTTATTCAATATAGAGGGCAGAAAATATAAACGTGAGAATGTACGGTTCGTCAAGATTTGCAGTGAGAAATACAGAGGCGTAAAACACCACAGCTGTATATGTCTATTTCTACGTTTTTCTTACTTTCGAAATTTAGCTTCCCCTCGTTCTACTTGCTTTTCACTCTCATCCTCGTAATCCGTCGTGAAAGAGAAGTCTGCTTGGTTCATGTACATTTGTGGCAATTTATTCCCTCAGCCAGGTCAGTGCTCTCAGCAGATAATTCGTTTTATTCATTAGGGACACTGCCAACCCTCCTTGCAAATACTCCCCTCCCTTCATCGCCGCCTTTGCTTTTTTCTCAATTTCTCCCAAATCTCTCTGGGCTGCTCATGTTTTATTTTTTGCACCTCGAGACTTTTATTATTCGTTTCTCTTCTTTCTCAGTTCTGTATGTAGACTTTGTATGCTCGAAATTTGTTCCTCTCTCAATCTTTTGTTTTAGATGGTACATCTGAGTCACGGTGATATTGTTAAGCATCTAAAATTTGATTATAAGTTGGAGTTTAATTATCAGGATCTTCATTTACACGATTGTAGTGTCCATTATTTTCTGCTCTTTTTAGAATAGACTTTTATCTTAATGCTAGTTTGTTTTTTGTTTGTCGACCTTGTCTTGGCACTTTGTCATATCCCTCTCGGCCACATGCATTTATTCAAGATGGTTAGCTCGAGGTTGGCGACCTACGGTTTTTCATGAGAATATTTTAACTCACCATTATTATTTCACACCTCTTATTTACTTCAAGAAGGAATTACGTGAACTTATATATTAGTAAGGCTAATAATAACTGAAATAATTGAGCAAAAATGAGAAGTAAAAGAGAGATGGTGTCGGCCATCAAGAAAACTACAAAATGTTCACTGAAATCTAAAGAGGCAAAATAGAAGGTGCTAATACCAGTGTTTGACAGATCGTTTTGTGTAAAAACCTGTAGCCACAAGATATACAGACATATAAGCTATGTTTTTGCAAGAATTGCTTGTGGAAGCTTAGAGTGTTCTCCGAATGGCGGTATGCATATAAATGCAGCTGCGTCTAATAATATTAGTACAGCCACGTCGGTCACCAAGCGGGCAGGCAGTATCATTTCCGCAAGAAATGTAAATCCACCACGCAGAAATCTTTGTAGACATTATTGCCATGCATTTCTTTCAAACCAAGAAACGTCGTGTCAACGAAACGAAAACATCTATAAGATATCAAAAGTATGAAATGTAAAAACTGAAACTTTACACTAGAAAATTGAAGCATAACTCGCATTAAACTTACCGAAGGAGCTCGGATGCTTCCAGCATGGAGCGGATGCAACGAGAGCACGTTTCCACGGCTCGAGATATATCCAAGCGCATTAGTGACATAATTTTCCTGGTGTATTTCTGTAGCATGCAAGTGAAATGGGCAGAGTGGCGAGGAGAGGTTGGGTGAGAGTCTCGCGACGTCGCCAGGCCTGTCTGGGCCTCTCTCACTTAGTTAGTCGAGTTTATCGACATTGCATTTCCGCGTTTACGTTGCGCAACACCTGCTCGATGTCCATATTACACCGCCCTCCTCCCACGCTAATCTCGCATCCCAAAACTTTTCCTTTGCTCGGCCGACCAATCGGACGCTCATCACCCTCGTCTTCCTCATACTTCATTTCACCCTTGATCATCCATTTGGCACGCTTAAGCGCCTCCAGACGGTCCACCATCGTCTATAACGATCACGGCTTTTTGCTACGCCAATAGATACATTCCTCTATCATGTTCGCAATTAGATCAAACTGTTGCTTTTCCACTCAATTCCCTCATGGCATTTTCATATTTGTATCTCTGAACGATGATCAGGTCCTAGATTTTGCTGAAAAGTGGTGACAACTGGTCAAAGTGTTCAGTTCTCTAAAATCCGACATGTCGTACGTAATCACCTATGTGCATAGTATAATGAAATAACGTATTCTAAACAAGAATAATCAGATATTGCATATGTAATCACCAAGTATACTGGAATGATAGTCTTCATGGAAGTGGTGTATTTCAAATTCTATCAAAATTAGGGGAAATTAGGGTGCAGCGAAGCAAAAAAGCTTGACGGCGGTCACTCGGTAAATTGGTTGACGTGTGAGACCGCCCGAAGATATTCTTGAAGCAACAGTATATCTTTGGAATTACGTAACGAGTCAGTGAAAAGAGAAAGAGGGAAAAGGGTGACACGAGGGAAGAGTGTTGGATAAACTGGTAGAATAGAGAGGAGGATACGAAGGCAGAGAAAGAGACTGCGGCAGGTACAGAACAAGCTCCCAGCTTCAACTCTCGTTGCAGCGGGATCGGTCGTAGAAAGTGCATTGGGAAAGCGAGCGAGCGCATAAACGCGACCATAAATTATTTGTCTCGCAGTGAACGCTAGGAGCATGTAGGATTGCATAGAGCTCGTTCTATGTCTCTTGAACTCCGGGGAGACTGGAGATCACCTTTTGACAACGCTACTTTTTTAATAAATGATGCTTATTTCCTCTCGAAAGCATAATACTCTACATATACATACATACCTACGCATATTCATTAAACGGCGAGGATGTACCTTCTTTTTCAATGATAAATAGGCTTCTTTAGTCAATTAAGTTAAAGTCCGTGGAAACTGCAACCATTGCGTATGAGAGATTACTCGAGAACTTGTTTATCATAGGTATTATGCACCTTCTGAACGCTGCACACAAGAACACCCTATTAATACTAAGTGCGCAATATTGATATTACGAAGCCCGTAACATAGTGCGCAGCTTCGTGTTAGTCTTTTAGGGAAGTTTCTGCTTCACTCATTAATTACGTTGGTATCAATTGAGAATGCACTCTCTCGAAACTTATGAGGGTGAGAATTTCACCTTGGTTGATCTTACGTTCAGTTTGATAAGCTGGCGTAAATCGGCAATCCATATTATGCTCCTCACCTTGAGAGGAAGAATAGCGTTGTACGAATAGTATAAATAAATTTGATTCCTACGGTCGCCGCACTCATCGATTTATACGTTACTTTCAACAAAACTCATTTATTTCTTGCTTATTGTTCGAACTTTATTTTATAATCGAATTTCCAGTTACACAGTTCACTGACTAATATAAGTAGCGAAATAGTGATAGAAGAATCATGGCAGAGTCTGGATGACGACGGAATGCCTGCACGTCTCGGCATTAGAAGCACACTCGCACAGTGCACTCTCGGTGCCACGGATGGACAGCCAACCGAGGAGACGCACAATCGGTTGGAATACAAATGCCGTGACCCAAGTAAATATATGCGGCGCGTAGCACTTCCTTGTAAACAAGGGGTGCTAAACATCTCGCAGAAACTAGGGAGTCTGGACAGAAAGCACTCGTCAAACCACACGAAGATACGAGCGCAGATTTTGAAAGCTATCGAACCAAGATCCGTCGATCTTAAAATATCGACATGTCTTCGCAACCAGTAACTAATATTACACGTATCAATAATCTTTCAATCAACGTATATCAGTGAAGAAGATATCGGTTTTCCTTCGACATTTTCAGAGTTATTGACAAACGGATTATCAGCTGTTACTCCACGTCATAGTTCTCCCTGGTTGAGCCCAGTTTCCGGACGGATGGCTCTGAACTGCGATAGTGCTGTGTGTTGATTCCTTCATTAACCTCGGACAACTATAATTGAAATACCAATTCTAACAGTTGTAAACTAGATTCTTTCTGTACACGCATTTAGTATTCATCCATGCATGTAGCGAAGCATTCCCCTGAGTCACCAAAGTGCACTTCCCCCTCTCTCCTTAAAGGATCAGTTGATGGTGAAAGAATCGGAAAGGACTTTCTCGATAAGTACAGCCGCTTACGTAATTTTGTGAATGACTCTGCACATGTTCCTTGAGTTTTCCCTTAATTCTCGTAGATACAACACGTTGGCAGTAGATAGCGTTAAGCATTTCGTTTCGGGCAATCCAACGTGTTACATCAGCATTACATCAACATTACATAAACACCTGGCAGTAACTATCTAGATATCTACATGCAGTATCCGGTATCTTAGAAAGCATTCCTCGTACAGCATTCTTTCGTATTACGATAACATGTACCTTTAAAACCTGAAATTTATTTTACTCACATGTCCGTTGAATATAGGAAGATTGGGAGGAATATTGTACAGCCCGTGTCTCGAAGCTGGTACTCAGTCGAACATAGTCTCAGAAGTGCTTATTACGATAATGAATCGTTAATGCGGCAAACCCTTTCCCACGCGGTTAGCGTTTATGTTTTCGTGTATTTAGAATTCGCAATCGAAGGTTGGGCGTGGGAAAAATATGTTTTGATATTCATGACTCAAGGAAAGCATACAACCTACACTTTTCCTATTAGAACTTTATAGTTTCCAGCGTATACCGGTGGCACTTGCAATACTTATAATTCTGTAGTATGAATAGCATAACTTCTCCAAATTGCCTTTTTTCTTTAATTCACCGTAATTCTCGTTCTATCTGCAACCGAATCCTACCAATTAAAATGAACACGGCATCCCCGATCCCCGGGTTTTGTCGGTTAACTGAAACATGTAACCTTCTATTTACCAACCAGCTACGCCACGTATCGATTCAGCCTGTTGTGTTTTTCTTTGTGTATGTTACGCGGTAACGAAATATGTATACTGAGTCGGTCAGCCCTCTGAACAGGTTTCAATAAATTTGACTGCTCGTGATTGTTCAACACAGTGGGTATTCGTTGATCCATTAATGCACTCGATACAATCACATTCAGAAATCCATGAAAAATCAGTTTGAGTTGGCTTCGAATCGGACAAGAAACTGACATGAAGTGAAAATTGGAATAAAAGCAAGCTTCCGGTATGATGTTCTAAAATTCTGTTGCCGGATAATATCGTTGGAAAACCTATTAGCCAAAAATCAGTCACCAGCTGTTTTTCCCTGTTGTTCTCATATTTTTGAATCCTAATTTTTTGTCTTCCCTAGCGTTTCCAGGCGTATCGAGCACGCGCCGCTGCTTCTCGACAATGGCCTGACTTCGATGCTTTTGGAGTACGCGTAGATTAGTCCGCGCGATAACAAGTTACAGTGTGGGTGCAGTTTTCTATCGTGATTGCGATCTGATACTTCCGGGGAAGAATATACCTTCGATTATGCAGCGGCTCTGCTTGTTGTCTCTTTTACTATCAATACTAATTCGAAAAGTTTCTATAATCTACGATGTTATTATTAAATTTTATATTCCATATAGCTGCTCGTTGGTTATTGGTTGAATATATTACCAAATTGCTCTCTAGAATTAAGCCAGGTTTCGTATTGCCTATATTTGCTGAAACGAATCGGATTATTGAGGAGGATACGAATGATATACAATATCCACGGTTATTGGTGCTTTATTTATTCATACGTGCTCTGCTTTCAGCCGACTTGTTCCATTGTTGATTCGCAAATAAAGTTGCGTCGAGTCAATTCTGTCATCGATTCATTATTAGATTGATACACGTTCATCTGGGAGATGCTTCACTGACACGTGAAATTCTTGAATTATACATCGGCCTCACCCAATATAAACAGAACGTGCTGCCTTGACGATTTATTATTAGAAAACCAATTGATAAACCGATATTCAAAGCAAACAGTATTCTTATTACTTTTAGACTTGCTGTACAGTTTGGACCATTGATATTTCTATCGATTTATACAGTATTAGCTCGCACCGTTAAGCAATATGGTTAAACACGAATTAGGCGAACGCTTCCATAACTTTTTAGATAGTATAATAAAACGTTCATGTAGTAAATTACATACATTGTATAACGTTATCTATCTTGCTAGACTCCATGTACTTGTATTTGTCATTATGTTCTATCATCAGTCAATTTTATCGTCCACTTGTGCTCGTTCTCTGTTGCTTTACACATCAGACCACATATAAACAAAATTATCAGTATAAAAAGTACGTTTACTCGAGAATTGTCTGGAGAAATTGGTGGAAGATTGAGGAAACATTAAGAAGAAATAAGCAGGGGATTTTTTAGAAACAGAGGTAAGCGAATACCTCATTCAGAAGCGAAAGTGCGCATTATTGGTTTGACAAGATCGGGCAAAATCCAATTGAACTAGGCTCGTCGTTCCTAGCAATCTTTTATAACTGGCGAATCAGACATTGAATATAGGTCTCGTCGGCTGATGCATACATCTATGTATATGCTGACTATGCGGATGCTTCTCAGCCTCGTACGTATGCGGGTTGGAGAAAAGCGGGGATTTTAGATTGGCGTCTGCCTGCGATCCCGAGTGCCAAGTAAATTTCATTTTCCTTAAGGAATATCTTTCCACCCCACTGTGATAACGCTTCCCCCCACGATTCCGAACTTTTACTGGACCGCATTGCGTCTGCGCCCGATTTTTCTTGTCTGCAAAAATATCGGCCGGCTTTCACTTCTTGCGCAACAGCCCCGTTCGAAATTCGAATCGACTCGTAATTAGAGCAATGTGTCTGTCACTCTCCTTCAACACTACTACGATGGAATGCCTTTAACTTTCCACTTCTTAAAACGTACAACGATTCACGAGAATTACGAAGAACCACACTACTTTCATCATGATCGTTCTATATATTACTCAATATTTGGAAAGCTTTACCACTTGAAAAGTCCTTTAATAAAACTTTCCGAAACACTTGGGAAGTTCTCTAGAATATAGATCTTTCTGGAAGATGCGAACAAGCAAATGAACTGAAAGGTGTACTCATAGGTAGATACTCATATGATGGCAGAGAGAAGGCCAGATGAACGGAAGGAATCGATGTGTGCGCGCATGTCGCACTCGCGCACCACGAATACTCCTAGCTGCAAGTCAGTGCACGGACTCAACATCGAATATGCATTAAAACGAGTTAGATAAACCTGACACGCGGCGTTTATTCGTTCCCAGGCTAGCTAGCAGCGGGTGCGAGCTTTCCGCGCAGAAAGGAGTGGGAGGCTGCCTGGTAAATTAATCACTTTCCACCATTTTCCATAGCTGCAACGCCATCGCTTTCCATCCCCGCATCTGTTCATCTTTTGACTTTCCAAGATATCATATTTTCCTGACACGAATTGTAATTATTGTCGTTCATTGTTCGCTCACTTTTAATCACGTCTCGATAACATGCAAATTCTATCTGTTAAATTGAAAACATCACGATTTTTTCATCGACATTAAATCGTCCTTTCTTTCATTTTGCTATTCTTAACAAACCGTATCGCTTGCGTAATTTTCTGGAAGGCATTCATGCATTTCTGTGTAAAGCGTTATTATTCTGTAGTGCTCTTATTCTGCAGTCATATTCTATTGTAGAACGGTTTCCCTTCTTATTTACACGGCCCTTAATCACAATTGCAACGGACGTTCCAGTTTCCTTAGCGCAGGGATCCATAAGAATAAGCTCTTATATCATAATCTAGTTTAAGGCGGACTCTTTCCTTTCTTTCGTGACCCACAAACTTTCTGATTTGTGGTTTTAAAGCTTTTAAAACTGGACACGCTGACTCTTGACCCTTGCACTCGAAGTTTTTGCAAATCAAGCGAAAACAACGACAGTTCTCAAGGAATTCAAGAATTCAGTTAATCATATTTATTAGTGGTGGCGTAAAAAAATGCACAGCTCGCTTAGGCCGAACTGTTTGTTTTTAGTATGGTCGACAGTAATATCTGCTTGTATAACATGAAACGAGTTCGAATAGAGATTTGTGAAAGCATAGGCTTAGCGGTCGATTGAGCTCCAGCATGCAAAAGTTACGCTGTGTTACGCCATGTAACTTGACTCAATATTATATAATTAATTAGTCGTGATAAGTTGAAAGGCTGGCCACACTTCTTCAATATTAATTGATCAGCAGGCATTAGTCTAGTTGTTCCGAAAACAATTAGTCTAAAATAACTGGTGATTAAGATAGAAAAGTATTATTAAACAAATATCATCGCAATATGAAATATAGAAAGCGAATCCGAAAACACTCGAGCCCTGAATAGCGAACAATGGATGAGAATTTTGATATAGCTAAAAGCGGGCATAAATCGCCGCGTCGATTCGCTAATCCGTAAGCAGTGATACATTGATATTTTTTCGAGTATAACCTAGTTTTAGTATACAAAGCGTTTATTATTGGAGAAGTAATAAGCAGCGAGACGAGCAACGTAAGGATGGGAAAGGAAAAAAAAAGAGGATTACTTCACAAGTTTAGTGAGCGAGTTTTTCAGTCGCTCTTTCGAGCATATGATTAATCGACAGGGGTCCATTTCAAATTTCCACAAGGAATACTCCAAAGCTCGAATACTTCATCAGAATATTGATGACTTGAGAAATGTGAAGGTTCAGTCGTCAAAAATCAAAGAGATCTTCAATGACAGAGCCGTTTCTTGCGCACTGAAAGCTGGCAGAAATTACCTTTCAGCAGCATTTCTCGGAGACATTTGAACTTGGGTCAAATACGAAGGAGTCACGACGACGACCTAGCCTTCGTTGCACGTCCGACGTTTTTACGTGACTCTCCCAAGTCCCTCTGCGAGTTATACTAGAGACGGCAGGTAACGGACTGTTCTTTCCACATCCGGCGACTAGAAAGAGAGCAGCTTTGTGTCGGCAATATACTATAAGCCAGCAGGAAATGTAATCTTTATTATATGCATTTCCCTCGCAAATTATTCTACTTACCATATTATGTGTCTTTGTGAAAAGTGCGCCGAGTGTCGGAGATTCACTCGCACCTCGAAGAAAAAGGAAAAAATGAAATCGGAGACTTTTCGAATTATGTTAAAGCATGTACAAGTTGCTGTTACGTGTACGATAAGTGGCTGACAACAAATGTAACGCGATAAGGAAACCTTTCACTCCACTGAGTTACGAGACTTTGCACAAAACCGACTGCTTTCCCACGATTCTGCAATTAATATATTTTCATATCCCTGGATGGATTCAAATACAGTTGTTCTCTTTTTCATGAGAGGTTCTATCATCGTTTATTTTGTTATCATATCGCAAAGCTTCACTCAGCAAACATAAAAACTTAAGAACGTATCTAAGAGTGGCGTACAGGCGACAGCGGTAAGCGCGCGTTCATTGCTCGCAAGTTTTCTTGCCAGGAGAAAGTTCTATTGGCAGGAGTGAATTTATCGATGGTAGACGAAGAAACAATTCTCTTTGGTCTCACTATCGCATTTGGCAGTGAGTGAAATGTTAAGCACCCCACGATTACGAGTAGAATGTACAGCCAACTATAATAGATTTATTACCGCGATGTAATCGTCGGGCGAGGGTCACGCGTGAAAGTAGCCCGTGTGCACCGTACTGTAATGAATGCATCAATTGGACTAGCAGATAAAAAAACGGGCCTACGCCGTTACGAAGAGACGAGAGAAACCATGGAAGAAAGGAAAAGCTGGCAACGTGGGTGCTTCTATTAAGATTGAATGACCTGGTAGCGCCGAAGAAGCATCTGCAATGAATCTCTTTCCCCGACACAATTGGGTCCAGAGTATCCCTTTAATGGTGACGCGTCACCCTCAAATTCCCACGTGGATCATCCAAAAAACTACAGCGTACTGTTAACCGGTTACCATGTACGTCATTATGGCGTGGCATGCGGCGCGCTTCCGCATTGGTATCGCGAGATTGCAGACCACCCGACGGTCCCATAAATTACAATCTATCGCTATACGAATACTCGCTCTTATAGATTGTCGAAACGGTTAACAGTGCACCACTAATTAAGCGTTTCCTTCTAAGGAGGTTCTCCGACGCGTATCCGCGTCTACTCTCTCCCCGCTTCCTCGTCGAGAAAAGTTGATGGAATAACATTTTCCTAGCTGATATTCAAACGAATCTTCCTTTCGTCGATCATAACCATTTGCCGCTTCAACGATTTCACTTTATGAACCAATATACATACATAGATATATACATAGAGTTCCATGAGTATAAGTCTTCCTAGTTGCTCTATCATCCAGCTCATGATAGTTTTTTTAAACTGTCAGTATAGCAAAGAAGAAATCATGAACATCAGTTGCTTCCGAGCAACTCTAAAAGCAGAATTCCACAAAGTGGGAAAAAGAAGTCGTGGCTGATTGTGCGGAGAGTCGTTTCGAGACAGACATACATATAAGGTTGTCCTTATCTCAAGCACTATGTTTCCGGTCAGACAGGGTAAGACTGTGAAACGACGTGCCAATTGAGAGGAATCCCGTGAAGGAATAACGGGGTAGCGTGCAACTGACGGATGCCTTCGTCATTGTTGCTAGATATGAGAAGGAGAATATAGTTCGATAGTGTCTATATTACCAGCATCATAAAATCATATCTGGTTCGCCCCTGACTGCTGATGCGGACCAGAGTAAACCCCTATTCCAGATGGTGCAATCAACATGAAGCTCGCCGACTCTTCTCTGCTTCTCCCTCTTCCCAGTTGAGAAATAGTAACATGCTCCTCTTCGCCCTTCCTAAGTTCACCTATCCGCCGCTACATCTCCGTCTGGCTAGAGCACTTGGCGCACTCTACTCTTACTATCTTGCAAGTACGGGTAAGAAACGTCTCCTGCCAGGAGTTTCACGAGAGAGCAACGGTATATAACATCGCGGGCCACTTCTCTACGGCTTCCTGGGCTCTCTCTGCCTTTGCGGGCGGCTCCGTTTCGCCTTTTTACTCTTCTCTCCGCGTTCTTTCTTCGTCTGTAGTGCCTTGCGATTGCAACTCTGCCTCATCGGGCTGCTGCTGCTGCTGCTGGTGCTGCTGGTGCTTTTGGTGCTCCTGCCGCCGCTACTGCTGCCACCTCATGCTTCTTCAGCTTGATCGTCCTCCCTCTGGCTACCGCTATCCCTGCAGCCTCTTTCTTCCACGTCCCCTTTCAGTAACGGTGACACGGACTTGCCGTTACGCCAGGTTGATGCAGCCTCAGCACCACAGACTCCATGGACAGCCTTTGTCCTTCCTCGTGCTAGTAGCTCCTTTCCCGTTGCATTATGGATGCGTCGGCTTCTTCACGGACCAAGGGAGCGGACCCACCACGCATCAACCCGTTTCTCCAATAGCAACACTAGGAAAACTCAACTTACTTCGTCCTGTCTGGTTCCACATGAGCTTTCTTCCATTCAACCATTCTTATCACACATTTGACTCTCCACATCGTCCCAATTCATCCTTTATACCCCTTTTTATACCCCACCTTTATCATAGTATATATGCTTTTACTAGAGAATCGCCGGTGAGGCTTTGTACACTTTCTGTATAAGTTTTCGCAAAGTTACTGTTGCTTCCTTCGGGATCGCATTCCTAATGCGTCTTAATAAGACCTGTTTGTTATGTCATTAAGAGTGCCACTTTTCATGTTAATTTTTTATAATGCCATGGTAATGGCATAGCCAACAATGGAGAGTGTTCCAGTTAACCGGAAGTGATCCGCTCGCATAACAGAGTTTTGGTTTTCGGTTTCAGAGCAACACTACGCGGCCGCCGATTCGAATAGTTCGACGCCCGCAAAGAGCTTTGTACCCTGTAAGGTTTGCGGTGACAAGGCGAGTGGCTATCACTACGGTGTTACAAGCTGCGAAGGTTGTAAGGTGAGTAAAAAGAATTTATAAATTTTGAAATTTGAACAAATGCTCGCTAATGAGACACTTGCTTCGATTGTATCTCTCATGTTGTTCTCAAAAGGTTTCCCTTTGTCGATTGTAATGGATATGTACAGGGTGTAAGAGATAGAATGAGACCAGCTTTTTACCATTGATTTATCGGTAATACCGACATTGCATAATTGTTTTGGTGGCCGTGTAATCGGCGGCTTATGAATTAATTCACAAGATTAATAGATTAATCTTTAAAAGCCCTGTTAAGGCTTTTTATAAGTTTTTTTCGCTTCAAGAATTTGCGAAAAAATGAATTTTGAGCTAGGGCTCTGGAATTTATATCACTTCTTCCTTGATGCAAAAAAACACTCCCCATCAAGTTTCAGTCCTGGAAAATGTCGGGAAGTATGGAAAACATTGGAAAAACCACGAAACTGAATTATTCAGAATCGGCTTTCCATGTGTTTTCGGTGCAATTCCGGCATTTTTGCCACTGGTTTTATGTTTTCTATCCGTTTTGATAATCAAACAATCGATTTATGAAGTTTCATCAAAATCCAAGAACCTTCGAAAAATCGAAAATTTGTGAAGGGGTACATATGGAAAAATTTGCGAAAAAATGAATTTTGAGCTAGGGCTCTGGAATTTATACCACTTCTTCCTTGATGCAAGAAAACATTCTCTACCAAATTACAGCCCCGGAAAATGTCGGGAAGTATGAAAAACATGGGAAAAACCTCAAAACTGAAATTTTCAGGATCGGTTTTCCATATGTTTTGGGTACAATTCCGGCATTTCTCCCACTGGTTTCATGTTTTCTTTTCGTTTTGATACACAAACAATCGAAAAATCAAGCGTTCGTCAAAGTCCGAGAACCTTCGAAAAATCGAAAATTTGTTAAGGGGTACATATGGAAAAATTTGCGAAAAAATGAATTTTGAGCTAGGGCTCTGGAATTTATATCACTTCTTCCTTGATGCAAGACAACATTCCCCACCAAATTTCAGCCTCGGAAAATGTCGGGAAGATTGCAGAACGTGGAAGAAACCGTCAGAATCAGATGAAATGAATTATTTAGCGTTTGTGCTTGACATTACACGGCTACCAAAACAATCACACAATGTCCGAATTACCGATAATTCGATGGTAAAAGACTGATTCCAAGCTATCTGTTATACCCTGTATAGTTTGGCTCGATCGATTTGTTCAGTTCGTCTTATGCTTTTAATATTTCGCGAAATATTAATAAAGCGCGTTTCACTCTGTGAAAGAGACCCAACTAATGTTCGATCTCTGTACATGCAGAGTGATCGAGCTAGAATCTTCGTGCGAGATGCATATCCGTCAATCGTGGGTCGCTTCGGGCTAACGACTGTAAACGCGGAAGCCCTAAGGCTGAAGTTAACGGTGAATTGGTGCATTCCTTGATTCCTACATAGCTCCATGCATCAGCACAAAGTTTAACCTAATAGGTCTCTCTGAAACTATTACCATTCCTACGAAACAATGAGTACCAATCAAACGCAACTGTTGACTTTAATAATCAATAATGTGAAAAATTACTACAATCTGCATTGGTGATCGGCTATTTTGTCGAACAAATGGGTAATCAGTTATTTTCGTATTTGTACAAGGGGATGTATGTGTGAATCGTGGTGTACCGGTAATCTGTCAACAATGTGTTTAAATAGAAACATCATGTTGGCGATAGATCGAATATTTTGATTATTCTCATAGTTCTCTTAATATTGATAAACATCATAAAGCAAACCATGCAAGCTAACATTTGAGGTTTAGATTGTGTTGCATGATGTAATGAATGCGCATTGGAGTGGCATTGAAACACACGGTGGTACGTTTCACGCCTACCTGCCAGTAGGATCGACGTGTCTGATGAAATGTAAACCTTACTACTGACCGCGTATGCCGACCCCGCTTTAAGCCTGATTTATTACGAGGATATTCTACTGGTCGCTCTGCTAGCTGAAATTCGTCCGTAAATTAATGCACAATCAATACAGGAGGCACATTTAATTAACTTCCTATTTTACCTCATCCATTATTCGCATATCCTAAATTCCGATACATAACAATCACAATGGGCAGGAAAGTTCATGACAGTTGGTTAACGAAATGTTGGCCTACTATTTTATGTAAAAATTAGCGCGTGTTCAAAATGTGTTTCACGTGTGTTTCATGCTTGTGGCAATGCTTATATCCCTCGCAATACGTGAGAACTGACGAAAGTTGAGATAAGCAGTTCATTTGATATTCTAATTTCGATTAGAGTTTACCATGTTGCTTATCGACTTTGTAATCTGAAACTAGAGAGACAGCCGTCTTTTACGCAGACTTGAAAGATCCTCGAGTACTTTAATGCAAGAGTTCTAAACAGTTGTTAATATTTACGATTATTAACTTGCAATTTTATATAATATAACACTACAAGTTTGATCGCTGTCCTTAGTTGTGTATTTTATACTATTGAATATTACTGATGTTGACAGTTATATTATTACTACCTTTATTATACCACGCTTCCAGGACATTAGATATCAAATAGACACCAACGCGCACTAGACTATTATGAATACGTCCCTTTAATTAACATCGGAGCTAATGAACCAATAAGGTACTGATATTTGATAAAGGGCAACTGAAGTTCGACCTTAATTAAAGACCCTTATGTATTTCCCTACTTTGCATTCCTCTCCTATTCGGCCATCACTCTAACTTTCCGACTGGAGTTTCATATGAGGTCATCTTTAATAATAGATACACGTGTGTTAAATCGGGATAGTGAGAGAATTAATGGAGAGTTTCACCAAGTATGCACCCCTAGAAAACACTGGGAAATATTCCTATTAAAAGAAACCATCCTAACATTGCTTGTCTGGGATTGAATTGAATACCCGCAGGAATAATATGTCTCAACGGACGACGCATTGAGAAATAGTGGGAAACTGCAGTGTACTTGATCGAAAGAATACGCTGTTTTTGCCCCACGAAGCAAAAAAGCACAGGACCGGTAACGAGCGTAGTATTCATAGCCCAGGACATCTGTCGGTAGGAGAGAACCCTCAACGATTTTCCGTCTAATTAATCCAAAACTGGGTCATCATGAAGAGGAACGCCGTTTGGTTATGAAGGCACCCTGGTCCCACTATTTCTACTCTCTGACCTCCCATCCCCTTTCTCGAGCTCTTAAATCCACTGGCCGTTCGCTAGTTGGAAGCACATTATCGTCCGGCGAAGACAAATTACGCGAGCACTACTCACTAATGAACGTGACGCCATTAGCGAACAATTTTTAATTGTCGCTTAAATACCTTAGCTCGTTCTTCTCAATTGGGGGTTGCTATCGATTTTGTAATATACCTGTTGACGGTTCCAGCTGCTCACGTGTTTTCCCTCGAGCGATTATCCGCAGATAAAATTTGTCAATAATAAATCTGGTAATACTTGTTCTGATAACTTTTTCCAATAACTGATTAGGTCATGTCAATATCTGTAAGAGCCGAATGACGCTTCAAAGTGAATCTTTTCTAAAAAAGACTGTCAAACTTAAACCGAATAGTTCTGCGTAATTTTGCTGTAATTAAAAGGATTTGGTTCTATGAAGAAATTCTGTAGGGTTTAAACTGGCCATCTCCTAGGGATTAGACTTAGCAAGAGTTTCGGTGAAGCCAAACTGCTGAACTTCTTCGGAATCTCTTTCCCTGCTAATTAGGAATCATCGATCTTTGCAACTTTCCTTGACCCGTTCAAAACGAGTTGTTTTAGCGGAGTGCTCAAAACTTCTGCGTCGTTACCACACAAAGCACATTAATCATAATACGTCGCTTAATAAGCGGGCCGCCATGTCGACAGCAGCAATGGGGTCAACCTTAACTTACACTGAACCAACCTAGAGCGACCCTCCGTTAGTTTCGAGATAACGAGTGTGTGTGTGTATGTGTGTATTGTTAAATGTGCCCGTAACCAACGTCTGTACATTGCGTATTTTACGTTTCCTATTTGCTGCTATGAAATATGAACTTCCGTAATACCAGAGTTTACGAAATACAGCAATTACTGCTTCTCCAATCTCTACTGACCTCTGCTGAAATCGAGTCTTGCATTGCAGATTATCCCTTATATCAGTATGACAGATTTCGTGAATGATAAAAAGTACAAAGACAAGCGCGGACAATCTTTTCACAACTGTGTGCAAATTTAATTTTCTTATTATTTAAGTTTTAATACAAAAATTCACAAACCCGTTGACAAGCATTTATCCCTTTCTAGAATGTTGAGTTATTTATGCTTGCGCTAAATTGATAAACATGGTAGAAATGAATTCAGTTAGAAAATTGAGTTGGCTTGGAATTGCGTTGCACAGGTGTAAGTTCTATATTACTCGAGAGAACACGATTGACAGAAGAGAAACTGGAAGGAGCAGGATGATGTTGTAGATTGCACTTAATCATTGCGAGCTCCTCGTAAATTCAAGGGAGAAAATACGGCGGCAACGCGATATCGCTCTCAGTAATTGCACGGTAATGCGTAAACGGGATACTCATTAGGGTAAAGGAGTGTGCGCGGCACTAGTAATCGGACGAATCCGGATTTCACAGTTGCACAGGTACGCAGACGAGTCGCGCTCTCGGAGCGTTATGTATATCTACTAGGAAGGAAAAATTAGTAACTCGGCGACTTCCTACTCGACCCAAAGGCGCACACGTGCATTTGCATACCATACCCATACACTCGTCGATAGGAGGCCGCCATGCAACATGACATCGGCCAGCACTCTTATCTCCAGCGACTAGGAAGCAAATCTCACGTAATTAATTTTAACTCGGCCCTGCGCTCGGCTGCACAAGCCCCCACCACTACTCTACCACCGTGCCGCTTCCGAGATTCTGTCTGCTTTTCTTTCTAACTTCACCATTATTTACGCTCCTTCCAGTCTCCCTATACATATGTATACTTTCGCATCAACATACCATTAAATAAAATTACCTTCTGAAAGGATATTATTTCAGGAATACATACCGACAAAATTGTACAATCTCTTGAATTTTTTAGAAACCATCAACTGATTTCCTGCGCAAATTTGATTTGAAATGTCTTGAATTTGGATGGCAAGATCCATAAAAAGGTGCATGACGGTTTCCTGCTATCGATTGAATCAGTTAAATTCAATTCTTCGTCAACATAATGAGATATATCCTCAGCCCAGACAGTTCAGTTCCCTCTTCGCCTGATAGTATGAGATAGTTCTAAGTCCGGATAGGAGACCGGGTTAATACATAATTCAATTTCGTACCCTACCTAGAAATGTCATTCGAGCGTAGGGCAGAAGGAACGTGCTACCTAGACTTAAAAGATCGTTTTTCTCTTCATTTTGCCTTACCTTATTCCGAGGAGCTTCGCTTTCCTCGACTCTCTGCTAGAAGAACCGACAAAGCCCGACATTCTCTTTAAGTGGGAAAACTTGGAGACACATAATACCAAAACAACTTGCTTTAATTAATCAGCATTTGTTCGATTTCCTTAAAGTAGGAACTTGCTTTTGCGAAACTTCCGTACGTATGTGCTTGAATAATGTATATTGCTATATTTGGTTTTGTTTAGGGTTTCTTTAGGAGAAGTATACAGAAGCAGATCGAGTACAGGTGTTTGCGAGACGGCAAGTGTCTTGTCATCCGATTGAATCGGAACCGCTGTCAGCACTGCAGATTCCGGAAGTGCCTAGCTGTCGGCATGTCCAGGGACTGTAAGTAACCAATCCCACCTCCTTATGTACAATATACAGGATAATACGGATGCACGTGTGTTAGCTGTGTTCATATTACCATTTACATGGGATAATCACTGCCTCCTTCCCAAATGTCGGCTCGAGATCGCGGTTTGCCTAGTATAAGGACTAAAGTTCAGCTTTCATAACAAATCAGTTAAGGGAGAATGGAGAACCTGCCACAGCCGACTCGTATGTTTCCGCATAACTCTCTAACAACCAGGAAAATAGTGTAGATGTTTATCAGTCAATAAAACAAATAGAGTAGCATTTAGTTAACAGTGAAACATACAAGTTTTATTAATAAATAATATTTTAAAAATATCTTTAATAAAATTAATTTCCACATTAGCGACACTGATTATCATTCTTTGGCAAATAAAGTGTCTCATTATTTCAGCGGTGAGATACGGCAGAGTGCCAAAGCGCTCAAGAGAACGTGGCTCGGAAGACACTGTTTCGACCACCTCGACGACAGCGACCACAGTGTCAAATGCCCAGCAATTAACTTCGCCTGGTACCACCACAAATAACAACAACAACGCGAACAACAATAACAACAACAACAACATAAATAATAATAACACGAGCAGCCCGAATCACAACAACAACAACAATAATAACAACAGCCAAACACAGAACAGCATATCACGGGTAGCACCCGCCGCTGTGGTCGAGGCTGATCAATCCGATGCAGATGTCAAGCAATTGGCCGTATACGATGTGATACTCCAAGTATCACAGGCCCACCATGCTCACTGCGGCTTCACTGAGGAATTAACGAGGGATATCGTGCGGAAACCTATGATAATACCGGTGAGTTTCCCTAATTAGAAATTAACCACTTGGAAATATGCTTTCGATGTCGTAGCAAATGGAATACTGTACGGAGTTTAACTAATTTGCAATGACATAGTTAAAGTTTACCAGCATGTTTAGTCGGTAGTAATTATAAATTTATTGGTATCTCGAAACTTTCTGAGCTACAAGCAATTAGTCTAAGTTTGATAAATATTATGTGTACCTTTGGATATATGTGACGACCGAATGATTCCCAAGCGCGACGGACGTCTGCATGAAATTCAATTTTACATAGAGTTAGATAAAGTAGAGTAGAAAGATATTCCACTCGAGAGCCTCGCAGCAAAGCCTATTTCTTTTGCCATGCCGCTGATTAGGCAAGTGCTTCTTCGCAGCCTGCGAGCCCGGAAGACCCAGAAGCGGCCTCCTCCACAGCGGAAACCGTTGAATCTCAAAGGATCTGGCTTTGGCAGCAATTCGCCACGAGAATCACGCCATCAGTTCAGAGAGTGGTAGAATTTGCGAAGAGAGTGCCAGGATTTTGCGATCTCTCCCAGGATGACCAACTGATACTAATCAAGGTCGGCTTCTTTGAGGTCTGGCTTAGCCATATCTCAAAGATGACTACCGACAGTTCGATGACCTTCGAAGATGGTACCTATATCACAATGCAGCAGTTGGAATTGATGTATGAGGTAAGAATTTCATTATATCTCAACAATAATAAATCCTAAACTAATTATAAAAGTCATTCAATAATTATACTGCAATTTCTTCAGCGAAGTTGTAATTGTGTTCCAATTTTGATTTGTAAGACTAACATATTAATCTGAAATCATGCAGCCAGATTTCGTGTCAGCCTTGATGCAACTCACGACAACTTTAAACGCTCATCAACTGACGGACGCGGAGCTCGGACTGTTCTCGGGAGCAGTGTTGTTAGGAGAAAGACCAGGCTTGAATGACGTGAAGGCTGTGCAGAGGCTTCAAGATCGTCTTTTGGAAGCTCTGAGGGTCCAAGCATCACGAAGCCACTCGGCCTCGGGTGACGCCTCGGTTACGGGAGGCTGCTCCAGTGTGACGGCCGTCTCCCAAAGGATACCGGAACTCAGGACCTTGGGTGCAAGACACGCCAATCTCCTCGACTGGTACAGGCGGAATTGGGCGAAGCTCAAACTACCACCGCTCTTCGCCGAAATATTTGACATTCCCAAATGCGAGGAAGATCTCCAGTGAAGAGGTACGGAATTCATTTTTCTCCCAGTCGCAGCAGAATTTAATAAAGCAGAGATTCTTCCTTGGCTTACTTCCTCGCTTTCAATTCAATCTGAATTTATAATCAAAGCTAGTAGTATTGCTAGACTTTTATAGGTTTGTTTAAAAAATGTGTTGCAGACAACCGGGAAGTATTTCGTCAAAAACGAACAACTTCACTGGAGAAAAGTTTCGGCTATGCAGTGCTCAACAGGCAAGGAAACCTGACTTTCGAGAACGGTTCGTGTTCGCTCAGAGCCGATGGGAGAGAAAGGTGCGCACGGGTCGTTGGTATCGTACATTTTACCGGATCGTCCTAGACCGATCACTACGTATTTCCTTTTAATCAATAGAAGGGAAGATCGATGCAACTGGAGTATTGGCACTCTAGGTTAAAGCCGGGTAAAAACCACAATTAATAAGCACTTATCGAGAGATTTCAGTAAAAGTAAATATCTGGGTTCGGTTCGAGATGATTGCAAAGGGCGACAAATCTCGCTAAGGAAATTCGCCTTGTGGGGCGAAACCCGTGGAATGCCGAAGCGTCGCCGTGCATAGTAATGAATTCAATCGACGATCAAGTAGGATATCTGAATTTCAAAATATTTTAAACGTTCGAAGCCGCGAGCGCAACTTTCCAACGGGATTCTATAATCTCCCAAGGTGCTCTGGATACCTTGGTAAGAGATTAATTAGAAATAAGCAATGTAGCAACGTGCAGTTCTCGACAGTCTGTGATGAATTGAGAAATTCAACATGAAATCCACAGACATATCGGGAACTAATATCCCTATTATCTATTCTTCGTGCTCTTGAACAAGCTTTGGATCGAATGACAAAGGGCTGCACTACTGCAGGCGTGTCAAAAGCGCGTTACATTTGCTTAAAAAGCATGTAACACGCGTGTGAAGGCGCGAGTCGCCGGCAAGTACGTGCACATATTCGTGTACGGTATCTTCTCGTACAAACGCATGCATGCACATACATATAGATACAAAGAGTTTTTTCTGTACAGCTCGAGAGGAAATCTTTATAGGAGGTGTCTTTTTAGGTGCATCTGCTACGAATCTCAATCTATGCAATCTCTATTTTTATTACTTGACGAGTAGTGTATAGCGAATTATCTTTATAGATATTGCTGCGTCGCTTCAGGATCTTCCGTGAAGGCGATGGAATTGCATTTAATTATAGGTGTGCTATACTTTGCATCGAAGTTCCTTAGCCGGTAGCATGTACCGTGTTGTGCACTCGCATATCATACGACACGAGCACTTTGCTCTTTTTGGAATTTGATGTTTCATTGTCGACTATCTCTCATAGGATTTGGCTCGTAGGATCTGCGAGTCGCGAGCACGACTACTATACGTATATTCGAGTGTGCGTAAGTTTAACTACATTTTGATGATCACACTCCTGAACTGGTGATCCCTGCCGACGACCTACGAGGAAAAATCCTGAAGCGAGCACACTTGAATCCTCAAACTTCGAACACACTAATAATTCTCTGACAATGACTAGCGTATAATGCGTATTGATATGTAACTACTCATCGTGTAAACTGGGGAAAGATATTAAGTCTATCGCAAGGCGAATTAATGTTTTATCTAGCGTCGTACTTAGATTAACAATAGGATGTTCGGTATATCACTATCACCCTGGAGAGAGAAACAAAGGGAAGAGCGATTGTCTTCGCAATACTGGCCGGAAAGGAATTCCAACTTCAACCGCTCACATCAAGTTGTGAATATACATATCATACTTAATTAATATATTGAATGCAGAGGGGATATCACAGTTTAATATAATATAAATATATATGAGTCTACAAATATATATATATATATATAGATATATGTATATATATATATATCTATATTAAGAAATTATAAATCTATATGCGAGGAGACTAATTATTGAACATATGTCGAATGAGAGCGTGATAAAATAGCTTGGATAATATTTGCTACGTGATTTCACGTAGCTGAAGAGAAAGAGACACCGGCAAGACATAAACTCACACATCTACACACATATTCAGACCGGGTAGACGGCAATGTGTGCGTTTTCGCGGGTCTATATTTTTCACAACAGAGTTCACACATTTCTCATCGCCTGTTAGATTCGTCAAATAGATTGTCCTCGTGGAGCGAAGTAATAGTCACTAAGTTTTAAATTATTGTTCCGACCTTGCTCGCCGGAAAATATACGCGGGGGAATATTCTGTGGACCGTTCATTGGATTTCCTCTATACGTACGTATGCTGCACGAGTATTCGCGCGCACATGTAAATAAATCTTTTATGCGGCGATAACCAGCTAGTGTCTATTTTAATTTTATCGAGAAAAAAGAGGGTGAGAGAGAGAGAGAGAGAGAGAGAGAGAGAGAGAGAGAGAGAGAGAGAGAGAGAGAGAGAGAGAGAGAACAGAGAATATAAAGGGATTGTCGACATTTTCCTCCTGTGATATTAAAGCGCGATTCGTTGTCAAAATTTCTAGTCCGAGCGCCAAGCAGGCGATCGTGAATTACGAGATAATCGTGAACGTTACTGGTGGACACACGTCATTGAAGCGGCCAAATACTTAACGGTAATGATTAATATAATAAATACCGCGGTGTACGCGTCAGTCGAAATCGCTACTTTTATTCGTCTAATCGCTACGTTAGATCGCAGCTTGTCGTAAATCGCAAATAAGTACACATCCGGCTGGTGTGAAAGCACTTTATTATACTTGACCTGGCCATCTCAAAAAACTCATGTATTTCCTTGCGTATCGTCAATCTTTCTTTGACAGTATCAAGTGTCGAACTTCACCCGACAATGAGACTTGTGTTGCGAGCAGACGTTGCAGGACAGAAACAAAGCGATCGGCTGGCGCTATTACGGTAAACGTAAGGGGTGATAAATGCATTAGTACCATACGCGTACGATATTTCACGTATGAAAGATAGTATCCCCTCGCTTTTCCTTCTCTCCTCGTTTTCCGGCCAAAATTGCGCACTCCCGCTGCACATCTTCCTATTTCTTCTCCTTGTCACTTGGGTCTTCTCCACTTCGCCTGTATCGATTCACGTCGCTTTGTACGATACTGCTTTTTAACTTTGAGATTTCGGTCATGGTGCTATTACACATTGTACATAGATACTACTTATGATAATCGCTGTATACGTATTACAACTATAAGTAATGTTATCATGGTTACGACGATAGCCGGTTCGGTTTATATCTTATTATTTCGCGGCTCTCGCTTATAGTATATTCTTTTAACTTCTACAATCGATACTGCATTCAAGCGCGATCGCGCGTTGCTGTTTAAATGTGAGCTAGAAAATACTCGGGAGGAAGAGAAGCAATGGTGTGCTTTTATGTCTTCAAAATACCAAGATATATAGACATATGTGTACTCTATCCGTGTAGGAGGAATTCTGCAATATTCGTGATTCTGTTTGATATTGATTCTATGATTACATATTTATAAATAAGTAGGCTGAAGTGTGTGCATCTCCTCACACAGGCGCGCGCGTGAAACGACGTTGTGTCACCTAGATACATAAGTACATGCATTAAGCATATTGTTCTTCTTTCTTTTTTTTACATAGACAAGACACGGACTAAGTATAATTACATGTATATTATTCACAACACGCTATCGATAACGGAGACTATGATAGAGGATGGCGTGCCAAGCTAGGCAGGAATTGTTCATAAAGGAAAATATATATGTATAATATAATATAAACGACGGTAATGATATTAGGATTAAGAAGTACGACAAAATGACTGCTCTATACTGCTAAAGTACAAATGTTTCATTTAATTGTTTTGTAAAAGGATATCGATTTGTTAGAGATTAGGTTTAAGCACGTGTGCCCGCGTGCAGTCTACGTATACCTGTATTTATTTTTTAATTTCGATACGTAACCCCGCATATCACATACGCGTGGCACGAAAATCTGCTATGAAAGTTGGAAGAGACAGCAAAACAGATCGTAAATACATTATCGGATTGAACATCCTTAATTCATCGCATTCTCATGATTAGAATAGTAGAACACTATCTCGCTCATATTCTAATCAGCAAAGCTCATCACTGACATTGGTGCAACTTGCAGAGTTGTAAGAAAACCGAATTGGAAGAATAGTTCGAGTGCGTGTAATTTGGAATAGTTCTCATCTTTCTATGAATATGCGGTCGCCACAAGCGCACATCTATATTCGCACACATCCATAATATCATTTCTTATTGAACTTAAGAAAGGCTGACGATTCTCTTTCAGCCTTTGGTTGCGCACAATTTGCGCAAAGACAATTTCTTCTTGTCGCTCATTCTACGCGCCTACTAAGTACCATTTGGTGATCAATATCAATCACAGTCACTAACTATTTATTATC
Organism: Ectemnius lituratus; assembly: GCA_910593735.2. Classification (NCBI taxonomy): domain Eukaryota; kingdom Metazoa; phylum Arthropoda; class Insecta; order Hymenoptera; family Crabronidae; genus Ectemnius; species Ectemnius lituratus. The sequence continues at coordinate 21,612,545 of OU343034.1, forward strand.
ACAGTTACGGTGTCTGGCGGCGGATGCAGAATAGAAATTTCGTATTAACGAGATCGAGAGGCAATTTTTTGTGAAGTAGCATCAGAGTGGTATTTCGCAATCCTTTGTGCGTATTCCTCGTTTTTGAGTTGGTCAATTCGCAGTAGATACCGGAAAAAAGCGACATCAACCGGAAGAAGGGAAATCCAATTTCATTGAAAGCCGTCCAGTCTCCGAGACAAAGCAGTCACCTCAGATCATCATGATCATATCAATAGTTCGGAACACGTAATGTTATTGCGTCCAGTGAAATCCTTTTACTGAAAAATCGGATTATCGAAGAATCGATAAACCTAGTGCACACTTGCCAAACTTACTGCAGCGGCGGAAGCGCATTTAATGTTTAAAGTTTATCTCGGGGAAACACGGATTGAAAAATGCCACACTGATTCGACGAATATCACAGGTACAAGACTATTTTTCAATTACAGATCTACAAAATACTTTCGTCTTCGGTGGAGAAATGATATTTTCACTGATATTAGATGTAACGAAGAGAAACATATCTTACAGCGATACTAGCGTAGCTTGCATTCGTTACTATTGCGTTCGGCAACTATAATATTTTAACGCCAATCAGTTTCGTGAATGCTTAACACAGTGGTACTGCGGAATCTGATTATTAGTGATATTCTTGTCTTGACGAAAGTCCAATACAGTACTATTTCAGTACCCGATGACGATACTACCTAAGTAACTTCCACAGACTAATGGAACTATTTCCATTATAGTTGATCAATTCAGATAGTTTATCGTCACGACATTCACAAATATCGATTCCCATAAAATATAGATTGCGTACACGAGATTGAGTTTCAAGGAATACTTGTTGGCAATAGGACTTCCGATTTTTCAGCAGAATACTTATTCAGTAAAATTAACGGTAGCTGTAACAGTGTTGAAATAGTAAATTTAACAAATCCAAAGACTTCGAAAGAAATTGGCTATATATCGAAGATCATATTATTGTCATATTTGCTCATCCTAGAACGCTGTGACGCGTACTGACGGTGTCCGAAGACGGTGGAAAGCCTAACTGCCGCTTGAGCTGAAATCGAAATGAGGAGAGTGTTTCTGAGGACTGTGAGGAGAGAGTGCTTACTTTCGCCCTTGTGGCTATCCGCCTTTCGGATATCGTAAATATGTGTTTTCTGAGAAGAACTCAATTAGCAATCGTAAGATCTTAAGATAATAATGCAAATCCATTCTCTTGATGTTACCACCCCCCACACTGAAAATGTACTTTGAAGACAACTAATTATCTCCTTATACATGTAACTTTGAAAAGATACTTCCGTGCCAACTGTGACTAGTGCATACTCGAAAGCAATTATACGAAGGGAAACGGAGGCCAATGGTGATTTTGATCATCTAGACCCTTTGATAGTAGAGATTTCGAAGGCGCGGAGAAAGCAACTCGAATAGAATTCTATGTTGTTCTCGGCGCGTCTTCTTACTATTGGCGTAGACAGTGTTCGATGAGGTACTAATCTCATAATGTGTAGTTACAAATTCTTAGCTCAAAAATTCGTATTTTTATTCTACGTATTGAATAGATGTACTTGTCAACTTCTGATCTCCATCTCGCCTCCTATAACTCAGTATTGAATAAGTAGGTGAGGCCTGAGTCAAAAAAGAATTGACATCTCGGCCGTCGTAAACCGCAAATCGGTGGTACGGTGATGAAGTGGTGGTAATGTTATAACTCCTATATCGCAGGTATCAAAATCATTTTGACAGCGACATCGAACTTTATCTGATTGTTAAAGGCGGTGTGTGCAAACAATCGAAAGAACTTTTGCGAACGGTATATCTGTGTAAAAAAAAGCTTTGTCTGTGTTCATTATCAGTAGGTAGTGTCATACCTGAGCAAGTGTTAGATCCCATTTTAAACTGTAAAAGAAATATGTCCACTAGGCATATCTAGACATGTGTATATATGTACGTATGTAAGTACATATGTCTTAATGCCTCTGCGTACTTCTTTTAACGTAGAAACTCGTCCGGTGTAAAGTTCTATTGCCAGTAGGCCATAACCGTTATTCGATGTTTGGAGGAATGTAAAGGAGAACATAATACTGCTTATTGCGCAATTTTATCTATTCCCGAAAATGAAGCGAATGCTCGTCGCCAGTCATTATGTGTATACATCGTTAGCAATTTCTACACCGCTGCCTTCGTGAAGAAAATTGCAAAATCCTGTGTTTAAAAAGCTCCTATATATAATGCAAGGTTCTACAAACTGCACGCGAAAATTTGCCGAGTTTGTTTGCGATACTTTTGATGCCACAATAAAGTCCGTTTCGCTTGAGATGAGTCTCTCGGGTGATGGGATTGCTCATTATTATCATTATTTCGTCAGAACTGAACATCTCAAAGGAAGAATACGTTCCGAGATACCCTACACTATTTCACATATTATAAACCAGTTGATACAATAGACGTATAAGAGTACGAAATAATATATACGGATAAACTGGGCGGACAGAACGCACGGAACGAAGTAATAAATACCCGAAGCGTGAGTGCACTTTTAAGTTCGTAATGTAACTGCATAATGCGTTAAATGTTTCACTGTTATGAGTTTATGAAAAACCTAAGTAAGAATTGCAAGACTCATATCTCTATCATTAAGTTTACCATTATCATATATATATATTTAAATAATATATTGTATTATCATAATCTTTTTGCACCACCCTCGCCACCTTTGTCCCTTCCTTCCACATTCCTTTCTCCTTCATACACTCTCCTCCAATCATCCGAAATGTATATCATTCCTCTCGAAAAAAGGTGTTGTACTTTTTCATATAAAAGGCATTGCCAAATAAATGTGGGGTTGGAAGATTTAGGAACCTGTGTTCTTTTATGAAACAAATCATTTCCTTTTATTCCCCATCCTGATTTTATTTTTCTGCTGAATTTTAAGAAATTGGAAGCATTTGTTTACTACACCTGTAGGCTCTCCAACTCACTCGTGCAACTACTACTCCATGACTAGAGGCAGTTAATGTAATTTTAAAACGAATAACATTGATGCAATTTTGGAAAATTTATTATAAAATATATCATACCTTAGTTAAGTACATATTCAACACTACATACGCGAACAATAATAGTACATGTGTAACAACTACGGGTGCAACCACTTTCTTGTCCTTAACTAATTCCGAATCAAATATAATTGTATAAATAACATGGAAATCGATAAGATCATACACTCCCTCCTCATAACTATACGAAAATGTTAATTATAAACATAACGGTTAAAATCCTACGTTCTTCCAATACAAGGAATCCCCGCTCTAAAATTTGAGCGTTCTACTATTTACAATTCCCAACCCTGACAAAACGTGGAAAGTTTCGCATTACGCACCTATAACACAATCGACGTTTGCAAACGACTTTTGAGATAAGATTTTGTACTTTTAACGCCTATGTAATATGCTACTTTCTGCGTTTTGTAAGTTTCAAATTGATGTCACAACCACAAACAGAAAAAAGTAAGTTTGCCAAATTTGACTTACAAATCAACCAAACAGACAAGTACATACATAATGGACTATAAGTCCGTTAATTGCATACCAGATAATCGACAGGCAACTCGAATATATTCTCTTTGTTGTCCTTTTTGCTTATATTTGAGTTTACAACGAAAGCATACTGTAAAAACATTCGCAAGATAATACTTTATACTGAGTGACCAACTCTGCCACAGGCAGTTAATAGGCAACAAATCCCACTCTCAATGATATATGCGTGTATACATATATTTGTATGCATAATATGCCTACTTATTCCTCCATAAGTTCATGATTTGGATCAAAATGGCCCCAAAGTATCAGTCTTTTGATAAAATTTTCAATCTCCACTACAAGTAATTGAGCACGGCTTTTTGAAGTTCGACGTAAAAGTAAAAAAATACAATCTACGTTCCACAGCCGGGAATTCAGATGGTACATTCAAACCCACGAGCGCTGTTTTTGTAGATATGAAATCAAACATCCTTGTCAATCCAAATGACATTTCATAGAGCTTTTAAATAATGGTATTGCTCGCGCTAATTATTATACAGGATAGTCGTGAAACAACACAGACTAATGATGTCTAATATTTTGGTAGAAATGCACCTAGCACATAAGGAACATATCAAATAATGTAAATCATAGTACTTCATACATTATTCGAATTAAAAAATAGTGGAATTGCTTAACTGTTAATACAGTAATCTTAATATTAAGTATTACTTGAGTGTTCACTATGAATACATTATCCTCCTAATCTATATACGCAAATACAAACAGAAATGCAGTATTTTTGCGACCCTTCATTCTCTATAATTAGAATAAACAAAAATCCGAAGCAAGCGTAGAGTTTGATTATCAACATCTCAAAGTTACATTAGTTTCCTTCTTCTAGAGTTATCGTCTTTACATACCCGTTGAGCTATTTTACTTGGAGGTATATTCGTTAGTACCTGGTCTGACTGAAAATTAAAAAACCGACAAATAAATAGGAACGACTTAATGCATCACATATAGGATGCGGATGGACACATATGAACTATTCGATCAATTCGTAAACGATATAGTAGTTAAGATCGATGGCGCAGTTTAACACAAGTGCTTAATGAAGTATAATAATATACTAGCTTTAACAAGAATATTATACTATTACTTTTCTTTTTTTTGCATATGCTACTTTGACTTCCCTCACAGTTTCCATGGTAAGGGTATCCAATATAGCTATTGTAAGACTATTTTTTACAGTAAGTTCATCATGATGGAATTTCGTCCACTCATCCTCCTCAGCCTGAGCTTCCCTAGCTAATAGCTCATCGACTCTGTCCCTACGCTTTCTGATCCATTGCATTACCATATTCTCCCTTTGCATCTTTGTTTTAAAACCAAAGAGCGTTGCTACCTCTTTATTAACATGCTCCTTAAGCTCATCTAGTGTTTTTGGAAGCCTTATTGTGGGCTTTGTTGTCACATTTGGCTTTGTCCAACTTGGACCTGGGTTTTCATACTCCGACTTGTAGACTTCTGCGATAATTTCTTTACATAAGTTAAAAAGAAACGTGTGGTAAACTCTTTTGTCGTGACTGACAGTCTCGTTAGATTCTTTGGTAGGCTTGTATATTTCCGACGGCGGTTCCATGGACATTACATCTTCTCCAGTCAATTTAGCGTCAAATATAATAGCTGTTGCTTTTTCCGTAAAATTCGTTAGTTCTTCGACATTCGACGGCACTACACCTGGTGGTGGTAATGGTGATGCCGGTGGTAAGGGAATTCGAACATTTTCACCTGGTGGGGTATACGGTGGCGGAGGCTTGTTCGGTATCTCACGAACGTAATATGGCATCCCCTTGGCTTCTACTAGTGCCTTAATCTAATGAACATAGTAATAACGATTTTATAAACATTGTCTAAATCCGAAACTTCATTTAAAGGATAATTATTGCATACCTCTAATTCAATTTGCAATCGCTTTAGCTGGAGCACTTTTGCTTCCAAATCTGCACTTTCCAAACCCGGTTGTTCCAGCGAAGCTGTATAAATTTATGCCAAATAAATATAGTGAATTCATAGGATATAATAGAAGTTATTTAAGAAAAACAAGGGGAATTTTTACAATAGATGAGGGTAAACAAATTACTTTGTTTGGGTGTGCTGAGAATCAAAAACAAAACTGTTCATTTACTGAAAAATTAACTCGTCCAATAAGATAAAAAAATAGTATATAAAGCTGTGAAAAATGTTGACATTCTCAGAAGGAATTTGTTGTGATCATGATTCATCTTCGATGATACTTTAAGAAATTGGAATGTAGGTTTCTTGCATACATATTGTGTTATATAGTATTTACAAGCCTTTCATGTGCATATAAAAATTAATGATCAAAGTCAAGCAGACATGCGACATTGATTTGTACAGTAAGAACAAGTCAATGTTCAATGGTTCATTCAAAGTTTCGTAATTTATTACCTTTAGGTAACAACTATCTCGATTTTGCTATTCTGAAAATAAACAACACATGGCTATACCAGGCAATGCTTTGCATAGGAGCAAACAGCCATTATAGAAATCAGAAAGTGTCTCTGTAATGTGTAATAATTCAGGTGTTTCTACTTTAAGCGTATGTTTAATTACGAGACATGTATCTATTACATTTCTGCAAATTTACAAAGTTAAGTAGCTGTTAAAAAAACACTAAAATAGGCGACTTTTCAGGCTTGAAACCGTCAACTTTCATATGAAAACGAATATATCCGGTACGAGAATATTTACAACATTCGTGAAATGCAAACTTCAAAACGTGCTTTAACAGACTTCAAAATTGCGTTATATTGAAACTGTTATATCTACACTGATTTCGTATTTTTTGCCAAAAAATTAGAATTATATGCAACTGATGCGTAAGTATTATGGAACTCAAAAAGATACCTTTCAGTTCGTTGATCATCACAGCAATTTCCTTTTCAGAGGAGTCATCAATATCCAGTTTAACATCGTTAGTGTCTCGAGGCGAGTCGGACTCAATCTCGGATAAAATTTTCGAACTATCGCCACCTTCGTTAGAGTCAGACGATGTATCTTGATCAGGTTTGTCTGATGTTTCCTCCTCTGATTGGTGTCTGCTGATTTCTTCCGATTTACTATATACGCCCAGCATATCATCATGCGTAATTGTTAGAGCTCTTGAATGCTCGATTTCTTCAGTTTCTGTTTGCCCACGTAGTGCCGTTGATTCAACATTTAAAGTTTTTGGAAATTGTGCTATTGAGACTTGTCCATTTGTTACACTTCCGTCTTGTGTTGACGCATCACAGCTTGATAATTGGGCAGAATCAATCAATAATTTTGGTGCAATTGTATCAAGAATTTTTAAAACTTCATCCGACCTCGGCAGTGATTGATAATTTTCTAATGTGTTAGATGATACTTTTTGCGATTTGATCGATTTTGAATGTTCCGTTTTTTCTAAAATTTCGGACACCTCCAAACTTTCTTCCGATATATCTTCATATTCTGGATCTTTTAAAACGTCAGTAGTTTTACTCGCTCGCCCAGACACACTAATAGTGACTAAGGTTTCTGTACATGTATGCACATCAGTAGACTTAGGCGTAAGCGAGTTTTCTCCATATTGTTCAATTGATTCTAGTTTTTCTACAAGGTCCACATTAACTTTTCGTAATTTTCCAAGTTCATTCTGCTGCTCCACATTTACTATTGTAGCAGGATTTAATTCGCAAGGAGTAGGTGTATCAATTTCTTTTTCAATAGTATCCAGTTCACTTTCAACAACTTCTACCAAGTTATCGAGTTGTTCTCCATCAGAACTATCTTGGTCACGAATTATATCTGTGTCACTTCGTACAGTTTCATAAACTTTGATTTCCTTATTTAACTGACAAACTGCGTTTAGTTTTTTACCTTGGTCCACTGCACTATTTATATCTTCAGAATTATCGTCAGCTAATTTTACTTTAGTGTCTAGTTGTACTTCAGGGAGTGTTTTTCCTTCTGTACTGGCTTTAAATTCTGTTATAATATTTTTTAATTTATTTGTCATTTGTAAGATGTTTCGATTTTCCTCAACATCAGGGTGCACCTCAATATTTATAACATGGGTCTTGCCGACTATATTATTATTCTGACTTTCGTTATCGTTAATATCAATTTCATTTCTCCTCAACTGACGATCATCAGTTGCTGAATATTTATCAGTAATTGACATGTCCAGCTGCTCTTTCTTTTCAGTACGTTTTTCTTCATCGTATTCATCAATATTTTCGATTATGGAATCATTTCCGGAGCTTTCTTCAATTGCATCCAATGCGCCGGATACAGATTGGTTTATCTCCTGAGATAGTTCAGATTGCCCGCTCGATACATTTGCCGGTTGACATATATCTTCGTCAGATTCTTTGGCTGTTACATTTAATATATCATCAAACATGTCGACCGGCTTCACGGATAGCGTTTCATCAAATTTTAGTCCATGCATTTCGATGTTAGTGGATTCCCCTTTTGGAATAAACACTGATATATCTTCAGTATCACTTATTGCATTCTCCTCCTGTTGTGGTAAGTTTGATTCATCATTTGGTTTAGATACATATTGTATATCCAAACACCCATCATTCTCATAATTTGAATAGTGAGACAGTGATTCCTCTGTATCCGCTGTCCTAGTATCACGTGGAACATTGAAAGAATCTGAGACTGTCCAATCTTTATTATCAACAAGAGAATTATCTCTATGGAACTCTTTTAAGCTATCTTCATTTGTGGTAGAAACTATATCCTGACTAATAATTGGATAACTGCTTGCATCATTAAACTTGTGTGTACTTATTTCTTTAATATCAAGGCTGCTGCCTTCATCGGTTTGCCCATCATTAACGGAATAATTCACTTCTGGTTGCCTAGTTTTATTGTCTGAAGATACTTGTACATTTCTTAGTTCAGATAAACTTTCTGGTAAAAATGATTTCTCAGACACAGGCATGAATTCAAGCTCTTTGGAACTTGCATTAGCATGATCACTTAATTGCGCAGCTTCCATGGTATCACTAAATCCAAGATTTATCTGATTGACGTTGAAAATTTTATTTAATGTTTCGTTGGTAATGGTTTTTTCGTCTGCTTTTATATCTAATGAGTCGTTCACCTTTTCCACTTCTGATAAGAAAATGCCTGATACTTTCTCCTTTGATTTGATGTTTTCAAAATCTTGTCTAAACGTATCTTCACTCCGAATATCTGATGTAGCAGACAAAGTTTTAGAATGTGCAAGAATTTCTTCAATCGGTGTGGTCGTCAAAGCATCCTCAAATGCTGAATTATCGACCGATTTGTTAAAATCCTTATTCTTCCGTGAAGTAGCTGTTCGAGACTCGAAACCAGTGTTTTCGTATGAGACACTTGCTGAAGAACAATTGAAATCGCTGCCTTTGGTGTGTTCGGAGACAATTGATTTTTCTATTTCATTCAAAATTTCCTTGCTTTTTGCTTCATAATCTATTATATCTTGATTTGTTTCGTGCATTGAAATATCGTCTTTCGGCATTACAATGGGTATGAGCTTCTCCACATTATTAATTGAACTTTTGCTGGTACTTTGGGTATACTCAGAATTATGCGACGTATTAACATCTTTTTCCTGTGGTAATTTCTTTTCCTCTGCACTGCTTTTGACAATATTTGAAACATTTTTTGCTTCATCATGGAATGTTGAGCATAACTTTCCTTTATCTCCCACTTTCTTTTCATTAATATTCTTACTGAAACGCGTCACCATTTCGGTGAGCGTTTTTACATCATTCTCGAGGGAGATAATATTTTTATTTAGATTCTGATTATTCCATTGCACATAGTCTATATTCTTAGAAAAGTCTGATGCGTCATAATCGGTACCACTTTCAATGTCTACTTTTGAAGCAGTTTCTATTTCTGTATTTACACTTTCACAATAGTCGGAGATTTCTGTGAATGTGTGTGAATATTCCAAATCTCGTTTTTCTGTGTTAATAGAGTGTAACGATATGGGCTTAGCCGGGGCTTGGTTCGGATCAACATTTATATGTTTTGACATATACGCGTCTAGTATAATGGATCTTTCGCTTTCAAATTTTGTGCTACCCATATCAGTTTTAATATCCTCCGTAATTTTCCCTGTCGTTGTGCTTTGTGGAGACGCAGAATATGTATGTTTCTCAGTTGCAATTTCGTCCGATGTTGATAATACGGAAGCAATGCCACTCTTTTCATCTTCAATTTGCTCTGATATAGATTCGTCAGTGATCGATTGAGTGCTGCGATGCGCCTCAGTTCTAAAAATGTTGACCAATTCTGGTCTGTGTTCGTACTTGGTTTGTTCGCCTTCCCCATACTGATCATTCTCAACTTTATTTCTTGTGTGTCTGAGAATTTCATTACGAATGTTACTGGTAATATCCTTGCGTTGTTTTTTTGAACACAATAAATCAGATTCAGATCTAGATCTGAGTAGGTCAGTATTTTTGCATATATCCTGAATTCTTCTAACAGGTATTTCAGGTATTTTAAAGTCTACCCAAGATTTCAATTCTCCAGAAGACTTTTCACCATCCTTATCGAAACCCTTTCTGGATTCCAACTTCTTCCGCATTTCGTGAATTGTAGTGTCATATTTCTATTTTTTCATGAACATGTAAACTCATATTAATGTTTGTATCATTATCACTTGTAATCATTAATGGATCTAACACTTACTTTAATTTGATTTAATAAATTTGCCTCAAATGCTCGAAGTTTCTGTTTTGCTTGTTTTCGTGCTTCGCGTTTCAAGCGTGACATTTCCATTCGCTGTTCTTGCACCTTTTCTGTTAGCAGCTCTATTCTACCCTCCACATCGCTCGTATCAGATGATATGGTAGTATCTATCAGAGGACAAACGCTCCTTTCTAATCGTAATAGTAATATACAAATTATGGTAAGAGAATTGAATGAAGGCAAATGATTATCTTAATGAGTACAATAATTAAATTACTCACCTTGTTGCGAAAATACATTTGATGCTGCTGTCACTAGCTTTAAAGTTGCTTGTTCCATCCGGGCCAGGCGATCCTCCTCTGCTCTAAGCTTAGCATGCCAAGCCATCCAGTCTTCAATACAATTTCTCCGATTTGCCAGGGCAGCTTCGCGGGCATTTAAGATTCTACAGAATACCACGTTATCTGTTAATATAAATATACCCTCCATAACGAGCAAAAATTAGTATCTGTTAATCACGACTATATCATAATATCGTTGTGGTAAAGCAAATACTGCAATATCAGAAAGAGGAATGCAGATTGCCACTGCAGAGTTCTATTTTTACAACGCCTCAGTGCATGGAGTGAATACATGGTTTATTATTAGAATTGCTACGTGTTGCAGTAGAATTTCATGGTTTTGGTTATTCAACTTTGATACAACTTACACGCAGATACCGGAAGAAAAACTTAAATAAGTAATTAGTAAGTAAGACTTACTGTTCAAGTTTCTTGGAAGTTTTGAATTCGGAACCATGCGATCGTACAACGACACTCTTGGAATAATTTCTCTCACTTTCGCCAGAACTATGCCGAGAGATAGTTACAGTGCTAACTTGTGATTTTGATGCAATATTTTCACCATTTTCCGGGCTTTTTTGTTGTCTATCGCAGTAATTTTGACAAGTTCCAATATTTCTACTTAATCCTTTTTTACATACATTTTCTTTAGCTTCATAGTTGTTGTCACTGTCTGTTAGTAATCTACAGTTCTTATCTTTAACAGTTTTAGAATGTCTAGATATAGATCGGAATAAAGTTTCATTCAATCCTGTACTATCTAATACTGTATCTTCAGCATGATAATCTGATTCAGTCAATTCTTTTTCTATACTTATGCTGTTATGTTTACTATTTTGCTTTGAAAACTCCTCGGATAATTGACAGCCAGACTTAGATCTTGGTATGTTATCGCTAAGTGTGCTTGAAGATGACTTATTTTTCTGACATTTGGGACTTTTGCGTTTGGAACTTGACTTTAAATCAGATATAGATTGACTCTTTCTCGTTGAGCTCTGAATCTCGCTTAAAATTGTCTTACTACTTTTTTTCGAACTCCTCGAAAATGACTGTGATATATCTTCAGACACTTGAGATGACTTTGTCATCTTCATATCTTCATCAAGTATGGATTCATCCTCTGGAATGATCTCAGTATTGATAGTGGTACTCTTTGACATAGTACTGCGCTCTGATGGGTGAAAATTCTGTTGGGTTCTGTTCCTTGAAAATTCTTCAAGTATTGTATCAGATTCAGGTTTCTGCTGCTCGGTAACAGACTTATTTAATTGTGATATTTGTGAGGAATCCGAATGTATTTCCCTTTCGAAAAAATATTGTTCTGATATATTCATGGGACGAGTACCCACTAGTTTCGACTCAACATCACTTTGTGTCTTTATTCTCAAGATATCAGTCCTGGGCATTTTTTCTTCAAATTTTTTTGATTTTAATTCGTATTTCAATTTGCTCCCATCTTTCGGAGATTTGCAAAGACATTTTTCTTTCAATTCACTGTTTTGCAATAGATCATTAGATTTGTTTGTTTCTGTAAAGGACACGCTAAATTCTGGATCCTCAAGTTTTGAAAATTGTATGTCATTGTCAGATATTTGCAATCGTGTGTCTGCTTGAGAGCGCTCATGCTGCGACTTGTCAGAATCCACTAACGAACTCATTGAACTATTGCTTCTTATGTCATAACCCTTCATTGGGCCAGACAGTCTTCTAGGAGATGAACAATCAGCGCTTCTTTTCAATTTTGTTAAGATGTTTTTGGTTGACATGTGTGGATTAAACATATTCCTTTGTTTTTGCAACATTAACTTACGTTCTTGACTTGCGATTTTATGAAGTTCTTTTAACCTGTGATATGGATATAATTAACAGTGAATACGTACACTACTATTCTATGGATATTATAGTTTATGACTATGAACTTACCTATTCATTTCATCTTTTTCCTGTTGCAATTTTAATAGCAGAGCACGTTGTTTTTTCTTCACAGAACTAATACGACTGTCCTGACCAGTATCCTTTAACGCCCGTTTTTGTTCCTCTAGCTTCACTAATTTCTTTGTACGGTCGTTAAGTGTTTTTTCCCGAGATTTAAATAGCATTTGAATCTTATCATACATCTGTTTTTCGTCCTTTATTAGTTGAGCCATCTGTAATAATAGTAAACATTATAAGTGTAAACAGAACTCCAAAAGAACAGTTGCTTAGAGCATCTTCAATATAAATGTAGTCTTGTACTTACCTCTAAATCTAAATATTTATTAAATGAGCATGTTACATCTCGTGTAGAAATACTTATTTCTGTGCCAGTTTCTGTTTTTATAGATGATGTTGTTTCATGTAGGCTTATTTCAGACATTGTTCTTAATTTATTGGGTAAGGACATATCCTCAATTTGATCTAAATCTTCGAAGTGTTCCACTGAATCTAAGGAATACTGTGGGACTTTACTGTTTCCAGTAAAACCACGTTCGATTGTGATCCCACAAATATCTGGACATTGAACTTGCGACATATGCCGAGACGGGCGTAAATCTGTTTGTGTTCCCATGTCATTTACAGTTTGCGTTTGTACTTCTACTGCTTTCACCATAGGCTTATTCAGTTTTGTTTCACCATCATTAAAATCACTTATTTTTGCTTGGTCAGTAAAAAGATGTGCATTGTTATGCATATCAATTTTTGCTGAAACAGCTTTAATAATACAGGAACATTTAATTTTGGGAATACCTTGATTTCTATAAATGAGAAACTTTATACCCATCTTATACTTACATTCATCAACTGTCTGCTTATGCAATTTGCTCATACTAGTTAAAAGTTCTACATTAATATTATTTTTCTCAGTCAACTTAGTGTAAGCTGGCTGTAATTCCTCATCAGACTTTTTCTGCTCACTTGGCAAGTCCTTCTTTTGATCACGTTCTACATTAAACAAAGAATTTTCCACATTCATTACCTTTCTAAATGACTCATCAACAGAATCTAAAAGGTGTAGTTCAGCCTGAAACTGCATATGCAATGCAGTTGGATGCATCTGTAAACATAATACAAGAATTACCTTTGGAGTATAGTAAATACTACTACCATAAAACAATTGCAACTACGTATATCTTACTATTTGAATACTTTCTTGTTCCACATCTGCTTTCATTCCAGAGACATTTTTCGAACTAATCTTGGTATCATCTAATTCTGTATCATTTTGAAGAAATTGCTTCCTTCTCTTAGATTTTACTACCAAGTTCATAGTCGGTGTCACCAAATCATGAAATTCTTCTTGAGGCGAGCGATTCTCATCTCTAAATGAAATTCTTCTTCTGTCAAGTAATGCTTCGGGAAGGATACTTTCATCTAGACTATTTAACTCATTCTCAGTGCTTGTTTGATTAGAATTTACAGTCTGTGTGAATGGTCCTTCTCCTTTACTTATATTGCCAGCATTCCACTGTTGCAAAGAATCCTCTTTATGCTTGATATATGGGACTTGGATATTAGATGATGGATTTACAGATAGAAGGCTAGTATTTGACACAGTAATACTTTCAATATCTTCTGATTCTTCTGTATTACTGACAAGATGTTTTACATCATGTTTAATTGAAGACCTTCCTTTTTCTTGTGTCTTCTTTCCCTGATCTTTAAGGGACACACACAGTGCTTTTCCATGAGACTGGGTTAATTGCTTTTTTTGTTTACCTTGCCTACTATCACATAAGGTATGATACTCATCCTTATATCTATGTTCAACATTATCAGACGCATTCCTAGAAAGTTCCCTCACAGTAATTTTGTCTAATAACTCTGAAGAATGGTCAGAAATTGATTCGTTACTGTAGGCTTTAGGTTTAGATTCCAAACAAACATCTCTTGGAGTTTTAGATGATCTGATATTTGATAATCTTTGTCTCTTCTCGTTTTCTTTTTTAATAGTAGAAGTTGCAACATTTTTTGATTTCGGCTTAATAGGCAAGAAAACATTTTCCCTTGGAATGTGAAATGACGATTTGTCATTTTTTATTTTTGTTAATGATGCGTCACTTGTGTCATCACTATAATCCCATCTAGACACGCATTTTGGGCTTTTAGATCGTTTATTAAAATCCAATGGAACTTCATCCCTTTTTATTTTCTTAGATCTATTTTCCTTTTCTCTAAAATTTTCTTTCGTATGTTCTTTCTTCCTTGATAAATTTGAAGCAATTGAAAGGTTGGGAACCTTTAGGGGTTCTACATTTTTACCACTAATTATTGATGAACTATCAGATATTGAAAAATCTAATTTTCTTTGTACCTTCTCAATGTTTTTTGTAGATCTATCCATTGTATCATACATAGACTGTTTGGGTACATCAGGTTTTGCTGTTACTAACAGCCTGGATACAGGACTTTCTCTTGTTGAATGTTCTGGTACATTTAATGCTTGCATAAAGTTCATTTTCTGTACAACTTGACATAAGCCCAATGTCTGAATTGGCTCTTCTCTTTTCATAATATATGATGGTTGATATGTCTTCTTATATCCATCAGAATAATCGTTTAAAGCCAGTTTTCGTTTTACAGCACTTATAAAAGGAAATGGATAGCCTTGAACTGGGTACGTAAATAAATTCTCCAGGCCTTTTAAGTCAAGTGATACTGGGGCATTTGATAATCGTCCAGAAGATGATCCTGCATCAAAGCACTGTCGTTCCTGGTGGGCTACACAATCTTCTTTATCTTGCGATTTCTATAACAATGATATAATTATAAATTTAAATATTCAAGATAATAATAATTATACGAGACAATGTTGTATAGTTACAGTTGCGAAGGTCTGAGTCCTACGGGCAATAACATCTGGATCAGAAAAAAAGGCATACTTCTTTGTGCTGTCAGTGCCTTCCTTTTTACTTTTACAAGTGTTCTTCATATTTTCATATCTCATATCTATCATCAGCTTTTAGTTTTATTAACATGAGTATTGCCATATTTGTCAAGTAAGCACTGTACCTACTAGCTGTTAACGAATATATAAGATTCATATGCTTATTACAAAAAAGAGGGTTATCTTAATGTAAGAGTACTTACTTGAAATATTTCTAGAACATCCACAATTTCACAAAAACTGTAGGCTTGGTCTTATTAATAAACCGTTGTCTAATATAAGACAACCCAAACAATACTTTTTCGTGCTAGGGATATGATGATACACTATTATACTGCGGATACACTTTTGCAAATCAAACCCACGAATACCAACGAATGTCACTACACTCAATTAAAAAGATTTTTACAATCAATTTCGCATATATTAATCATTTTTGCGAATTAAAAGTGGGAAATTCTAAAATCCTCTCGTCGAAAGTAAATATAAATAAAGCTTAGGCAATTAAGTTTAGGGATGATATGCATGATTCCAAATTTCGTAGCATATATACATACATAAGTTAGATTTACAAGTGGTTACAGTTACAACGGTCGCTTGTATCTCGCGATCACGTGGTACTCCATATTGTTGTCGGGAATAGCACAAACCCACGGCAGTGATGGTTAATGTTTATGAACCATTGCGTTGCGTGAAGCAGTTTGTTAATCTACTGCTTCATCTACTTCATGACTCGACATTAGTGGATCTATCTAATAACTATTATGATCGAGTTTCACACACAAAATTAAACATGGCAACAGGGGAATCGATAGTGCATACTGGTGCATAGCATACATACTACTCGCAAAACGTGTAGTACCACTGTGGTGAGTACAGTGGTGTACCGTGTACATGGAGGCACTACACACGTATGCACACGATGCACACACACATATTATAGTATACATAG
Source organism: Ectemnius lituratus (assembly GCA_910593735.2). NCBI lineage: Eukaryota > Metazoa > Arthropoda > Insecta > Hymenoptera > Crabronidae > Ectemnius > Ectemnius lituratus. Next base: position 21,629,006 of record OU343034.1, read on the forward strand.
AGTATAATGAGAATCTATATTTGGTAATATATATACAGATATGCTGTATAAAACAGCTTTTCGATATATTATTGTGTATTAAAAATGATATATTTTATATATATTATTGATGTGTGCTGCTACTATGGCATAATAAAATTGCAGGCGCTATAATTATATATATATATATAAACATAGCAAATTTTAAATGCCGCGCAACGCATATATTAATAATAAAATGACAGTTTAAATTAACTTAATATTGTGTCCATTAATCTACAACAATAACCTTTTAAAAATTGTATCAAATATGTAAAATATAAATGGTTATTATTTTGTCATTCAATATAAGTATATATCGAACATAAATAAAACTTGACATTTATGACGGAGATGCATAACTTTGTGCGCATGCGTTTGTTTATCAGCTGAACGAAAATCCCTTTACATTCCTTTTTTATTGGGGGAAGATCAAAAGCACCACGCGTTGCGCATGCGCATTAATAACAGGACTACGCACGAATTTTCAAAATTGAACAAACTGTTCTGGAGTTTTCCAAGTTAACACAGTACAGATTTCCAGACAAATATTGGTAGCTATGGCAATTTAATTAACAAATTTTTATTTCTGGTACTAATAAGTTTAAATTACTGGTATAATAAGCTAGAATATTTTTTCAAGGTTGATTTATCATGTCCATACATATTTAATAAGAATAACCACATGCTTTCCACAGTACATATTTTTTTAAAAATTTATTTTATACATTGAAGTGACATACAATATTAATATTGTTTCTGCAGAACACAAGCAATAGATGCTAGAGGTTACAAAGCGCTGAGTGCAAAAATGTTTGTATCAAACTATTACATATTAGTGTACAAGCATACAGACATTCGTATTAAATTTATTGCAATGTGTCTGGATAGACAAGTTGGAAAGACACATATTCCATGAAAGATTGCATATAAAATCTTACCAAAACTGCAGTCTGACTCAACATAATAAAATTAGATTTACGATATATTAGAAAATGCATGTTGATCTAAAATCTATTTCTTAAAGAAGCGTACATGTCAATATGTTAATCCAAAACGAAAATATCTAGTGCTTCCATTAAAATACTATGGAACTAGGAGCACTTGGTGTTTAACCCGTAAAATATACTACTTAGATTATTTTGATTTTGTGTTTGAAATATAAAACTTTGCTTCTGTGCTCTGAATTTATACTGTTGGATAATTAATGTCCTCCACTAGGAGTGCAAACTGTGGAAAAAGGTCGAAGTGATTGAAGCTGGACGTATTATTTGAATATAAACCAATACATATTTGTATACGAGATTATCAGTAATTAATACTTTGGTCTTAGACAATAATAGTACAAATCGAAATAAATGGTCAGTAGATTTCGGTGCACTAAACAAAGATTAAACATAGCGCATATGAGCTAAAATTGGAAGAGTACCTATTTGCCCAGTTTTGCAATGTTTTATCAATTCCATTTTCAAAACCAAAAACTTATGAAAAGTAATCAGACCGTCTGTCAGATAGACAGTATATATAAACCTTTGAGAGTAAAAAGCAGCGCATATTGACACTGACTTTGGCAAGATGATGTATACATATTGTATATATGTATATCAAGAAAAGCTTCCAAAACAATATCAGTATCAAATATGACTGTATTATATTGTGTACTGAATATATTAATACCTTATGCTTTGGACCACACATGTCAACACACGTCACGTCCTCCAGCTATATCGCGAAATTATACAGTAAATTTTCTCACATGTTCCATTAACCTTATAACATAATATCACAACGTAAACAAAATTCATGGCAGTTTCACGATAAATATGTCCCATGGAAAATTAATATTCAATAACTTAATGGAAGTTGTAGGCAAATTTCTCTAAAAGCAATGAAATCGTGATTTTTGTACTTCTATACTACTTCTGTGTATAATACTTTAATATATGTATTCAGATATATTCAGAAGAAAAAAGTCAAGCAAGCAAGGCATCACCTTAAGGTGTAGACTGGTGGTTTCTGCTTTTCTCATTTATAATAAAGAATCCTGTATAGCGTTGTAGTGCATTCAAAGATACTATCATAAAAGTATACACAGGTGCATGTACATACTTGTCAATGTATCCCTAAAGCATATAGACAACTTGTTTACTTAGGTATATGATGCAAAATTGATATTGGGCGGAAGCAGTGACATTTTAGGAAATTTACCTAACGAACAATGGGTGAGAGATTGTTATTGAAAGTCTAGAGGGTATTGATACACCGTTCATATTTATAGGATTGTCATCTTGAAAGATTAGATCCTGTTTCGGAATCGGCAGTTGCTGATAAAACGTAAATTGGCGTGTAAGAAAGCAAAAGATTGACGGCGTCTTTTCGATCGAGTGCTTGTAATTGTTGAATAAGAGAACTCACAGTACAGTCACTACCTGCACTCTTAAATAACCTGTGAAAGAAACTTTAATAATATCTACCTGTTCCATAAAGAATATACACGACTGTAAAGCATCGAATTACCTGAGTGTTGGACTATCTACTGTACTATCCAATTGTGCCACACGGTCTCCCAAACCGAGTCGTACTGCAAGCAAGCACCAATCCCTTCCATGACGATCAGGTGGATCTAACATTTGTGCCAACCTCCGTTGTATAGCAGGTTTAATATTTTTTATTAATTGCCTGGGTCCTGGATTACAATTTTCTACTAGTGGCATTCCACAGCTTATTATTTCCCAGATAGTTTCCTCTCGGCCATTTAAAGGATTTTTAAGTGTAGCTTCTTCGAGACCTTTTTTTGTTAACAGTAGTATAACTGTTGCTGGATCCCACGAGTGTATTATCTGCCGATATAAGGATTGGAGTCAATTTTACATATTTTGATTTAAAATATTATTTTATGTCATGTAATCTAAACAAACTTCTTCATATTCGCGAAGTTGGCCCGGACTTAACCAGTGTCTTTCGAGCAGCATCCCTGGCGCAACTAAGTCAATTGTTCCGTCAAGAGCATCGAGGATGATATTTAAAAGGGCGAAACATTGAGAACTCGTGCCTCGTGGGCCTCGAACTCTTATTTCTATGCAACTCAAGTCTTCGTCCTCGAACGTAATTATGCTTTCGCAGGGTCCCACGCATAACTTGGAACCTCGCCACCATTGATACAAATCTGAATTCGATGGATCCCAAGTTTGTGTGATTTTTCGTAACTGGGCCTAGATATTAAAAATTTATTCGAAAGTTATACAAATATAATTTGGAATAATATCATTTAGGATATTACGTACTTGCAAATGGGGAAAAATTGCAGCTAAGTGATATAACGGGGCTTCGGCTGTTACAAGTCGTATACCAGCATGGGGAGATACATTGGAATATGACTTCCATGGTTCCCATAATCCTGGCAGTCGTTCAACCAAATTCAAGCACGGAATTTCATATTCAACTTCATCATCTTCCACTTCACACTAACATAAACGAACTTTTATAAAGTAATTGATGAAAAATTATAAGTTAAATAGATACATGTAAGTTGTCCATACTGAAACACATAAGTTGATTGCTTGCAAAGCCTGTAATGCTTGAGTAGCAGGGCAGGGACAGCGAGCCTGAAAATCCTCCAGTGTGTACACGCCCGTTGTTCGACCTCCGGGACGACCTCTGTGCTCAGTACTTAATTGTCGATTGACTACATCTTGCCAAAACCATTCAGGACTTAGAACTATGAAGTTTCCAGGTAGTAACATACATTCACCTAAATTCTAATCATTTAGATTTATAATAACATATTTAACGTATAGAAATAATTATGCAATATATTGATAAATCATACCTGTAGTTGCATGCCTAATTGTTTACAGTGTTCCAAACAAACCAAAGGATTAATTTTTCGTACTTCTAACAAAAATTCATCTTCTGTAAGCATTACTGGCGGCACCTCTAACGATTGAAGGTACGATCTCCACGATTCGGCAAGTCCAGTCCAAACAAGTGCACTCTATAATAAAATTTACAGAGTCTGAAAAAGAGAGTATACAGACGACTGCAAATTACATTGATGCAGAAGATATGTACATAAGTTACTGCATTATTACATTTAATAATAGTGCATGTATGTATGGGACAAAGCATTAGTAAGATCGTTAAATAAGTTAGAGTTCGAAAATACACATCACTCTTATCAAAGAAATTGAGAAATAGTTCGACCTGTTTATCAAGATTCGCCAGGGGCACGTACGTAGCCGCTGCACGCGGCGTGTCACGTCGAAGAATACTTTCTGCAACTGCCGGTCCATCCTACATCATGCATTGCATGCAGTAAGGCTGATGTTAATAAATGTTAATGACCAAACAATCGGCAACTAAAATATATGTTAGTCAATCGGTTATGTGATTAATATGATGCCAATTACGAAAGGGTTCAATTGCACTGATTTCATTGCTCACAAGTGAGATTGAACGTCACAAAACTATAGTTGGCACATACATCAAGGAAAGTACAGTGTTTTGCTTTTTATGATTTTGGTTTCATATACACATTAAATTAACCATGCATCATGACTGATCATGGGTCAGTGATTCACAAATTCAGTACAAATAGAAAAAATGTACATTCTTTTAGGAATGAATGTTTTGCTTCGCATGAATGAATAACGTTACAGAAAATGAAGTGACGTGTCTTAGACCAGAACCGTTTCGTAGGAGATTAATGCACACATTTATAACATGCGATACAGAAATACTGGCATAATTGTGCGGAAAAAACGTGACGGTAGAATTATTTACATAAGGAAATAAAATTGAATTTGTTATTTAATCTTTTTAGATTTTGAATACACACAATGGAAAAATAACGGGACTGGACGAGTCACTCCGCCAACCAAGCTTAAACGGTCCTGATCATGATTTGATATCAAACATGCTGATATCATGCATTTATTTGCTTCACCAATAGTCGACATTTAGTATACTGAATAGATTTTGTCTCCCAAATTATGATTAAGGAACCAGAAGAGATTGAGCGTTATGAATTACTTAAGGCACTTGGTTAACACTGAGGGACTCGTACCAACTTCTTTTTAGTTTGTGCTTAGAGGTGGTTAATACTTAAAAATTCTCTTCTAGTACTTCGCGAATGCTATCTGGAATCAGATTTTTCCGCACTATATATAATGACTTCACCTCAAGAAACTCCATCCTCGCATTATTTAAATAAGACCTCAGACGCTTTAGACCAGGACTTGAAGGGTTTGTGGCATCCACAGCAACTGTCTGGGGTTCATCGCCTAGTATTACCGAGAATTCTTTTAAAAATGGCAGAAGAGGTGCAAGCAAATTTCCACCATTCGAATTTGGGGCTAGTGGCTCAGGTGCATAAGTCCCGACCAAAATGATCTTCATATCATTGTATTTGCCACCGAATCCTAGCGAACAAATTTATATTTCTAACACTAATATTTATGCACTTTCACCTTTATTTTTAATAATTTTAAGCTGCAAAACTTACCAACGTTAGTTGGCGTCATACGATCAAGAATAAAACGTAGCCAAAACTTTACTTGTTGCAGCTGAACACTTAATGGTTCTCGTAGGCTAACAGTGATAAGATGTACTGCAGGTTGTTGAAATGTAAGAACATGGTGATAAGATGCTAAAAATTCCTCCCGACCACATAGTTCCCAAAAGACACATTCTCCTCCTGCATAAGGAAATAAATAATTATTGAAATTGAATGATCATAATAAAGCATGTATACCGACCTACGTTACCACGACTCCACTCGACTCCTTGTGTATCCTCGTATTCGCTGTCACTATAATCAAAACTAAGTGAACCATGCTTACTGGTCACGTCTAGCTCAATACTTGGTTCTCTCTAAACATAAAGGTCCATTGACATAAGTATGTGCAAATACTGTATAAGACATTGAATAGTTATAAGTAGATAGTATATAAATTATTTACTTTTACAGTATAATTCTGACTTCTTGACCGTCTAAAAAATCCAAACGTGAAAATTCCAGATTTTAACGAATTTATTAAAGAGGATTTACCAGACGCACAGTGGCCTAAAAGTCTTATGTGTAAGCGATCAATTGGTCTATGTGTTGGTTGTAGTTGCCGAATGTATGTTTCACGTTGAGTAGGCTATTACAAGTTAAATGTAATGAATTAATCATATCAATTATAGATATAATGTTATTGTACTTTAAGTGTTAGATATTAAAAATATCTTACAATGCGAAGTTTATCCAAAAGAGTGGCAATATCAAGGTGTCCAAACTTAATTGCAGTTACGTCAGCTCTTATTCCATGATTTGTTTTGTCCACGTCGCACCCAGCAAGGCATAGATGCCTAACAAGATTAATGTAACCATATCTTGCGGCAACATGCAGAGGAGTTAAACCCTTTTTATTTGGGGTATCCAGATCTATGCCATTATCTATCAAAAAAGTTGCCATTGCCTCGTCTCCACTCTCACAAGCTATGTGTAAAAGGGTATCTTCTTTCTAAACCATGATAATTTCATTTTAAGTCGAGATTACACATCTATACAATTAAATATGCCATTCTAAGTTTGAAAGTTTGAGAGCCTTACAAAGTCTCTGACATTTAACGGTGCGCCTTGAAGTAATAATTGGGAAACAGCTTCAACACAGCCTCGTTTGACAGCACTTATCATAGCTCCACCAAGTCCTTGTGAAACTTCTGACTCCTACACAATAATGTATAAGTTACAGAATTATATTAATATAGTATGACCATTGCCATGAAAAATAGAAAAATATTTGTTGAGGCAGGAAATACAGTAATCCTTAAATTAATTCCGATGTTATCGAGGTAACTAATCACAAAAAAAATATGTTTGAATTATCAGCTTAATAATATATATTCTGCAATAATTCAACGAGATGAATATCTCTTATGCGACTGTACAAAAACCATTAATATTCTTTGAATCATGTATGCAAATAAACAATTCCTTGTTGAAACTTGTCAAAAAATAGGATGGTATAAAGAATACAAATGATCTAATGGTGGACCAGCAATATTATAATATGTATATCAGGAACACACCGTGAGAATCCAAGGATGTGTAAGGCACGATTCTGCTGTTCCTCTTTCTCTGAAATCAATTACACCTTTTATTAACATTCTGCCTCTCAAGTAAAAGTTGATATTTATTAATAACAATAGTAAATCAAATCAAGGAAAATCTTGAAGTCATACCAATATACTTACTTTGGATCCTTGATCAACAAGGATCTTATAAAATCTTTGGCAATTTCGGATACTGTACTAAAGTATTCATTGTCAAATTGATATTGACAAGCAGCAACATTTACATATGTTTCCTGCTTATCTTCTCCTAGAAAGGGTGATGCCCCACTTAGAAGAATATATGTTAGAACACCAACAGCCCAAAGATCGGTACCTAAGCTAAGAGGTTCATAGTTTACAATTTCTGGAGCAACAAATTCAGGAGTACCAAAAAGAGCTCTGTGCTCTGTGCCTGGTATTAATCGATGTGACAGGCCTAAATCTGGACACAAGGAAATTAATTCTTTTCATGATTACCTCCTGCTCGCTGTAACTTGTAATAATGTGACATAAAATACACTTACCTATAAGTTTGATATTTGGCATTGGTGGTGGAGTAGAAAGAAGAATGTTTTCTGGCTTAATATCTAAGTGTGCAACTTGATGGGAATGCAAATGACTGAGTGCCATTAAGACTTGACGTACCTACAAAATTAAATGCTCTTAATGTGATGTAGCAGAGAATAATGTAGTTGAAGTACTTAATGTATAATCTTCAAATAGACTGTCTGTTTCAGTTAACAATAAACAACTACAATGCTATATACCACATGTGCAGCTTCCAATTCACCAGCTGGTGTCCAATGGAATAACTCTCCACCAGATATTAATTCCAAAAGTAAGACAACTGATGTATCTGAGTCTATAACTTTGTGCAAAGAAACAATATTTGGATGTCTTAAACGTGCTAGCAAGCCAGCTTCTCGGGCTGAAATAAGAAATTCAATCAAATACCATCTCCTCGGAGCTTAATTTAAAAACTTCAAGAACAAACCAATATCTGCTGCGGCTACACCTCTGGCAACTTTCTTCTTCCTTATAATTTTTGCAGCATATAACACTCCAGTTTTTATCTCAAGACATTTTCGTACTACAGCAAATTGACCCCTTTCAAAAGTAAATGAAAAGTTGATTAGTATCTTTACCTAACAATTTTATTAAATTTATAATATTTGAAACTTACTTGCCAATCTCTTCTAGTAACCGATAATTCTTATCGATTGGCTCATGGTGAACCTCCATTAATGTATCCCATTCAGGGCCTAATTTTCAAAAAACTTTTAATAATAATGTAACTATTAGTAGACTTTGTAATAATAAACTATCATAACTCAAACTATGTAAATGTTTAAATATATTTCCGCTAAATTCTGTGTTGCACATTAGCATAGTGATCAAAATTACCACCAAACATTATTAAGATCAATAAAGATTTCATTCATTTCAATAGACAATATAAAGTAGTATTAGGTGTTATCGTCACATAAACAACTTGATCTTTTTGGGAATAAAATTTACCAATAATATATATTTTTGGACGTGAGTGATTTAAATCTGATAAAGCGAAATCAAAATTTACACCTGCAATCATAACACATAAGAATTTCTATTCAAATATTGTTATAATAGATACGGTTGAACAAATATAATTGGAATTCTATGATATCATTGCAAAAAGACAATTTAAATTTTTACAAAAATTCGAAATATGTAAGAAATATCCGTGAAATGTCTATAAAAACGAGGTAAGAAGTTCTGGAAAGTATGAACACTTTGTACCGCAGGTTGAAGTTCCTAGCTGACGAAATGTGCTTGACATCATCTCTCATTCATGTTCATCCTGTAATCTGCTCAAGCAGCGCTGAATTTGACAAAAAGTCGTTACGAATATTCTTTCACTCGCTTTGCTCGGCCTTCACTCATGCCGGGCAGCACGCATTGACAATTGACACACACAATCAATCGATATACCTGTGCCACGTGAAGCGCCACCATTTTCCGAGGAACTATAACTGTCCATAAAAATAGATTCATAGATACATAAAAAGATAGAAGATGATATCTAGATGTCTATATATTTATATTATGTACTATCCGCTTGTCCCTGTTGAGCTTACTGCTATATATGTTTAATACATCAAGTGGTTTTAGGTAGTAAGCAATTAAAAGGTTTGTTTTAACATTGTGATAGATTGTGGCCGTAGTCACAAACGGTCACAAACCCAGTAGGTAGATAATTTTATATCTAACTGGATCGTCAACAGCCGACAGCAGCGCTTCAACGGACACTTTTACTATATTTAACAAATTTAACCTGAATTAACTTGGTCTGGGCTGAACTTTCATGGATCGTAGATATCCACTGTTATGATTTAGAAATAAGTATTTTAAATGTAACTAACGAATGACAACAGGTATCAAGTTGACAATAGCAAGTTCATAACAGAATATTTATGTAACGGCCGTTATATTCTGTTTGTGTCGTGTGAAGTAGAGCGATCATGCTTTCGGTAACCTTTTCAGCAACACGATTTGCGCTTTAAGTTTAACTGAATAAGTAGGCCGGTTAAAATGTTTGTTAGAGCAAGTGACCATTTGATAAGCCTGTGCTGTTCCTCGATCATTACGAAGAATGGCTCCCGAGGTTATGCTACCGTCCGAGAAGCCATGGCTTACAAATCAAAGTTCTTTAAACCTACCTCGCCAAAAGACCTCATAAAACGCAGGGCGAAAGTGACAGACAAGTTTCAAAACCTGCAAACCGTAGAGGAGAAGTTGTTTGCTCTTAATTTACCCCGATATTATGGTGTCAAGTCATTATTACTTCGAGAAGACCTTATTCCATGGGGCAGTCTGAAGGCACTGCAATATCTCACTCAAACTCATATAGTGTCTGATGCATATTTGCCACGCGAGATTGAATCAATTGAGGATGAAAATGTGAATGAAATATTTCCCAGTATGCAGAGTAGTATAGAGGATTGCATTCTCTTTGAGAAAAGTCAAAGATTGTACGTTTTCACAAGGGCGCCCATTACTTTTTATAATTATGCTCAATACTATGTACATTGATGTTTGTTGCAGAAGACAGTATGAGCTGGGTGATGAACAGATAAAATCAGAAGCAGCTTTAGAGAATATCTTTGCAAATGCAATTATATATCATGTAAATAGAACGATGCTGAACCATTTGGGAGCATTAGGAAAATTTCCTTATTTGACAGAATGTACAGTAGATTATGAGCCCAGAGTAGAGGCATTTTGGTATAATACTGGCATGGATTCCCCAAGCTACATAACAAAAGAAGAAAAAAAATTTCCTGATAAAGATTACTTGAAAGGGCAGGATTATGAATTACCTATCCAATATCTTGGATCGCCAGTGCTTCAATTAAGGCACACTAGCCCGCTCAATGAAATTTGGTCTAGGGAAGAAATGACTGAAAACCAAGATCATATTCAGGTGCCTGAGTATACATATTGTCCCAAAGCAGCAGGTTTTATGTTGGAAAGAAGGCATGCCACAGTTATACCAGGCTTTTGGCCAGGGGACGTTGCCGAACATGGTTTAATGTCATATCATAATCGTGGTTATATGGTAGAGAGACATACATCAACCAAAGATGAGCATGATGTATTACTAGCACAAGCTATATTAGCTTCCTATGGTTGGCTGTTAGGTCAAGCTTGTTACCAAGGTATTGCCAATGCATTTATAATTATTTTATCCTTATGCGACTAGGAAAATCATAAGTATTTTTCATTGCAGGCTTCACTCCATATAATGATTTAACATATCCTTTAATTACGCAAACTGTAATAACCAATGGACAGTGGTGGTCGTTCTGTGTTTATCAGCTTAACACAATAGTATTACAGAACAAATTTTATCAACAAAACCATAAATCGAATTTGGTTTGGATGACACCACCAATGAAACTGTATGATGAAATAGTAGAAAACAAAGTAGTCGGTTTCAACAACAATGTCGTAAACACTTTAGCAAAGCTGTACATGAATGTTCCTGAAGAAAGAAGGAGTCTTAATATGAAACCATATTTACCTGAGACGAATAACACGATAGCTGGAATTCCCGAGGAGGAGAAAAGGGTCTGGTTAGAAAAACATTACAAACATCTTGTTGCAAACAGGGAAAGACATCGGTATGTATTTGTAACATGTGTAGATTTGCACAATATAATTTTTATTTGTCTTGCTTCCATATTCTGCACCTCACAATAACATTATTTCAGTCGTGTTCCTGAAATACCAGACTGGCAACAGATATACTTTTTCAATAAGAATATCCGTTATCCATCCGTTAGAAAGCGTGACCCATGGCAATTTGGTGTAAACCCTATGCGCCGCAGGTTGGACGATCACAGCAAGCCATATATACCGAAATGTTTACGTAAAAATCCAAAATTGAAGAGAGTAGGGCGATTTGCGAACACGTACTATCCTTTCTCGTAATCTTTCTTTTTTCAATAAAGAGCTGAATTTTATCTGCCTTGAATGATGCGAAAGATTTATTGTTTATATTTGATGGTGTCTATGGAGTGTGGTTTCATCACCAACTCTATAGCAATGCCACTTTTCTCGTCCCTGATGTGTACCGTCCTCCCATTGTATTCCCTGGGAGAAAACATGTTAAAGGGAACACATATAGAGCTAGTCCAGATACTTTTCCTTCTTTTACTTTGAAGTTTTGAAATACCTGTTATATAGTATGATGATAGTCTCATTTTTTGGTGTCAAGAAGGCTATTGTTTTAAGTTTTCTTATGTCACTTATCCCAATCCTAATCGAGCCAGGTTCTACGAATCTACTGAAATGTTTGATGCTATAGTACATTGGTTGTTTGAAGAACTCATCAGTGTCTGGTTCTACGATGATAGGTGAATCGACAAAGTTATTCGCCCAATTTGGACCTCCGGTCTTGCTGAGAGCAATGTTCCAGTCTACCCAGCCAGTCATCCAATGGTTTAAATTCTTCATAACAGGACATAGTTGAAAGTTTAGTACAGATAGCTTTAAACTGATAATTTTACTTCCTTTCTCACCTCCATTATGTCCAAAATATATTCTTCTGCTCTGAACCAAGATCCAAGGATCACAGGAGGTCCACTGAATGGCGTGCTACCTATGTGCGCAATTTTATATGTAATAAAATATTAATGTATATTTATTCTCCATAGAATGTATAAGAATTCATGGATAATCATACCCGTGCACGCTTCAGTCATCAGAAGCTCCTTGTCGGGATGCAGCTCATGCATTGTATTCAATACTTGAGGAGGTGTAATACTGTCTAGGTACCAATGTACCGCTATTATTTGTGAGTAATTTTTAGCCTTCTCATTCTCAAATATCTTTTGAGGGAAGGAAGGTATTTCAATTCTTTGGTCATCGATAATCATAATCTTCGTACCATCAAATTCCGAATTACTTAAAGAGGGTCCTAAATTTTCGGCAATCCACTTACCGACGCCTTTCGGCGTCCATCCCATTTTATTGTAATTAGGATGTATAATTACATTTGACAAGGGCTCATTGCCCGTTGACACTGCCCATATATCGATACCGTTTCGTTTGTATTCTTCGAGGAAGTTTATTATATAATCGGCATATACTTGATAGCAATCCGTCCTCAAGAAACCTGTGAAAATATAATGAAGTTTGAGGTAAAATATGCTAAAATTTGCGTTTGTAATGCGCAATTTCGTATATTTCTTGGTACCTGGCGCTACAGTGTCATTGTTAGTTTTCATCCATGGTGGCGCAGACCAAGCAGCTGCAAAGAACTTGATGTTCGGATTTAATTCGAGCGCCTTCTGTATGTAAGGTATCTTGTAATTATAATCTTCGTCAGTGAGATTGAACTTCGACGTCTCCGTATCACGATAAGTATACTTTCTGGTAGAAAAATCAGTGCCTGCGATGGGCACGCGGCCTAATGTATATCCGCTTCCACTGTCTGGGCTGAAATACTGCCTTCGAACCATTCATCACGTTAGTGAAAAGATCCGCAATTCAGACAAGTAACATTGTGGAAGAACTATCATTAGTCGAAATCTCTACCATATCAGTTGCTGCTGAGTAGGTTCGCTCAATTTGTTAATATTAATTCCTGCAGCATCAGTGAAGGCACCCCCAAAGCCCCTGATCGTTTGATAAGTTTTTGTCTTGTCCAAAATTACGGTAGAAAAAACGGGTGTGTGGATTCTCGACGTAGTAAAATTTCCTGTGGAGAATTTTAATCGTAGTCCATCTTTGCTCGACGTGAAACGATGATAGGTTCCCTTTTCCGGCGTTGCCGGCACCTGGCTCACAGTGTCATCGCAATAAGTTGCATTGCAGACGCAAACGATACTGTTACTCTGGAACCTCCGTGGTATACAGTCATTCGCGTTGCCTGTTACAAGAATAACAATATGGTTGTTATGAAATCCTGATTACGCGAGAGGACTCGGCAAGGCAAACAAGTTATAATACTCTTGGGTTTACTTTTATTCTTTGTAATACAATACTATACTCACTGATAGCAACGAGAATAGCGACAGCCAGAACTTTGAGAATCATATTCCCATATGTATCTACCTTTCTGCAAATTGAAAACTTATGCATAATATATTCAATAATATATACGCATACATTTATAGCGCATTCGTGTACGGTGCTATTAATAGAAGTGCTTATAAGTACATGAAGAATATAATACACGCGCGAGATTCTTTTATCTATCTTATCTTTGGCAATTTAAATGACAATCACAAGAATACTCGAATTTTGTTAATGCGCATTCTTTTTTCTGGAGCATAAATGTTATTCCGTTATGTGTGATACTTCTCGTTTTTCATCAGTATTAAACAATTTTATTTTCGAATCTCCCGGATTTAATTATTTCGAGGCTATAGGAGTTTTGAATGTTTGTGCCGATAGGATTGGTTAAGGCTGATCTACCAGACACCCTGCATATTCAGGCGTTGTCACCGTGAAATAATTAAATTCTCATGTACCAATAGCAGTATTAAAGATTCTTCCGATAAAGGAATGCATATGCTTTGAAGTCAACACGAGATCAATAGAAAGTGAAATCAAGTGCAAACTTTCGGGGGAACCGCCAATGCGTGCGCTACGCGCCTTTGTTTTTTGGCGGCTCCAGTGTGTGCATATTGTAATACGTATACGTACCAGGAGAAATAGGTCGCGGCCAATATGTAAGCTTGCGGATTTGAAGAGACGATTGAGACCAACTGGAACAATAATGGTAAATATCCAATGTATGTAGTATGGCGGAGTGGGGCATATGCATGAACCACCCCACCCTTTTTTCAGAGCGTTGAAAATAGTCAAGGATTACACCTATGCATGCATGCATTTATCCACGTTGCCTACTCTTAATGCTTTTCTGTATGTCTAACCTACCGTGTGTTAATCAGTAGAGCCTCGCGTCAACTAGTATAGCAACATGTGACAGCAAGATAGGCGAGAATACTTAATAACGTGCTGGACTATAACCCTTTTCCATAATCTATACAAAAACTTTCACTTTAATTCTTGAAAAAGAGACAGCTTCGAAGCGTAGCTTATGACTTACATAGTGTAGTTTCTCCCTGAATGCAATGAGCTAAACACGAAGAAAATTGGCTCGTACGTTCAGAATATAAGAATTTTCCTCCTGCTTGATCCCGTGGGTAAATGTTTTCAGAATCAGAATCATATTTTTGTTTTCAGATGACATTTGCAGAATTTGCAACGGTGATGTTCAAGCATAAAGTTATGTATCTTTTATCTACTTCACGTATCGGTGCCTTGGTTACGTGTCATATTGGCCATGTAACAATATTGAGAATTTGAAGATTCTCACATTCAGATTTGATTGGCAGACAAATGTTTTTAGCAATATTAGCGATGCGAGTGCCTCGAATGAAGCATGTACGCGCCAAAGTTTAAAGTTAAGGATGCACTTTAATTCGAGGTATCTGTTAACGAAAATTTGGCTTCATTGTATGATGTTTATATCTTTCTTTGAAAGTGTAATTCAAGAAGCTATTTTTTACGGGGGGAGTAGACTGTACCTGCCGTTTTTTTTACATTTTAATGTTTCTTAGGGGATTCATACGCATTGAGATAGTCGGCATAACAATGCTAATGAATCATAAACGAGGTTCCAACGATAATAAAAATGTGTTATGTATAGAATTGCCTAGCGCTGTATAATGCGCGGACTTGATGAAAATTCTAAGTTTTATCTTTACAAGTTTTCTTTAGTCAATAAGGTGCAATGCAAGACCAGTTTAAATTAAGAATCCTAGGGTAGTATCTTTATTTGACTAATTGCAAGTTAAAAGTATGTTGGAAATTCGTTATGTTTTTATATTTAATACCGCATTTTGTTGTATCTACGTACTAGTATATATTTTCTCATGCTTCTTGAACCCATATAAATTAATTCGAATGGGACGCCCGTGTGCAAGTGGACGATAGCCAACTGGATTATGTCTGTGTCCGGATTCTTGATACGCTAGTCTTGCGCACGATGCATTCATGCGGGGCACGTAGTATAAAGGTTAACTAAATTGATCTTTGCTGTGCTGTCTTGCATCTCTTGATACCCGGGTTAACTTATCCGATAAGGGCAGTATGCCCGATTCATCGGATACCTTTCACTGATTTGCCAAATAGCTAGCATGAATCATGGCTAATTGGTTTTACACAGCGGAGCAGTGAAACTGTGTTAACTATTTCCCGAAATATTCGACCGTGAAAAGTGGAGACATAAAGGCTTCAGAACAAAATTTCTCAAAATTAGGGTTACGGGAATTGTTTATGTAATCTCTGCTTGTTCCCGTAAGAATTCAAGATCGTTATTAGTAACCGCGTCGCTCACGAACCCACGCTAATAGTTCTCTGCTTGAATTCACTTTAGTTCGAATTGATTAGTGTTCGCAGTTCGAGGAGTATTCCTCATTGTCAGTTCAAAGTTGTTTTGGGTCGGCCAGTCTCGAAACGTAAAGCTGCAATTCCGTCGGTGCTGATCTACTTGAAAATTTATAACTGACGGATTTCAAAGTGGGTCGAGCACCTCGCGGCTATATTCGTACTCGCGCTCCTGCTCTCCCTCGCTTATACCGCAACTTACAGATAAATTGTTGCACTGCTCATAGAGTAATGAAGCGGAAACACATGATACTCTTTCTTTGTGCTTGCCAGAAATTACGGTGGAGAAAGTTTTAGCTAGCCCTCGGTTCAGTTAGACCTTCATAAACCTTGGCTTAACCAGGCTCGTAATAGAGAACACATTTAAGAAATAATATGAAATGTTTAAGAATATGTATAATATATAATAGGGTTTTATATCTGTATGCTACTGGTAGTTCAAGGCAAGCAGCTTTGTATACTACAGACTCATTGAGGTTCGCGCGCGGACTTCAGTGAATACATTCTACAGCTAGAGTGAATACATTCGAGATTACTACTTTCGAAGGAACGCGACGTCATTTAATCGGATTACATGGTCCCTTCAATAGCTACTTTAGTAACGAGTCACTACTGTAGACTCTTATATTGGCGTTGTTGCTAGATATAGCCCGATAGGTGTTTCGAATTAACGTCAGCTTGTCTGTCAAGTGATAACATATGTGCATGTAACATTGAAAGCACGCAAATTTTGTGCTTTTCTTGTTAAAGGAAGAATGTTACCGTCACATGACTATTTAAAAATTGTGAGAACTTGTGACACGGAAATGTTAAAAAGGTGATATTAATTATTCCCGTTGTCACTACCGTAGATTAGCATTTTGCCTCATTACTTGCTAATCGCGAGTCGATTATATAAATCGAAAGTACGAAGAAGTTATATTTATAGTAACGTGTAATGGACATGAGTGTTAATTTAGATCCTGGGAATTAGTAAAATTTCGTAGGCAGATTTTCTTACCTTATTTCCGAGGGCAACAGTCAGACGACTGGTGTCCAAGTGAGTCGATCATGAGTACTACAGTCGTCTGCATCTGCCAGCTATACAAACGCCCCATTAGTAATCGCAAATGTGACCCCTCCACATGAACGAGTACCCATCCAATTGTTGACACATTCTATCGGGATCATCTTTGGTCATGTAGTCGGTGCTCGTGTCACGATACAGCCAGTATTTATTTAGATCCTGTTGCTACACGGTCATTCCAGATAGAAACTTACTCGTAAAATAGTGCTGAGCGTGGCGGGAACTGTAACAGTACAAGACACTAACCATTTTTATCTAACACTTCTTAAATAAACGACCTAGCGCAGAACGGCAATGAAAATGTCATCCGAATTGATGTAAAGTCGTGTGGAATACATTAAACTCATTGATAGTGATAAGTACTGAGATACCGTCTCAGTAAATGCATACATACATATATAATCACATTGAGCTTTTATACTGGTGGTTTTCAGTGGAGATTGACTCGTTTTCATGAAATATATATGTCTGATTACAATTAAATGTAATATGTCGGATTTGTTGCATTTAAGTTTAATTATTTAATATGTCAAGAATTTGTGATATCCAGATTTACTCGAAATATACTCGCAATGGGTTATTATTGTATACTTATTGTTATCACGGCGTGACTTCAACCGAGCAGTAGGTTAATTGCGTTTGACGGCGCTTTCTCTGTCAGTTATTTTCTTTCGAACTTTCTGCTCGTATACCAACTACAGATCCAAGCGAATATCGGACTTCTTATGGAATGCCGTTACGCCGATGTTGATTTGACCGTTTGATTATACATATTTATCTGGCATATCTCGACCCGTGGCAGACATTCATCGCCAGCTGTGCACCCGTTTCAAATCACAGGTTGATTCCAAGGCGAATATTTCGCCTCACCAGGCGAAATGTAAATTTTGCGTTATTATTGAAATCAGTAGATTGAACCGTTAACCACAGCTGTCCGCAGCTATCGTTCGTTCCATATGCTGCCACTGCCGCCCTCATTCTATCTTTCTCTGTTTTTCATGGCAAATACACCACCTTTCGCCTTGTATTTTCAGTACGATGCCACGCGAAACGCTAATTCCTGGTAGAAACATGTGTGCCAGCTGTTTCTACTATTTTACTTTTTCTTTTCTTTCATTACCCATGTTTTCTGTTTTCATAACTTTATCGGACCTTATGCGCTTCTGCATTTCTACGACGAGTGAATACCGCTCGGTTGTACATAGAGTTGAAACGAAAAGAGATAGATTCAGATTGAAATCTACCGATATTCAGTTTGCAATTGTACTATCTTGGAAATCCCTATCAAATCGAGCGCACTCTCCCTTTATTCTATCTTGCATTTACAACGTACCCGTTGTTTTCCAATCGTCCGTACTGCTGCAACTTGCTTGGGCGTGCTTGACTTGGAGCCTTTGGTACAGGAAGACATTAAGGATAGATCGGGCAATGTGGAAGGACGATCTTTTTATTTCACAACGTGTTCTCCATTCGAACATTTGTTTTCTCCTTCCTCCGGGTAGGTCGACTTCTCTTGTGTTCTTCGGCAAGTTACGCCGAATTTAGAACCGCATCACTTTCTTCTCGGTCTGATTCGGTTGGTGGTCTCGGCTTCCCTGTTCGCCTATCTTCTCGCCCTGGCCATGCCACAGACTTCTCTTAGGGATCGAGGGGTCGTTTTGGGGTTGTACGATATCGGCATTTTAATCAGTGCCCGGCCAAATCGAGCCAGCAGCACCACTGTAATACCTTTGGACTTGGGCACGATCTCCAAAGTCCAAAGACTTTTACCTCTTGCCACTGCGCAGCGTGGCATACTTCCTACGAGTTCGTTAGTTCCCAACCGCTGAAGACGATTTACAACGCTCCTACCTGGGTCAGCGAAACTGGGACCACTGCTGATTAACTACGGCCAATACCTATTTAGATCGACCTTGTTAGTAGCTCCGAGTCTCCCTCGCTCTTCGTACCAACCCTTGCCTTACTCAACCCCCTCTAGAACAAGCTACTAATGTGATGTTAAACTATAGGTAACTCCATGCATCCAATGTCTAATCTTTGTGAAGATCGAATTACTTAGTGTTAATTAAACCGTTTCAAAACTGCAAGGGATTTGCTTTCACTCAAATGATATATATTTGAGGATGCATAACATTTGGAGTAAAATTAACATATGGTTTGTGGCATAATAGTTGTTCAGCTGGTTCACCAATGGTTGAAGGGGACAGGGCGGATGCATGTAAAGAGAGAAGCAAGCTGGCGAGCTCGAGAATACCGGCAATACGGTAACGGCAGTCTATCGGGTTATTCGCTTCGCTTGAGGACGGCTAGTAGTGCGAGGATGCTCCGGAATCCCTCGGAAATTACTTCCTGGAGGAGAACGTTCTCTTTCCCTCGAAGGCGAGCGCGCGGGCGCGCGCGAGCACGTTAAATAGGCCGCTCTTGACGGGGCGGACAGCTCGATAAGTGGATACGATACGAATGAGCAAGGAGGCTCGTTCTCTCCGCCAGTAAGCACCCAAACACCCTTCTCTCGTGTGCTTGACGAGCAAGGAGTCCGAGAAACGACAACGACGACCAGAGAAAGATAGGGGACGAATGCACGAGGAGTGAGGAACTAGCGAAAGACGAAGAGTGGACCGAAGGTGGATTCGGTGGAGCAAGAGTAGCAGCAACGCTTCCACCAGAGGAAGCAAGAGATCTTTAACCGTAGTACGCGAGTTAAGCTCGAATAAAGTGATATGATCCGTAAAAAGGCTGAATTTCCGAGAGTGGAGGACCGCCGGCTAGCTACCACCACCTTTCCTTCACCTCTCTTGGCGAAAAATGGATCGCTGCTCGGCGAGCATGTAAAGCGACGATAACATTATCTTCTGCGGATAAGGAAAACACTCGGGCTCTTGAAAATTTATCGTGGGTTAGCAACCCCCTTCCGCTCTCGCCACTTCGTCCTTCAACGTTAAGCTACGTTCAAGAATCACTTTATTATCCTTATCATCATATTTTTCGGACTGATGGTTTTATCGGAACTGTACTGGCGTATTAACGGTGACACCATCATCAGCAGCGCCACATAATTTCCCTCGATTTTTGCAAATTTGCTGGCCAGAAACTTCCATTCATTCGCTCCATCCGCTGTAAAACTGTGGACCGATGTGATTGCCCTCGGCCCGCAAAATGCATAATTTTGGCGATGCAAAGCGCCGTCCGGCCAATTTCAGCTGCATTCCAGCAATATTTCAGGTCTCGTTGAAATCGCTTTGTTCTGTGGAAATTTCCACCGGCAAACAACGGGTTTGACAGTGGATGGAAAATGCAATACCTACACGTTGGCATCGGTGTAGGCATCTGGGTCACGATCGACCTAAACAAGCAAGGTGTCGTATCCACATAAATGTATTAAAACTATTTTGGCTTGAGTCGAGGGTACATCAGCGTGAGGTTTCCAGGGATTTAGCGGCAAGAGACACTAGCCGATAATCGTCCTGTTATGCAAATCACGAAGGCGCAAGTTTTTAATGAAAATTTGTAATCTTGTATTTTCTAAGAACTTCCAACTTCCGTCGGTCGGGGCGGTGGTGGTTGCGGTGGTGATGAAAATGTTAATCAAACCGGTGTCCCGCCGAACAGTAGCTTCATGGGTTGCCGCCGGTAGTTTGCATTTAAATGTAGCCCTTTTGGTTTTCATCTTCCACTGTTAATCTTGATATACTCAATCTCCTCTCGCAGCCCTCGAGGTGGAGCGACGAATGATGATGATACGCCGAGTGTGGAGAGATTTCTCATCTAACCACACTGCAATAAGAGTTCTCGCCCTCGAAGAATATCTCCTGAACGCCTAACTATACATAATATTTCATTTTTCATTTCAAATTACTTTAATAAAGAGTAATAAAAGAAATGAGCTTTCTAACTATAAAGGCTCTTTTCCTTTATCACATCCCATTATAGACTCACGAAATATCACGGATGACGCTTATAAAAATTGGGTTCTTCCACGTATTAGTTGATCGAAAAAAGGTAGTTTAAGGGAGAAATTTAGATGGTAAAGTGCAACAGTGTAGGCCCGTACTAAGCGCGTGTTTAGAGCAGAGGGTGGCTGGATCCTCATCGGAAGTGAGTGAGAGAAGTAAATAAAAGGATGTATGGGAAGGAACCTCGAGGGATACTGGATTCTGCCGAGATAGAAGGAGAGTTAGAGATATGTAGAGGGTGTTGGAGAGGGAGAAGGAGAGAGAGAGAGAGAGAGAGAAAGAGAGAGTGCGCGGCAAGTGTACGCCGGTGTGGCGTTCGTAAGAATAAGTGCCACTTTACCCGGGCTGGCTGAAATTAAATTCAAGCAGGATAAATGGTGCCGCTAAGCCGCGCCAACATGTGAAATGTAAATTAGTTTGAATTAAGGCGCAGCCACCTCCGCGGCTACTATTAAATATATAAATACGCCAAGCTGCAGCCACCTTTTTATACGCTTCTTATTACCGAGGATATTTCCGGGGCATGTGTGAAACTTGGTAAAGAAGGCCGAAAACTATTCCGTATAGGAGTGCAGTCCAGTTTAATAATTAACACTTGGCAACTTCAAGTCTTGGAATACTGAGATGAAATGTTCCGCGGAACGGAGGAACTCGTAATTAAGCGCGTGGCCCATGGAATGGGTAAAGCGGAAAATTGAGTGGTTTTCCCGCTAGAATTCGATAAGCATAATGCAAAGTTCGTAACGGCTCGAAGGAAATTAAGGTTTCCCAGCGGTGTTTTGGTGGCATGCACGGGTTGTCGTTGGAAAGCTTTCGGCGGGCGAAGCAGGATAGAAAATAGAATAGAGCAGCGAAATCCAGGGTCGAGGGGGCAACATAACTCGGTGGTACATGCGGAAAGTTTCGGGCAACGGGCAACTTAAAGCGTCGTCCTGGTGGTGGTGGTGGAAGAGGAGGCCGTGATGCCGCCGCCCCTCCGCGCCGCACCTTCCGATGAAAAGGACACGGGGCGACACGCGCGGCAAGGATGCCAAAGTGAGTTCGTGTGTAAATCCGGGGGAGTCTTGAAAGAGGCACTCAAACTGTCCAAGGCGCTCTAATGCGAGTCGACAGCAAGAAATAAGGCAGGGCTGGCACATTAGTCACCTGTCGACAATCGATTTTCCACTAGTACACACAGTACACATACCATCTTACGCGATTCCACTCCTATCCAAGTTCATTCTTGACAGTTCTAACTAGTGACTCATACGCGACTCTCGGTGGAGGTGAGTTTCCGAGGCTCCTTAATTCCAATGCATGTGACACGAGTCGGAGGGTAATACTAGCGCGGCCAAGCTAATTCGTATTCATAAGTCGAAATCCTAAATAAATGGCCGATTAGCATTTGGCTGGAACTGAGAGTGCGTGGGTCGGCGCGTAGGAGCGCGTTACTGTCATTGGCATGCGGGGCGGCGATGAAGGGACGGGAGAAAAGGCGACATAACGAGATGATGCGACCAGAGAGAACGAGGCACGCGATAATAATTGCCGAGTCAGTGCGACTCGCCTTCTCCGCGAAGGGGCCGCGGAGGATGCGTTATTACCGTGGCTACAGTATCCACTCGCCGGTAAATATGAATGCCTTTAATATTCCGTAAGCACGAACCCGCTACTTTTTAAAGTTCATGCATACCCGGCACGTGAGCTGAAAATATTAGGATGTCCTGACTCTGGCCAGCCAGGAAGCTCTGCAAGGTAAGTTGCACTCGGTGAGGGAGAAAGAGAGAGAGAGAGAGAGAGAGAGAGAGAGAGAGAGAGAGAGAGAGAGAGAGAGAGAGAGAACACGTGTTAAAATGAACTGGTTCTCCAGTGGCTGCTCCGGTATTTCCTTCACGTTCCTCATCGTCACCATCGTAATTGACAAGTTTCGCGAACGCCCCCATTACACATTGCTCTGCTAGGGAACCATCTCTATTTTGCCGGCACCTTATGTGTTAACTATGCGTGCACGACTCTACTGGAATCTCCACCTTCCACAGACTTCCTAATCTTTTATGTAACCCTTTGTCTTGCCATATTCCCGACAACCACGTCTTGTTTAATTCTTCATGCAATACGGTCTGAATGTCTAGCCAGGATTTGACTCAAAGATTAATGTATCAATAGTAGAATACGAGGTAGACGAAGGACATTAAGGACAATTTTTGCATGCCGTTTATCGCGTATCCTTCCGTGTACGGGATTGGAAGGGAGAAAGATAGAAGGGATGAAAAGGAAGATCGAGAGACTGTGCTCTCGTTGTGGTTCCGTGAGTCACGTAGCCCGGCCCCTCGATCTCTGGAGTCCAACTTTTCGTAATGGATGCAGGACGCATCTATCATCCCTCGTCATCAACGTCAAAATCCTGGCCAAATACGGCAGCCATCAGCTCGCCACTGAATGCCGGCTGCTGAATACAAAAGAGCGCGGCTCCGAATAGCATATACCCTCTATGTTCGGATACATCTACCGTGGATACATCCTTCCTTTCTATGGCTGTCTAAACCTCTTTAACCATGAGCTTTCTATTCTTACCAAATCCTGATTAAAATACGAGTTTATTCGTTGATACCAGTTACCTTCTAACTTTCAATCAAACTTACGCGCCATCATCGGTCGATGAAAGTTCTCCTATTAGCAAAATACTTGTTAGCAAAACATGTAGTATGCTTCGCATTCAGTATATCCGGAAATATTCTCGAGTACTCGGTGGTCATCGTTAGCAGTTATTTCAGGATAGAGACGAGATACGACTCTAAAGGGACTCTGGTAGGGAGCGTAGAGGACGCGCGAGGGTCAGGAACTTTTCGCCGAGTATGATTTTCCAACTGCACGCACAACAAGTTGGAAAAGCGCATCATTAAGGAGATTCAAACTTTTCGCGATTTTCGCATCAGCGAGCTACATGTGTTCCGCTCGAGGGAAACTTGTGCTCGCCCTCGGAGGCGCCGGCCGCCGCGCATAGAGAGACAGAGAAAGTCATCGTCGTAGTCTCGCCCTACTTGGCCGGTGTCGGTTGGTTGGGGCGTAAACTCCGAGGCCGAGAATCGCCGGGAATCAGCGTAAAATCGCTGCGAGTATCACGTAATCAAGGGCTTTTGGATTTGAACGAGCAGGTTGCGCCGTTTGTACGTGACATATATTGGATATTCGTTCCTAAAGATAGCCTCAGAAAAGGCAGGGTCAGATCTTTAGCGGTTCAGTAACTGCTGGTAAGTTCCGCTATGATAACAATGTTGCACAATTCGCCAGTTAATTGTCGCGTTTATCCAGGAAAGCTTTCGAGAAGTGTATACTTTTCCGATGCTGAGGACATTCTGACAATGCCGATGGAACGACCGTAAAATCATAAGGTCTGCCTTTGAACTCTGTCGTTAAAGATGCAGTAACACCATTATTGCAAAACATACGCTTGAGTTGGAAAAATTCCATTAAACCAAATGGGGGAACTGTAATATTCGGTCCACTTTCATACAAGCTTCAAATGCTTTCATCGACTTCACTTTGTACATTCAGGCTAGAATTAGAGAATCGAAAAGTGATAGTCATAGGAAAAACTCATAGAAAGAAACTAATATCACGCTCGCTAAAAGCAAGACCAGCTTTTGCACTCGTCATGCGCTTTGAAATTAGAGTTTCCATTCACCAGTAAAGCAGAAACAAAATCGGATTAAAGAATGGGTGGAATTCTATCGTGTAGAACTTTCTAGTATATTTCATTCTTTTGAAGCATAATTGCATCCAAGCGTAGTTCGGTATTATACACGGTCTCCGTAGTTCCGCATAAAGGCCCATGAAAGATTCCAGCTGGCAAATTACAGGTCTCTCGATCCCGATAAGGTATTACGTGGAAACTGGCCGAGAGTTTTCATGCTTGATCAGTGGGTAGGAGTACAAAGCGATTGGTCGGCCCTCGCCACTATAATTAGTCGACATTACTCTTATTATCTGGGCTCGCGTCACTACAGGTGAATTAAGCCGTAGGCGCGCGATCTAAACTATTCTAGAAAAGGGTAATGCATTTGGCCTGTCAAACACGCTACAACTGTGGCAGGCAGACATTGTTCAAGGCAGGCATAATGGGTTAGAAGAAATTAAAATTTCCACCCTATCAAAGAGATGTTAGAAGAAGAGCGTGCCAGGAAGCATAGAAAAATTTACTCGTCCCTGTCTGATAAAGTCATAAGGAGAGAGCCTGCCAACTCTTTGGCCAATCCATTAGGAAGAAAGGCCAGGCGGCAGAGCCGTGTTAGAATAAAGGGCGCTTTCAACTGAAGACAAGCGTAGAAACTCGAAGGATAAGCGGGTACGCGATTGTCTGGCTAGTACGTGGATGTCGACTCGGAAGTTGATCTCGCGATGGAAATGAGGGAGAACTTCCGACTCGTGGAGAAATTCACCCTCATCTCTTCTCTCACCTTCAGCACCTCCGATCTCTATGTAATCCAGAAACTCGCTCATCGTTTGACCGCTCGCCTAATCAAGTACTGATTATCGCCACTGTGCACATAACAAACTTTATTCATTATCCTTCTTTTGTTCTCATACGTTCGAATGGACTTTCGACGGTATCTCTTCCTACTGTCCGTTATCGCTGCATTCTAATCAACGGCCTTGCATAATAATGTAGACGAAACATAGTCGTATTAGAAAACTTGAGTATACAATTAATACATCCGTCAACTTTATGCAATTATCAAAGTAAGAAATTGTATATGTGACGATTCAGGACGATATGTAGAAATTTGGAGGTATGGAACTTCCGAGTAGTTCTGCCGATACAGTCAGTTCAAGCTATTATAATCTAATTAGTATCCTACTGGCGACGTTCACGAAACTTCAAACATAAACTTGGCGCGCTGACAAACTTTGCCGGAAGCTCGGCGGATTCGAGAATTTGCATAAAAATAGAATTCGCGTGAGCAGGAACCGCGAACGGTATGGCGAAGTTCATTTGAAACGTGTCGCGTGCCAGTTACGTGTGCACCGTTAATTAAATTCCCATTAACCGGAGCATTCCGCGTAATAGACTTTATGACAGGAACGAAGGCGGAGGCGGTGGCGGCGTGGGACGGGAGCTAGTGCGGCAAGAAGTACAAGCTGACTAATGTCGATGTAACTTGGAAATGAATCATTAATAATAAGCCTACGGGGGAATACAGGGAGAGCGCGCCTCTCGCGTGAAACGATCCTACCTGTTCCGTTTTTTAAGGGGCCGCTCCTTGTAACGAGAAGTAATTTTCATATAACTTTAAGTTCCTGGAAAGTTACTGCTAAATGGGGGAAGTTTTTCCGTCTCTGCTTTGCCGAGGCTCGAGGCACCCGCACTACCGTGTGTAGATCCAGCGGAGCTCTATACCGAGGAATATAAGCAGCTTTTGTTGCTACACCTTCGCAAATATTTCACATTTACTGGCAATGTACCCAGCGCTTTTTTATGCACTTCTAGCTCGGCTTTCGTGCGCGCTTATTCAATATCCGTTTATATGACAAGCACTACCATCGCACATTATTCTCGCGCGCGCGCTTTTATTTTCCTCACAATTGACATCCAGATTCAGGGAAATTGTGTTTCTCTAGATACAGTCACCACAAGTTAACCTTACTGACAGTGAAATTAATTAATTAATTTTCGAGCGACAACCGTTGTTAAGATTGTAAGAGCGGTTTGGCAGTTCGAAGACGCCTTGTTCGGACAATAGGAATGAGCTCTTTTACACCGATAACGTAGTCGATAATGAAGCAGGGCTTCGCGGTATAGAACCGCAGAAGCAGTTAAGCGATCCTACTTCTCAGGACAGCGGTTTCCGATACTCCAAATTGAACTGTGTAAATTGCTATACCGACTTTCTTTCCTCTTTTTACTTACTCGCTAATCCCCCCCCCTTTCAGGCCTTTCTTCCATTCTCCGCCATTAATGGAAAGACCTTCGCAATTGTGAAAGTAATTGAAGAATAGATTAGAACGGCGCAATTCGTGTATCATGATTTTCCACGGAACATACGTTCGTTAGTAGAACCCAGAGGACCTTTTGTAAGGGGAATGACTATTCAGCAGACATTGCGCTACGTTTCCAGCAGCATTAATTACAGCTGTTACACAAACTAAGAGTGCGACACTTGTTTTTTCTAAAAAGTTAAAAGCGACGTTCAGGGGTAAAAGCGCAGGGGTTAAACGGAGTTGGAGGGTGAGTAGAAGCGTGCGTGCCAGTTTACACGAACCGGAGCCTCTCTGTACGCGGCGTTACTATTGTGAGTTGAGAGTCATTGAATGGCCTCAGTTAACGAAATCGTCGTGTAACGGTCCATTGCGCTGCCCCCTAGCGAGGAAGCTCCTGCCTGGGATGCGTGTTATTTTATTATAGACCGTGAATGGCGCTTGATTGACCGGTGGTCTGTGTTTGCCAAACGAATTCCTTTCGTTTCGCGACGAGATCGATCGCTCCAGCTCCTCTGTTTTTCAGCATACATCTCTCCATTTCCAATGTTGCGATCGCGCGTAACTAAAACTGAGTGTCATTCAAGTCAATTGCCATTTTTATCTGTTTCTGACTCTGATTGATTTATCCGGGTGATCTCGAGTTACAAGACTCAGTAATGACACACATTAGACCGCTGTTGATACGCAATTTGAAAATTCAGTAATTCCAAAAGGCTACATACGTGTTGGAGTTCCACAATTTGTCTGGTAGCTCTGAAGAACGGAGGCGATGTAGCCACGACGATAAGGTACCACCAAGTACCTCCTGTTATTATCGCCATTGGTCACTTTTATTTATTATCCTCGCCCTCTAACCTCACTACCCATACTAGCCGAATATCACTTACCGTCGACACTGGAACGGTCGAGAGACCAACAGAAACGTTGTACACGGTTTAATACATACAATATGTACCTTAGATACAGTGATAAGTATATTAATATTAAAAAAATATGTTAAGTTACTTATAATGTTGATTTGAATTTGAAGTTATAACGATGAATCACCGAATTATATAATTTAAGTAAAATTTGTCGAAGTTCTATACCTATTTTGTGATTACCGCCATATGTATTGTTAAGACCTGAAATTCATTGGGCGGACCTGTTTTTTTTGGTGTATTTTCTATCGAGAGAGAAGGGTCCTTTATTCTGTCGGGTACTAAGGGTACTCGCGGAAAGTAGAGTGACAACAATTCCGTCGATTCTAGGCCATGTACCAGTTGTCTGGGAACTGCTGTACTTCGGGTTTGTTCATGGACATCTCCCTCTCTCCCTGGTATCCGGGAAGAGGGAAACGTGCTCTGGTTCGATCGTTCGCTTGGTCCCGGCACTTTATAACGGCCTAACAATCACCACCCAGGGATTCGTCCTTCCGAACTTCGACCATTTCCACAGTAATATTACGTTCGACGATTCCTCGAAACATTTCCACCCGGGACCGGCGCCTGCTCTAGGACTATCGCTCCGTACCCAAGATTCGCCCTGTTTTAAGCCCCGAATCGTTTGCCTGACACTCACGCCCGACATTGTGCCACTGCATCACACGAAACTTCTCCCTTGCCGCGAATGTCTTCTCGCTTTCTCGCCCTTCACGCATCCGTTCTTGATATACATCTGGCACGTCTACCAATGAGCTAGCTTATTACAGAATGAAAGCGTAGTGTCAAAGATTAAAGTGGATTTATTTTACTTTGGTATATGCAGAAGATTTAATGCATGGCATAATGAAGATATGATGCAGAAAGAATTGCAAATTTAAAAGGACAAAGAATTGCAAATTTAAGAGAGCGGCGTCATTGCACTCTTGTCGGTCTTCATTTATCCAAGCGTATATATGTACGAATTCTGCATAGCAGAATGAAAATAGAGGAAAAAGTGTTTTGATACGTGTATATTTACCAAGCAGCGAAGGAATCCGCAGGGTGACACTTGTCTCGGCTGCTGCAGGCGACAGGATAAACCCCAAAATATTTTAACTGCTCACGCTGTTTCGCCAATTAAAAGAGAGAGCTGTGTTTGCGCTTGCCTTTTCGCACTTGTTCCTGCTGCCGCCCAGTGGAATAGCATTCGCTCGAAAAATGCGTACAGTCGACGCACCGAGTCCGAATAAATGCATCCCCTAGAGACTGAACGATCACTGGATAATTGTTAATGGCGATGCGAATTAAAGACTTTCAAAGTTCAAACATTGGATTTTCAATTTTGCAACAAACACATTATCATTTCCCGGAATATAGATATATGTATCTATAAAAGTTTGATGTTCTCCAAGTTTATTGTGTACCATTCCGATCCTTGTGTTGCACATATTTTATGCTTTTATGAAGATTAGGGGATTCACTGTGAAAAGCTTTTGCGAAGGATGTTTGACTGGAATAACCGAGTTAGCGGTATTCAGTGGACAGCTACCTCTCAGCATAAGAAAGCCACTCTGAAATTCAATGAGGGTATCATTCTCTAAGTCAGTTTCAATACTTTCCACACAGCGCGTTATGCGGCTTTATTCAGCCCTGCATACTTTCCTATATTGGTTTGCAATACTTAAGCATTTCCATTGATATATACGTTTGTTTGGTGGTATGAGCCTTGAAGAACTATAAATAGGACACTTGTACACCAACAAGATGATACAAATAATCAAAGTAGAGATTTGGATAACTGGAAGAACCACTCCGGTGATCGTAAGATGAAGTATATTGTACTTATTGTTCTTTTTCTTTACTGCCACCTTGAAAGAAGTTTCCCGACCAGCGCCTAGTTTTAAACCGGGGCGTCTGTTTGTGGCCTGGTCAAGACTCGAAATCAATTTCTATCCGGACAGAGCAATCATGAAATCGGAATTGGAATCTATCGTGGTGGAATTACAGTACGTGTTTATCTACCGCAGTTTATACCGCTTCTTGTACGCGGTTTATGTGGACTTGGTGGTGTGGTTTCCGATGCAATCCTATTGATTGACCGCATCCGTGTGAATAGTGTCAGGCAGAAAAAGTGTTTTCCCTGTTAGCTAATTAACCGCTTTGGAATTCGAACGCCACATTTTAAAGTGCTTAGCATTCTCGTTGTTGGGCTGGAAAAGCTCCGAAAGTCCTTGTGAACCAGTGATACTCGACATCACTACTTGATTTGCATATCACATGCTCGGAAGAGCAGAAAATTGATGTTTACACGAGTGAATGGAAATATTAATGAAATATTTTATAGTCGATGTCTGTAAAAGCAATGGATTGTGAAATTAAACAGTATTATGAATTGAAAAATTGCTCGACTCGTAAGACAATGGAATGGTTTGCGGGAAAAATAGTGCAATGCAAGAACACGCTTTCCGGCAGCGATAAGTGGATTGAGGAGGACAATAAAGTTCACGGTTCACGGTTTACGGAAGGTCACAACACACCAATACGATTCCATGTGCAGGAAGCCGAATGGTGGACATTTAAATCCGAAGCTGGTGCAGGAACGGGGTGTCGTTATCGATATTCCCGGTGTTCGTCGGGGAAGATGAAACGCAGCCATTGATTACAATGGCAGAGGCCGACGTCTCAGCGTATTCCAGCAGTTACTGCGGTCGGCGTTAACACGGAACCAGGTCATGATCCTGGGATTGAAATCGTTGCGGATGGCCGAATGCCTGATTCAGATGTCACTCCAAGATGCGAGCCATCAGAGTAATCCTCCACGCTCCACAGGAAATTTACCAGTGGCGTGTTAAGATTGTTTCCATTCGAAACTATTTTTACAACTGTCATCTCGATAAAACAACTGAAGCAAAGAGGCTCAAAGTGCCAAAGGATCAATTTATCTTTATTTTTCCACGAAACGTGACACGTTGTTTTTGTGGTAACAAAGAAATCTCAAATCGGCTACGGTCAAGAAAGGGTTAATAGGAATATTATAGGGTGAATGGAGGCGCGAGTGAAGTATTGTCACATTGCTCCCACGCTGAGATATTCATATCTATATCTCACAGGAGTGAAGATAGTAGTGGCTTGTCAAAAAAAGGGTAGATGCTCGCAAGAAAAACGGAGAAAGCGCAATAACGGAAAACTTAAATCTTCTTGGTGGTGCTTGGGTTAGGATTCACTGGGCCTGAAAAAGGGCGCTCGTCCGAGCGAGCACTCGTGATACTCGGAGCAGTTAGAGCAGTACGAGGACATAACGAGAGAGTTATAAGAAGGAGGCTGGAGACGGTGACCCGACAAGAGAGAAAGAGAATCTCCCACTTTCTCGGGCATTTGTGATATGACGGTAAGCCGAGCACGTTCCAAGCCCTCGAGAGAAGAAGCTCGATTTTCTGAGTTTTCCTAGGCACTGATTCATCAAAATTTATGAGTAAAATGAATTGGCCGACAATCCCATTCGCGTATTCCATAACGGATATTTATTGGAATCTCCGCCACCTTAGTAGTCATCTTTTTTAGTAGTCTCGCACGCTCCCTATAAATATTCCTACCTGCTTTCTCACTTGTCTCTCTCCTTTTCTTTTACTCGAAGGGTCTAAGTGAAAATGAATCTTCCTCCATCTCATGAAGCCGACTTCTTTTCTTTCAAGATTACATCCCCTCACTCTACTCTCTTGTTCTCTAGAGCTATTGGTGGATTGCTATCTCATTGTATATGCATTGTACTGGCAAGTACACACGATTTTCGTGCAAGCAAGAAGAACATTTGGAGAATGGTATATGGGTGGGATTAATCAAATCGAAGCGAATGTTGAAAATACATTCGTTTGGATTACTCTGATTCAGGCAATAATCCTTTAAATTTGCGAGACTTTAGAGATTGGTCCTGTCTAATGCCAACTTTGCCACTTTCTCGCCAATTGGAAGATCCGAGCTCTCGCTGGTTGGATGCGTGAGATAGAATCCAATTGGCGCGTGGCAGTCCAGAGGAATGGGCGAGGTGTTCTCGATTGTCTGAACAACGTCTTTCTCGGAAAAACGCGCTCAGTGATATGTATTCAGGCGCTAGAAGCGGCTGCCGGAATGCCAGTCAAGTCTTGGCTGGGATCGTGATCGTGGAATTGAAATCGGGGCTACCCGCCGGCGAAGAATCGGCTGGGGACGATTGGCCAATCAGCGTTGTCGATCGCTCGGTCTAGCACGATGAAAGAGTTGGTGGCTCTGATGCCGCACCGGCATCGTTCGCCAGCCACTTTTCTGGCATTCATCTTGCGTCCCACGCTTACGGGCATCCCCCCAGTCCCGATCGGAAATTCTTCGGGCTTTTAAGCATCGAATCCTTCGATACTGCTCTATTACTCTCGCGAGCAAGACACGCTTCGATTGCTCTACAGACGGGAACATGGCACACCGAATTTTCTCTACATGAATCTCTAGTGAAAGTTTGGAGTGAGAGAATTTTGTGATACATCTGTTTAGTTATATATCCAGACGATTTTCTTATTATCGTATCAGTAATAAATTTAGTAAGATATCACGTATCGGAATGTTATCGATGTTTTCTAATGATTCTAAAAG
Organism: Ectemnius lituratus; assembly: GCA_910593735.2. Lineage (NCBI taxonomy): Eukaryota > Metazoa > Arthropoda > Insecta > Hymenoptera > Crabronidae > Ectemnius > Ectemnius lituratus. The sequence continues at coordinate 21,661,567 of OU343034.1, forward strand.
GTTGAGAACCGTGTTTTTATCTATTAGTAATTCCGATTAATTTTCACTGTTTGGTCGCACCGAATAGCTCGGTTTAATAAGTCGGCACAGAAATGCATTGGATAGCATAGCCTCCTCCAGATCTGGCAGAGGTCGAGGATTTGCATTTCCCATTTCGCCAGAAGGTAAAATTGGAAATGCGAAATGAATCGTGACGCCGGCGTCGGCTGGGTGAATCTCTGTAGGGAATCTTAGGCGAAACATTTTTTCCAGGCTCTATCTGATGGGGTGATGGGCGGAGGTTGAGGGGGCGGCGTTTATTATCATGAATATTCGGGCAGAAGGAAAGGAGAACCGAGCCGTGCGGAGCAGAGTTGAGTGTCGAGGCATTTATCTTGAAAACGCTTGGTCACTTTCGCCATTTGGCATAGGGGCTCCAAGCACAGGGAGAGCGTCGGTGTGCTCGCGTCTTCGTTTTATCCCGTAGCCTGCTGAAAAATATTGGCCTGACCTTCTTAGAATGACGAGTAGCGCCGTTTTTACTTCTTATCACCTTCGGTCACCGAATAAATGGCTGCACCGTTATCCGCAATATCCCACTGACAGCCATTTGTGGCCGTTACCCAAGGATATCGTTTGCTCGATGGACATCTTCTTCCACCAAAGCAAATTTACTCTCACTTCTCCATTGCTAAAGCTTTACACTTCGAAAGTACGAGACAAGGCACTTACAAATTCCCTGAATGCACACTCTATAACGTATGTTACATTCAAGGTTTTCACTTCCAGACCAGCTGACGCAAATCCTTAGAGTACTGTACAGATTGAAACGCTCGCGTATCGGTAATACTATCGTGAATAAATCTGACGCGCGTGTCTCTGTGTGTGTATGTTTGGTATAGAGAGGGAGAACGCGTTTTTTTTTGCAATGGTGTGTTAAAGCCGCGCAGTTGCCTATCTTGACGAATATTTCAGCGGCAAGCGCCGCTTACTGCACTGCCACCGACGCCATAAATCCTCGGGCAGTGCTGCTCGTTTTCCCGCAGTACTGCTTCAGATACTTGCAAAAAACATCAGATTGTCCCTTCGATGGCGAGTTGAGTACCAACCAGGTTTGTATCACTACAAAATACGAGCTCAAAATAAACAATTTTACAATTAGCGTTCTTTAAAAGACAATACTGCATGGCTTATTGTTTTACTGACACCGACATTACGGGAGATTAATTCCCCGTATACATTGACGACATTCCAATGAAAAACAAACAAAGTATGCAACTACACCAAAATATTGACAGTAAAATTTGATGAGTGAAGTGCTTACAAGGATCGAGGGTATATTAGCATATTATATTATGTATACAGGGTGTAACAGATAGAATGGAACCAGCTTTTTACCATTGATTTATCGGTAATACCGACATTGCTTAATTGTTTTGGCAGCCGTGTAATGTCACTTGTGTCGTGTGTCGCTGAGCACACGACACAAATGACAAAACATTTGCGAAAAAATGAATTTTGAGCTAGGGCTCTGGAATTTATATAACTTCTTCCTTGATGCAAGAAAACATTCTCTACCAAATTTCAGCTCCGGAAAAGGTCGGGAAATATGAAAAACATGGAGAAAACCACGAAAACGAATTTTTCAAGATCGGTTTTCCATATGTTTTCGGTACAATTCCGGCATTTCTCCCACTGGTTTCATGTTTTCTTTTCGTTTTGATACACAAACAATCGAAAAATCAAGCGTTCGTCAAAGTCCGAGAACCTTCGAAAAATCGAAAATTTGTGAAGGGGTACATATGGAAAAATTTGCGAAAAAATGAATTTTGAGCTAGGGCTCTGGAATTTATATCACTTCTTCCTTGATGCAAGAAAACATTCTGTACCAAATTACAGCCCCGAAAAATGTCGGGAAGTATGAAAAACATGGGAAAAACCTCAAAACTGAAATTTTCAGGATCGGTTTTCTGTATATTTTCGGTACAATTCCGGCATTTCTCCCACTGGTTTCATATTTTCTTTTCGTTGTGATACACAAAAAATCGAAAAATCAAGCGTTCGTCAAAGTCCGAGAACCTTCGAAAAATCGAAAATTTGTGAAGGGGTACATATGGAAAAATTTGCGAAAAAATGAATTTTGAGCTGGGGCTCTGGAATTTATACAATTTCTTCCTTGATGCAAGAAAATATTGTCAACCAAATTTCAGCCCCTGAAAAGATCAGGAAGATTGCAAAACGTGGTAGAAACCGTCAGAATCAGATGAAATTAATTATTCAACCTTTGCGCTGGATATTACACGGCTACCAAAACAATCAGGCAATGACCGTATTACCGATATTTCGAGGGTAAAAAACTGATTCCAAGCTATCTGTTACACCCTGTACATACAGTCATTAGATCAGTATTTTTAGTGGCTGGAACAAGGGAGAGAGTGAGAGATAGAGGGAGCAGTTTGCAAAGAAATACCTGGTCTAAAGTGGAGCGTAAGGGCAATCGAAAGAGCGATTTCGCGGAATGAACAGCTACGAATTCACGAGGCTCTTCAGAGAAACTGACCGCTGTCGGATCGCTGAGCAAGATCCCTCTGAAGACCGTGGGATGGAAGTAACGCAGCGATAACTGTAGATGCTACTGCCGAACTACCCAGCTAAACTGCCGACACGCCAGTTGATTACTTTAAGACGTCCGGGGTAATTAACGAGCTGCCTTTATGAATACTTGAAAGCCAGTCGCCCACAGCGAACTGCTCCCAATGCCCTTCTCCGCCAAGTCAGAGTCTAAAGTCTAAAGTCCCTTTCACACTGCCTCTCGCACTCCAGTTCCGGTAACAATGAGCCACCCAGGGCTAATCTTAAACAATACGAACAGACGCCGAACGAACTCGGAATCTTAACGTTCAGATCGTTAGCTTTATTAGACTCGAGGAGTTTCTTGTTGATTAGACCTAGCAATTCAAAGTGACGAAATCAAGTTGGATGAGCAAATGGTCAAGTTACACAAATCTAAAGCTTCTCAAATAAGATGCGGTGGAATACCGCTGGTAACACGATTAAGTTAATGACTGTAATATCGATCTTGAGAATGAGGCTTTAAAAGGATGTGCGAAAGCTGGCGCGCGTTCGTTCGGTATCAGTAGATGTAATACTCATTAACGCGTTGTACGTAGGGCTTTTCAGCATGTTCTTCGGCAGACTTCGCAAAAACGAAGCACCGAACACTCTGCTGGAATCTATGCCAGCATACATGAAAGGGAAGCTTGCAAGCGCTCGTAGAGGTTTTGCTTCGTGCCCAGAGCAGGGAGCAACAATCTTCTTGCATGTGCCATACATGTATCCTGAATTTACTTCAATTAGAATTCCGATGTGCCTTTCTCGCGGCAACCACCTCCACCCCTCTTTGTAGCCCTGCTTTTTGCTTGATTGGCCTTTGATATTAATGTTTTACTACTTTGACCTCAGTGGACACTGCTTTCGTAACAGCTTGCTTTCTCTTACAGAGTTACTTGATGTCTGTCCTCTATTAAATTCCACAAAGCCAGGTAAAAGCAAGCATAGACTCACTTGGTAGTTTTGGTATTTTCGTAGACTTCCGAAGGAAGTCAGTGCAAAAAGGCTGAGCTCTCCGACGAGCATACATCAGACGGGCGAATAATAATTCTTAGCCTTTTTGATTCGCAAGGTGACCGGGTGCCTTTTGTCTAGTGTAGTGTGAACTACTTTAGCTTCCGCGCCGGGCTACTATCCTCGGATACCAGTGTAAGCTAGTTGCAGTTACGTGACTCGGAGTCTTGCCCCTCTTCTTTTAGCAGGGAAGGTGTTATAAAGCTGAGAAAGTCGCAGCTGCGTGCAAACGGGCTTAAAGCTCACTTCCATTTCTTCTTTATTCGCTGTTTTGCTCGACAATTCAGAGTTCGAACGATAACATTACTAGCACAGCAGTATTCCGATTTCGCGTTGAGTGATTTAGTTAAGTGAGAGAAAGTGGAGAAGCAGCTCTCTTGAGAGTACGATGTAAAGAGGGCTTGATATAAATCCGTCGCTTCTCTGAATACATCTTTTCCTCGAATGTTCCGTTCTCCTCTGGTGAAAGGGGATCGGACTGCCTCGTGGATCCGTCTAGTTTATCCGAGGGTTACGATGTCAGTAATAACTTCACCCTCTTACACCAGGCTCCATCTTTCCAGCGTTACTTTTCCAATAACTAGAAAAATCCCCATCACTTTTGTGGTTTGTAATTTTCACGTAGTGTCAACTAGTCGGCACCTTATGCCGATGTAGTTTGGCGGAATGACTGAGATAGTGCAATTAGCTCCCCGGTTTATCGGATTTTACGGGCCGGCAGTCGGTGAGGCGGGTGAGGCGGGTGAGGCGGGTGAGGCGTGTCCTTTCATTATTCAGGTTATTCAGCGCGCCGTGATGAATGCCGTAATCCCCCAAAGTATAGTCCTCGAAAAGCGGGTTAGAATATTTAATGATTGAGCGTAATAAGGATTAAACATTAATAGCGCACAACACAGGAGTAGGAAGAGTGCTGCTGTTCGTCCGTCTGTTTACGGATAACGATACCAGTAGTAGCTTTTACCTTTCGTTGGCAAATCGTGCGGAGCGCTTAATATTTTTTGACGTTATCAGCGATCGCGGTCCAATGGTAATGAACGTATTAATAAGCAGCTCGAGTGGAAAGGGTGGAGAGCATCGATTATGTGGAATTGCGGTTTCCGGCGACGGGCCTCGAGTGCGCAATAGCTGGGGCTTTTATCGAGCTAATCAAAAAGTGGCCGAAAGGCCGAAACGTCCGATGTGAATCGACGGTATCTATCGATTATGCGCGGACCAATGCTCGTCAAATGAGATCGCGCGGTCAATTGACCGAATTCCGTTAGGTCAGATTCTCTTTCTCCTCGCCATCCACCCGGCTGCTGCACCACTTCTTCCCACGTTCTCTCCCTCTTTCTTCAGTAGAGACGCGACCTCTCGTTCGCTCAGCTTTCTCTGTTTACTGAATTTACTCGGGGGCTACGCGAGGCCCGCAGAAAGCAAGCTGCACGGAATGAACAATGCCAAACGAAAGCAGCCACCGTCCCCCGGAAAGTAGACACTGTCGTTCAACGAGCACGTAACAACCAAGCCTTTTCCTGCATGCAAGCATGCTTTTTCTCCCTCAGGCTCAATGCCTCCGGCCAATACCCAGAATGCGATTGACGCTTTCAATTCGCCCCATCGAATTTCCTACCACCATCCAGAACCGAAGATACCCCACTTTTTCCGGTTCTCGCTTCACGGCAATGCCATCCCGCTATTTTCACATCCTCCACCTCTGCGAAACACTGTCTATATCGCGATTGATTTCCAGAAAGCATTTGCATTCGCCGAATCTTCATTGCTTTTTCCCCCGAATATCTACCACGTTAATGTGAATAATTCTGCGATGGTCAATTCACATTATCATCCATTGTCAATTGTTTGCAAAAAGATAGCGAGCGACCAACAAATTTTCCGCATCGTGCGTAGTAAATTTTACCCACCATAGTTTATGAGACTGAGCGCTGAATGGCGACGCAGTTGATGCATTTTTACGGGGCCTGGAATTTATAGGCAGTCCTGAAAAGCACGGGATGCGCTTTATGCTGAGTTTCCGCAGCTCGCAAATATCAGTTTTGATGGCCGATACTAGATCCTTAGTTCACCTTCGCAGATCGCGGTTTACGGTTTCACCTTTCAGTTGATCCATCAACGAACGAAATCTATCTAATATAGATGTTAATACATTTCATTCCAAAGCAGATAATATCTATTATCCTGGTAATTGATCTAACAAAAGACCTTGAATGTTGCTATGTGTAGGAATTTCCAAAATTGTTACGTTTTTCAATTGGATTTGACTTAAAAATAAAACTAGAAACCAAAGGGTTTTAATTGCCGGTGAGTAAAGGATTGAAATCCGGACTGCAGACGCTCAGATGTGCGGATGTTCAGTTTAAAATGCAAAGCGGCTTTAGTGATAAAAGGCTAATACCGATTGGACTGTGGTCCGTGCGTTTGCTTCCGATTTGTCAGCGATGATCACCGATCCGGTGATCCCATCACGCATTCTTGCAGAGTTGCAATGCTAATTCATCGGAAATCGTTGGAAGTTGAAAAGGTGCAGCAGGCGTGTTGTACTGGGCACGCTCGGCCGTGCAGGCGCATTGCGGTAAAAGCGGTTTGCGCTGAAAACACTTAACGATGTATCGCTTGGAATCCGATTGAGATTGTAGATTGTAGCGACCACGGTGCTATGTGTGACGCGCGCGCGCGCGCACGCTACGGATTATGCCATTGTCGGCACGCACCGCTCGTGATTAGATTTCGCGACGAGCTTCATCCTTTCACGGCACTCGGCCAACACTTTGTCACTGTGAACAGAGGCTCGCGGGAGACCACCCATCGCACTCAACGTTCCCGTACATACACATTCATACATACAACCGACACACGGTTCCCATTCATTTCGCCAGTGTTGCTTTGCCGCTTCAATAAAAGGGAAATCCGCGGTTTTTCTCCACCGGCAATCGGTTACTACGCATACGACACAATCCACGCCTGGAATACGTTCGAAGACTCATCCGCTAAACGGGATTTAGAACAGAGTCTCTACACATACATGTTGCAACTGGCCTGAAAATGTCAGGATATGAATGTTGCAAAGTGATTTCCTTGATTGAACTAAACCCTGGATATCGGGCAATCGCGATTACTGATGCGGAGAAAGAAACTTTCAGTTGAACGATCGTGTAGGAAAGGAAGGATATTAGCCAGCCGGTGGTTATTTCGCGTGGGAAAGGCCGTCGCTTGCCGTCGCGAAGCGTGCTACCGACGTCAAAGCAGTTATCGGCACCAGGCGTTGCAACCAATATCGTAAATACAATAGCCCTTCGGAAGGCCGTTCAAATCTCGGCCAATACTCTTTGGTATTTTCTGTGCCTCAGATTTCTCATGCTCACCTGATCCCAATCTCAACGAAATTGGGCCGCACGTCCCATTCTGTACCCACCAAACCCTAGTCGTGCATTGCATCGCGCCAGCCAGAAGTAGTGAATTGATTCCGTGACGCCTATATTGCGCAATACACTTCCCAGCGGAATGTGAATTTAATTCACCTCGCTACGATTGGATTCTAATTACTTCGGCGCCTGCGGGAACTTCGGATCGATCGCTGCGTTCCGTGTCACAATTGATGAGGCGTATAATTTTGAACGTTCGCTTGCCGGAACACGACAGCCAGAATTCTCGGGTTGAGGGCGGATTGGATGCTCGTAACTGTCACCTGATAAGTGTGGCTTATGAGTAAATTATTAAATGGTAATTAGTAATAAATGTCTGGGAGCTACAGTCTGCAATTGTTAAAGCGTGATTCATATTATGGGTATGTTTCTACTTAGGAGAAAAAAATGTCTCTATTCACTTGGACTTAATCCGTTTATACTTGGAGTCACGCACAGCTAATACTTAGACTGATAGAGTACACGTGAGTGGAATATGAACTTATACCGACAACGTTATTCGGGCTTAATACGCCTTTTGTACTGCGAGTGGTACTGGTCCGTCATTAGTCAGACATTGCATTACCACGCGCGGCTTGCGATCACTGAAGTTCCTGAGGCCTCCGGCGCTTCCCTTCCGTTTTTAATGCTATTACTGTAATTATTGCGGTATATATTTTCACGAATACACATTCCTGGTAAACGAAGAATCTCGCAGACGGATCGTTTGCGCTATGAAAATAAAGTACGTTCACGGAAAGTAAACACTGGCTTGCTAAAAAAAAGTCTGCACACCTAGCCGGAAGCGCGTAGGAAAATTGCAGATAATTAATCGAGGAAAGTTTGCCCTTAATAATTTCGAACGACCGGCTATGTCCGGTTTGCAGGTTATGATAAATTTTTCTTGTTTAATAATGTCGGCTTGGATTAATCAGCACCGGGTTAACTTTCGCGATTTTTTATCTCTTTATGTCGGCTGGTACGAAATGGCCCTTACGCTCACTGAGTTTCATTATGCCGGATGAAAATATCCCGAATAAATACTAGAATTATTTCAGCGCGCATGCGCTTTCGTACACTCACGACTCCTCATTCCTCGTATTAACATTATCAAGCATTACATTCCTGTACCAGTCTCGAGCAATAGGAATTCTAGACCACCAGCTTTGTGTGTGTCCTGAACTTCGCGTTGAATTAAAAAATTCTCATTCAGAAAACTCGCGGTCAGAGCTCCGCGGTACCACAAAACCGAGCGCAGAGCTGGTACTCCTCGTTTGTACGTGGATTATTCGCAACAGGGCTAAAAAGGTCATGCTATTCAGTTAAAGTAGATTACCGGCGGAAGTATATATTATTGGAAGCCCTTGTTTCGTCCGACCGGACGGCGGAATTCACAGACGAAACTGAAGGTAAATGGGTTAAAATTTCCTACCATACGGCACAAAGTTTGTGGCGCTTTTAACTGATAATCCGGCATAATTTATTGCCTTAAATTTTTTTCAACGTTTCACCATGAAAGTCAACTCCACAATGTGTGTCTCCAGCTTTTATAGAGGAAAGCGTTGGAGGCATTCGGAGTACTTTCACGTACGTTTCGCAATTAGAGAAAAACACTAAGCATTTCATACGATACCACAGAAACGTGCGACACACACCACCGGTCAAAAATTGCACGATAATAATGTACCGCAGCGGGTTCTGCGCTAAATATTCTCGGGGAATATTTAAATTGTATGTCTAATTAAAAGTACTGCCGAAATAGTTTCGGCTACATTTCGCCGTCGCCCTTTTTCCATAGTCCGTGGTCCGTAATACAAATTGAGCGACGCTCTACAAGCGAGGGTTGAGGTAAAAAAGCATAGACAATAAAATTTCATCAATTTGTTTCATAAATTAAACGAACGCAAGAGATGTAGTTTTTTATTTTAATTTGTAATTTCTCAATTTATTTTATGCTTCGAATGTTTTTGAATGGAAGTTCGGTTTTTAATGTTATGTGATAATTAATTTCCTTCATAGGTAATTTGATTAAAAATAGTATTATTCCCCGAGAAACATTATCATGCGACAACACGCCAAGTAGACTCCTTAGTAATTTTACTTTGAGAGACTGGACAATGTTCATGAATATTTGAGCGTTATAAAGAATGGAAGAAGAAAATTGCAAATAAAATCAGTTCGAAAGTAGTAAAGTTAGTACGAGGTTCAAAATAAATTCCATCTGATTTTGTGCTGGTTCGGGAAAAGAATGCTCGGTTGTTTCTGTGGTACGTTTGGCTACACTTCCAACAACTTTCGTTTTCTTCGTGGCTCAATATTCAATCTTTTACCCTTCAAACCACTTACGGAGTTAGCTGCAGACGAAGTTTACGTCTCACAGTCTGAGAAATCCGAGCATCTTTGACTGATACATGCAAAATGTTGATCCACCGCTGGCTCTGACATTTAATTAACGTCGAATGGAGGATACACTCTACGCTCGCGAGGTATAGCTCACTCCATGCGTGCGTACAAGAGGTGAAGCAAGCTTCAGTCAGGTACATCATAAACAGATGATCAGTATCATAGGTTTACGGTGGTTTCCGTCGCTCCGTTTCTAGTTAGCCGCGGATCGACAAATATAGAGCTACGCTGCGGCTTCGGGGTTCTGTATGTGTGCGAGGATATAAGCCTCTGCAAATAGTGACATTAATTGCCAGGGCAGCGCGTCCTATTTGCATGCCATTATTCAGAATAATTGATGACTATTGCCGCCGGGCTATGTGCGTGTTGAAACTCATTACCATATTTAACGGGCCACAAACCTCGATAGCCCCGGAGATAGTGCGTGTCTCTCCGAAAAATAGCCCGGGACGCGCCTGCCCAAAAATTCCGTTGAAACAAGCCATCGATTGATCCTCTTTTTAGTCACAAATTTTCCTGTTACGCACGAAACATTATTTCCTCGACAATATCCTCAATTTTCTGTTTTTATCGCATCATTTTCCTCGCTGTGTAACTAATTCGTTACACATTTTTCGAAATTGCATCGTTTTGTTAGTTATTAATAATTATTTTTATGTGTTAGTTATGGACATTTTAGTTAAAGGTCTTCGGATCTAATCAAATAACTAAGTTATTAAATGCCTAGGTGAAACTTTCCCAGTTGAGTTTTATGGATTCGATTCTCCTGCTGTTTATTGGAAATGGGACATGGACTTTTGTAGTTATTGAAGGTGCGCGTCTTATCCCCCATACAAAGGACAGATAGTTCAAAAAGATTGCCGTTTCCTCCGGAAGTTCGTTGGCAAACTTGGTCCTTCGTAGATTACTCGATGCTTGTCCACTGGAAATAGCGACCGATTTATCAACTGAAGCATTGTGACCGTCGGATCAAGGAATTAAAAATACCGTATACTAATTATTCACCAGTTCTCTGTGTAGTCTGCTTTATAATTGTTCGGTAGTAGCGAATAAAGTTGAGAGTACCGTGATATAACTGTGCCAACAGTATCTTGCTTCATGTCTGTTCCGCGGCAACATGGAAATGCAGATTTTTCGGACCCTTGAAGAGCTAATTAGCCTCATTTATTCCGAGCGTATGCATGGACCGAATTTATTTATAATACTAGCTTGTTCATTGTACTATGGAATCCTGCATTCGGATTCAGTAGTTTCCATAGCACTCATGAGATCCTCTTCGTGATTGTGGTGATTCATACTTATCTCCAGCTTCGCATGCGACTCTTTATGCAATTCCTCTGCGAGTTGTAACAGGCATTACTAACAGCTTATTAGCAATTCGAATATTCGTAGGAGCAGTCTTTCCCTGGGATTCCGGTTACCGACAGATACGTAAGCTGCTGCGGTCGCCCATCGAAGTTTTCTCAAAGAAAGTTAAGAAGTGGCGCGCCTCCACGGCAAACTTTAATTACCTCTCAAATCCTGGTGGTTGGCTGGTAGTGGCAATTCGCAGAATTTTTATGACTGACTGACAAATATCGAATTAACTTGTTTATACTATCTTCGAGACCGCAGTGCTTCTTCTCTTCAACTCTTTTCATCCGTTGAATCTCTCAAGAAAACCGATTTATTGAGTGTTTAAATAAGAATTCAGGCATAAAGTACTTTGGAAATTGTCAAGCATTAAGTTTAGTGTATTTGCAGTCGTAATTGGGTAAAGTACTTTGTTAACTTATATCTCCAGAACCGAGGGAGTGGCGAATCATGCTCTAGCTGCCGGTACACTAGATGGGGAATCAATTTTTTATCCAGAAATTATAATTGTTTTGGTATTGATTAATTAACAAATACTAGAAAACATTCTCCACCAAATTTCAGCCCCGGAAAATGCCGGGAAGGATGGAAAACACGGCAAAGACTGTCAGAATTAGACGAAATTAATTATTCAAGATGGCCTTTCCTTGTGTTTTCAATAGAATTCCGGCATTTCTCCCACTGGTTTCATGTTTTCTTTTCGTTTTGATACACAAACAATCGAAAAATCAAGCGTTCGTCAAAGTCCGAGAACCTTCGAAAAATCGAAAATTTGTGAAGGGGTACATATGGAAAAATTTGCGAAAAAATGAATTTTGAGCTATGGCTCTGGAATTTATATCACTTCTTCCTTTGTGCAAGAAAACATTCCCCACCAAATTTCAGCCCCTGAAAAGATCGGGAAGATTGGAAAATATGGAAAACCCCGTTGATAAAAACTGATTCCAAGCTATCTGTTACACTCTGTACAATAGGAAATGTTAATTTCCTGATTAGTGGTCCAATTCGGTTGTAGCATGCACGAACTGTTAACTTTGACGTTCGACCGCTTTTTCAGAGTCGGACTCTCGAGTTGTCGGCATCCCTTGGAAGCCAGAAGCACGTAGAGCCGGCGAGCGTGTTCGCAGTAACTCGGCATCGAAATTGAAAGAGTTTTTTCTCAACCGAGAACAAACGAGATTGAACGAGCTAGCCGACTGACAATCGACAGAGACCTTCTTATGCGACCATTGACTCACCATAATTCACACGGAGTGCAAAACTTTTGATTGAACTGGATACTTTGTTACGTACATACACACGTGCGCGGGTAGTGGCACAAGTGCAATTGTCCTTCCATCTCGATAACTTTCACAAATATTCGGCCAACTTTCTACTTAAAGTTCGGTGGAACTGCTCGTAAACATGACATTCTAATTGACCGAAAGTAATGACAGTATTTCGAATACCAAGCGAGTACTTTTGCATTGCATGAAAGGCTGAACGAAGTTATAATAGTTTGGTTACCTGGTGTACATGGATGGTTCAATGAAGCCCGGTAGTTCGGAAGCCGAAAACACTAATAAACTCTGGTAATAATGTAGCGCGGCCAATGAAACGCTATAAATTATAACGCGAGATTGCTTTTAATTAATAATGAACCTCGAGCGCTCTCATTTTACTATCTCCTTCTCACCTTTCCTTACTCAACATTCTAATTTGGCCATTGTGCGATGGCAAGCGAACCAGAAAAACGCGTGCATAAAAGGTACACGACGAAGAAAGATCGCTACTTTTAATCTACTGCTAATTATCTCATTAGTCGGGGCAAATTTCCTGCTTTTATGTATTCTCTCGCTTCTCAGTGATTAACACGGTTTATTGGCGGTCCACTCTGCTGCTCGAGAGTCTTCTGCAAATAGTAATTTTAATTAGTTTACTCTTGTCGATGCCGATATCGTTAAAAAAATGGTTTGCCCTTGGGCCTGGTATCGAGTGAATTGAAGTATTCCGGAAACGGAACGTTGAAGGGAATAGAAGGGGGGGGGGGGGGGGCTCGTTTGAGTGGGTCGAAGAGAAAAGTGTGAGGAGGAACAAGAGGAAACCAAGGTTGACAAGCATCAGGAGCAACAGGATACATCCCAAAAGCCAGTAGAAGGCAACAGGACTTAATCCATTTTGTGAAATTTGATTTGGGTTTGCTTTTTCTTTGCCGGACGACCTTTCGGGATTTCGAATTTAGTAGATTGATGGCACGCGAAGTAATGGGACTTTTTCTTAAGTTTCACTCGGATCAGTGAAAGGATTTAAGAGTCTACTGAGATCTTGACAGATATTCTATTTTATGTTATACAAAGACAGAGATTGTGTTAATTTTCGTTCTCGCCTGGCATTCATGTACTAAAACCACACGTATTCCAGAGTGCGAAAGCGCGTTGTTCCAAATCCGTAAATCTCGCGGTTAACATGTAACCAGGATATAAAAACCCGTACACGATAGCTGGCGGGGAAGTGGTGGCTGCTTCGTTAACGCGGCTTTTAATATTTGGGCCGAGATTTTGGTAGTGGCGGCAGCCGGCAGGCCACTTTCATTAGGACTTTGCAGTGCGCGAGAGAGGATTCGTCGAGCAGAGCGGCAGGCAGCCGCTCGGAACTTCCGCCTGGAAAGAGAAGTTTCGGCCGAGCAAGGCGAGAGACCTCGTTTTCACGCGGCTAATTGTGCCGCTGATACCACCTGGAGTGACGCTTTCCCGATACAGGACTTATATCTCGCAATACAGTTGGCATCCTTTCCGAATCTTTCTCTTCCTCTCTCTCTTTCTGCTTTCTCACAAGATAGAGAATACATCTTTCAACAAGGAACTTGGCATTACAAAGTAATTGCGATAAGTTATATTATCTAACTGATAGAAGGATGTCAGTAGACCGATTGCGATATTAAAAAAGTATTATCACGAAAGTTCAGTCATTCATATGAACAACGGTTTCCCATTAAAGTATAGTATTCACAACTTATGAGAAATACTGGAAGTCTAGACGAGAATTGTGGCATAGAAATACTTCGAGTCGATATCCTAAATCAAAAACCGAGGGATTTGCAAGTTGCGGGTCGAAGGTCGACATTAGCAGGGCAGTGGCGCTCTCTCAGCAGATCCGCGACTGCAATTTCGAACAATGAGCACTTATCTGAACGCCGACACACTTTTCGAGGAAAGCTTCTTTCAAAAGCTACCAGACACTCGCAGGAGTTTCTGCTTTGACATCTGTCCGGGCGGATGGGCGGCGCGGCGCGCGGCAAAGGGAATACTGCTGGAGTTCCGTGGCGGCAGAGTGAATCATCATGTCCGCTCCAGAAACACTGCCGCGCCGAAGGGGTAGGAAGCGAAGGGGTGGCGGGTGGGAAAAAAAAAAGAACCTACAGAAAAAAGCGGATGGAAAATCGATTCGCTCATCCTCAACATTCGCGGCAATGGAAATCTACTAACAGGAAGCGAAAGAGACATAGACTAACAATAAGAGAGACAGCATGACAGAGCGAGGCGATGGAAAATACTCGCAGTAATGTTTCTCTTTGAATGCGTACGACTTGGTTTTAACTTTTATCGTGTTTGTACAGTTGCCGAATTATTTCACATAAAACAAGAAGAAAACTTGGATAAAGTGTCGGAAAGAATGTCATTTTGAACCTCGAACTTGAAGTTCCTCTGGTGCGCTATTTTCACCGGCAGCCACAATCACGATTCTCTCTGCACCTTGATCGGAAAGGTTACCAATGGGGGATGCGCGTGACAATGCTGCAAATCATGCTCGCACTTACTGCAGTGTGGAGTGGAGTACGTTAATTACGAGGTAGCTTGAAAGCAATTGAGAAGCGCCGCATTCGAGCATGGAGACCGTTCTTATCCGAGACAATGCGTAGCCGGAATATCCGAGAAAGGGTAATTCAAAGATGCGCTCTCTCTCTCTCTCTCTCTCTCTCTCTCTCTCCATTCCTATCTCTCCCTCGTCGCTTTCTCGTCGAGCTTTATAAGAGTTCTGGCATTCCTGTCGACGTACCTCCCCTTCACTTAGAACCCCTTGCCATCCTCAACCCTATGTGCCGACTCTGTCGACCAATCTACCATAAGTGGAGTACGCCAAGTACCATGTCAATCCTCACGTTTCATCTTTTACCCCCCTCCTTTCATCGGATCGACCCTAGATTCGTTTCTCTTACAGCCAAAATTGATTATTTAAAGTCGCATATGCTAGAGCGCGGGGTACAGACTGTAATTTTTTTCTAGTTCCTTTCGCAGGGAATTGCAGTGGTTCTCTACGGCACTGCTCATGTGATATGGTAGACACTGCTAGTAGTAGTACCAGTGTAATATTTCGTACATATGTATGCACATACGCGAAATATGGGATAAAAGGCTTTTCACTCGGATATAACGAACAAGTTTTTCTAGCCTTTCGGTAAGGCTTGCTAAGTAAGCGCGTATACCGTACATATAGGTTAACAAGAATTCTTTGAATTACTTTCAAGTAGCTGTGGCCTGGCTGAATGTAGCCTGAGTACGCGAGGGGTATTTGTTGCTCGAGGAGTGAGGGGATCTCGGCTCGTGCGAGGGTGCTAGGATATGTCTCGACTGACACTTTCTAGAGGTTAGAGAGGGAGGGTTTCTTGAGGGTTCCCGCTTTCTCGTTGCGTGAGACCTTTAATTGGAGACGCATGTCGACGCAAAATCAACGGGGGAGAGCTATTCACTTCCCTTGCACCCTCAGGATTAGCAAACTTCCCCTTCAAGCCACCTTCACGCACGGACGCATCCAGTGAACTCACGTCTTACGAACCGATGGGATCTATATCTTCCTCTTGATTCTCCATTATTATTCTACCATTCTCTCTCCTCATTCATTGTTTCAAACTATTCTCTATTCAGTTCAGGTAACGTTGTCATTGGCCGTGTCAAATATCAGCCGTGTATCGAACTTTTGGAATTACTGCTAAAAGGAACTCTTTGCTTCTGAACACTTGAAAGCGTAAGAAGGAATGTGTGCCACTTGGTGGTTACTATACGCATGTATTTGGTGGGAAGATAAATTTTATCAAGTATCAGGCACGCGGTTTACGACGAGCGTGAGAGTGCACATAAGTTGAGGTAGGTGATAACGCGGTGAAATTGCTGGGCGGTATACTTTGTGGTTTCTTGACGAAACAGGTGTCACAGTCATTTCTCACACCAAGTCTCCTGCAATCCTCCCTTTTTTTCGATATACACAGTGTTCGAATGAAGTTTATTTTCGTCACCATTTCCTCTTAATTTTGATTTGGAACATGGACATTTAAAGCGTGTATATATCTGATTAGGACACTCTGTACTGCTGCCAGTTTTCTTTTGCATGTTTTTGCGCCTGCTAAATTGCGACGCTATCTGAACGGTTGCGGTTCGTGAACGGTTATCCTTCGCTGTCACGTTTATCGCACTGCGTTTATACGTAGCTGTGTACCAAATATAGAGTGAAGCTACGGCTTTTTCCCCTGCATTCTGAGCTTTATTATCCCAGCTTTTCACTCACATGTTGCATATGAGCAAGCGAGCGTCTTCTCCGTCGTTCGCGCGATCTTGAAACGGCTTACCTATGAGTAATCTAGTTTCACGCAAGGATGACAGGTAGAACTCGCCATTACTCATTGTAATCATTTATATCCTTTCTGTGGACGGCGTTCTAGCCTCGCCGACCATGGCCTTTCACGAAGAGAGAGGAATGGGCACAGATTAGAGGTGAAACATGTGCCTCAATTATTTCAGCGTGAATTTAAGCGCATAAATTCTCAACCGCCGCGAAAGGCAAAGCTTCTCGCTTGCTAGTATGCGTTTGCAAAGCCGAATAGGTTAAACGTTAATGTTCTTTCAATGGATCCATCCCTTTGACATCCATTCAGCATTACGTCGTTCCTTCGTCACGAAAAGAACCTTAATTCGCCGTGGTCTTATCATCTCGGTTAATACTTCATTAACATAACTAAATGAGTTCAAAGTCTGCTTTGCCATTCACTTTGATAAATGACACCATTCCCAGTTCAAACGGAGCATACACTGATTCGCAACTCACGCGGCTCTTTCCATCTCTGCCACTGGACTGGAGATATTGGCAAATTGCTTGGTAATACTGACAAAAAGCCACCGTTGGCTTTTCAACTAAGAAAGTGGACTATTCTCAATGGGATTCCGACGACGTGCATCGCCTTTCCGCCAACTTTTCTGACAGTATGACGAGATAATTATTCTTTCATCCAAGTCTTTCGTTGGCAGCGCGTGCAAAGATGAGTGGGCGCGCGCGTGTTCGCGCAAACTTGCCGTACAGCTCAAGTTTCCGGAACTCGGTTAACTAGCATTATGGGCTTTTGAAAAATTAATTTTCAGCCGAACGCTCTTTATCCCGGCCGCCGATTGGGATAAGGGATAGCGAAGTTCCTCATTTCCCTCGGGGCCGGCTGAGAGGAGGTTCTCTAATGTTATAACAAAGCTTGGAGCGAAGAGTGGGCTTGCCAGACGGGTACCCGCATCTCGTTCTTTCTTGCGCGGGAGGGATTGCTCCCGCGGGGTGAGGAGTACTTGGAAGAACTTGGCTCCCCGCTTTGACTAAGGATGCGGTCATTCGGGTACACACGATTCAAACGCGCCTGAATTGAGTCCCCCGGCCAGAAGAAGATGCGCCGGGTGGCGCGCTTCGTTCGTTAGAAAATCGAGAATGCCAAAGACGAGAGCGCGCAACTTGCGAAGAAAGAGGGTGAGACTTTTTCTCCGGGAGCTCTTTGCCAGGGAGAAAAGAAGAAGCCGCGTCGTGTCCGGAACTCGAGCGTCAACATTTTCCGCCTAGGTTTCTACTTTTTAATTACGGAGTCGCGATTGTCTGGCGACACAGGAGACTCTCGACTCACCGACCCTCAATCTACCTCCTCCCCTTTTCACCCTCTCAATTTCGCACTCTCCCTCACACACTCACTCAGTGAAACCGGAATCCGGTATTCTCCAAGTATTTTTTGTGGTATTCCCATTACCGAGATTGTGTGTCTTTCGCTTATTCTCCCTTCGTTATGGACCGCAGAGTTGCAGCGTCGCCAGTCCTATCCCACCCAACTTAACGATCTACCCCTCGGACTTTCTGCAGGGCGTCACACTATTCTCCCCTTTTTAACCGGCTTCGCCTCTCACACTTGCTCTACTCTTGGGAGCATGCCCGTTGATGTTGGTGCTTTCGACTTAATACGAAATACAGCCCCTTTTATCTAAAGGATATGCGGACACACCCTTTAAAGTCAAAGCAGCTGCCGTCGCGCCACCGTCATGGTCTCGCGCCAGTTTTCCCTGCCATTGACTTCACAGTCCGCCATGGATTATTATTCTTTGGTTGAGTAGTGTGTAGTCACTCCACTGATTTACTCACGATCCTTTCATTTCTATTCACATTCATTTCGTCAAAGTATATTTCAAAAGCGTTTAATAATATCGTTGATACGTAGGTTGATTTTAAGTTAATGATGATTAATTGTGCGTGGAAGAAATTTCCATAAACCGTCAGAGATAGGATTGGTCAAGTGATTAATACGTACAGTATAAGGAGATAGAGCGAATGACGGACGCGAGTCGTAGAGGTGAGTTAAACCGTAAATTAATAAAGGCTCACCATCGTCACGGGCGAGTTCTTTTGATGGAAGTGCGATCAAGTTCGCCCAGTAAGATTCATGGCTCCCGTCTGCGTCACTTGGCCGATGCAGTGGCTGATCTGATGTAAACCCATGCCGTGTCAGCCGTTAAGCACGGCTGGTCGAGCAGCCACAACAATCACTCTTTGCGCCTATCACCTACCAACGTATATACCTATCAGTAGTATCTCACGCACTTGCCAGACCCGCTAAGGAATTTACTAAAAATTGTCAGATATCATCTTCCTGTCTATTCCTTCGTATATTAAGACTCGAGTAGCGACTGTAATCCTAGTAGAAAAATGTCATTGGTCAGTTGAATGGTTTTTCCAATAAGTAAACGATGAGAGAGTGGAGAAAAAGATATTAAGTAAATATTTGAAATTCTCTTTAAAATTCCCTTTAAAAATTGCAATGTTGAAAGATAATAGCCATTCGTGAACGATGAGGAATTCAAGGGTGAGGTAAATCGAGTTATAAATAATTAAAGCTGGTGATATTTTTATCAGGGACTAGTCTCTCGAAACTGGCGTGTTCAAGGTTCAAGGGGCGTAAGAGAGCACGAAGGGTCTAGCGCACACAGGTGAACGGTTTTATCGGAGGTAGCGTTCTTTCTGACTGTGCCCTTTTTCCGAAGGTACGGCGAGTGGAATCGCGCTCTAGCAGAGCCTCTCTCTCGGGATCGATGTCCTATCGGAAGCTCTGGAAAAGCTCGACGTCGATGCTCCTCGACGTTCGCCTCGCTGACACGCTGCTACCCATTCGCCGCAGAGGCGTTGCTCGGCTCCGTAAAAACAATAATGGATTTTGAATGGTTACCGATGGCTAACGCTCTTCTCCAACACCGACGCCGCCGCCGCCGCCGCCGCCGCCGCCCTGCCGGCATCTGCACGTCAACGTCCCCGCGAATTTCCATCCCACTCGGTGTGCTCCTCCGGCTTCGCCATATTTCTCGTAGCCCGTCGTCGTAACTTGACATGATTTATAAAGCCCGTCGGGTCATCGCGAAATTCCCGATTGAAGCCTCCGACCCCTTTTTTCCAGAATTTCACGAGTTCTTCCATCCATTCTTTAATCCTGTTCACTAAAATATATTATGTTCAATACTGAGTAATTGTAGAGGATTATGTTGAAACATAAGTATTTTCGTACGAAATTGGATATTTAACAATGGAAACAGTTGGATTTCATGTATCCTGCTCTTGTTACTCACCGATAAAACATGTCGTGTCAATATGTTGGCAGTGAAGCAGCGTTCGATCGAATTAATATCGCAAAATACACTTGGAGTTGTGTATTGCATGAAGAATGCATTTCAATTTCTCCGGCGTGGGTCACGCGGCTTCAGCTCTTCCGATAGTTTCATTGTTCCCAAAACTTGTCGCGTTGCAGAATCTCCAAGTTTCGGGAGACTAATTTGCATCCCGTGACACCTACGACTGAGAGAATGCGACTATTATCAGGCACTGGGAGAGTCTATAAACACTGCTTCTCTTATAAACGATCGCGTCCTGGCCTAGCATATCTCTCGGAAATCCTCACAATGCCGTCCTTTATGGTGTTAGTTCATTAAAGGGTAGAAGCATGCCACTAATACGTCTCATGAATAAGGTAAAAGTTCCTGATACTTCTTGCGTCGATGAAACCCCTCCGCCTGCAGCCACTTCAAACAAAGTTAAGGGAGTTTCGTTCTCTTTGACGACATATACCGCTATAACATATTTCTTTGACGGCTAATGGCAAACTAAATTCCGGGCGCAAAGGGTATCTACGCTTCCTACTTTTGACGACCCACTTTGAACGTTTGGACAGAGAGAAAGAACATTTATCCCTACCAACTTTCAGTTCCTTTAACTAAAAACCCAGTTCCGAATGATCCGACTCACACATCCAGTATTATCCATTTTCAGGGCAGGCGGTTTTCAAGCGACACAATATTGCTCTTTACACACTATTGACCGGTCGAATTTACTCCAGTTTCCTTTGTATCCACTGTCCAAACTGGACAGTGTTTAAAAGTGTTAAATAAAAACTCGAGGGTTCGAAGACACATAGGAATGAGAGAAGAGTATCATTTGAAATCGCGGCATCTCGTTTCGGTGGGACGCTTTTTTATGAGAATCGAGAGAGCATCTCTTCGTTCTCTTCACATTCGCTTGCTGCCAGGCAGTCTTATGTATTCGCAATGTAAAGTGTCGCGAGGTCGAGTCCCTCGGGAGTGCCCGGGAAATCCAAACGAAACGTCGCCGTAGTCGTCGTCGTGGTCGTACCAAAGCTGAAAATCGCGTTTACTCTTTATCTTTCTGTCCTGGCTTGTCCCCCTTCTGCTCGCTCGGTGTGCTCGGCTCTGCAACCGCGCAGTAAAAGTGGACCAGTGCTCGCTAATGGATTTGTATAAGACCGTAATGCACTCGCAGTTTTAGTACCACCCCCGATTCTGCCCGCTCGCTTTACCCCTGCCGCCCACCTACCAACCCCTATCGTTTGTGCGCATTCTATGCGTGATTGTTTCGAGAATTCCTGGGATATACTTTTAAAACCCTGCCGCTTCGGCAGCCCAGTCAAGAGACATTTCTTCCGCTCGGATCATTTGCACATTCTCTGTATGCCACCACGGTGGAGTCACGTTGCTTTATCATAGCACTGTTCTGTTCTAGGTTCAGCCAGAGTTATTGTCTTTGCGCCGCAGAATTTTACTCTGGGAAACTCCTTCGCGTCATATTGTTCCTGACACACCACCAGCACCACCACCAACGCCACTACCAACCACCGAATCGCTCATGATAGCTCACAGAGAATCGACGCCGACGAAGCAACGTTTGAATAATTTCCACCTTCTCCTGCATTACCTAATGGATTCCCCTGTTCAATTCGGGGAGAGTCGCGGCGTTCCCTTCGCGTTTTCTCGTTCAGCAGTTTCAGCGTCGTATAAGACGTGTGCATTTTAATGATAATAGCATTGCCATTAGCGCAATGCTGGTAAAGCATAATTCATCTTCGTTCTAAGAAGAAGAAACGGTGTGCGAACATAGAGGACACAGAACGACGGCCCTTTACTCTAGTAAAGTCGCAACTCTCTCTGAAGAGTGCTAGCGTTCGAAGAACTGGCCGTTCAAAGTTAAATGACTTCTCTTCGACACGGAGAAAGCATGCGCCGCAGTCTCTTCATGCCCAACTACGTCCGCGTGAGAGGTCTGCGGCCCAGGTATCGTCGCGTCAGCGTTGGTCCGAAAGCGCATTTTCCGCACTTTGAGTTTGGGAAACCACTTGCGGCTGAGTGTCGCATGGAAAGTAGCCGGGTCCTTCTAGGAAAGTAGCCAATGGAGCTTTGGCAGCAAAAGAAGACGAAAGGCAAAGCGAGCTTTGCTTTCTGCGAATGAGACCACCATCAATAGGACTTTAAATATGTCGACGAATCATAGAAGATCCTAATGTACGACATATCCACATTATCTATGCTACAGTAATGACACATTATCTAATGAGACGCAAATGGACCAAATGATTGGTAGATTCAGATTTCCAAGAATACATCAAAAGCAAAGTGTCCAGTAAATAAATTCTAATGTCGTTTAATTTTAGATCGACTACTTCTACACGAAAACATTATTTTTATCAAGCTAGGATCTAACAAACTGGGTTGTTGGTGGTAATAGGACGGCTTAGGGAACCAGCCTACGTTGGTATAGAACGTCTATAGATCGGTATTTATAGGTGACCCGTATTTCATTTAACCGAAACTATCGGGGCTTTGTCGATGCAGTGACGGTTTAATGAAGCTAGCCCACGGAAAGCTTTGTCTCTAACGGAAGGCAATAGTGTGTAAGGGGTGTCGAGAGAGCCATGACAAGAGAATGATGTCCGAGATAATCCTGGTGATTGCCTGCGGGCTCCAATTACACAGCTACGACACGAAGTGCATGGCTTCTCAAGATCACGCTGTCGAACCTCCTTCCTCCTGGCGTATACTCACTTCGGCAACCTCGTCCTTCTGATTAGTCGAACTTTACCACTCCTCTCGCCAAGGTTTCCCGTTGAAAACCGGTCTCTGAGTACCTTGGTAATCGAGCATGTCGAACTAATTAATCTGCGATCCTTGCAGGCGAATCTATCAAACGGATAATCGGGAGTTCCGGTGCAGAGGCTTGGTTATTGAGGACAGCCGTCTTCCTGGTAGATCAGACCTTATGATAAATATGTCTCATGTGTAGCAAACATATTCTTACAGTCCTTGTAGCTCACAAGCATCCTGCTAATTAGTCCTTTGATGTTGCTAATGGCAATTATGACCTTAATTGCAGTTGGTCACTCGTGGCACGGAATTCCTCTGCAACGCGATTCGTTTACCAGACCTGGTGAGCAATTAGCTCTCCGGTATTTTAACATAACCTGAACGTCGGTGAAGTACTATATGCTCAATGAGCCTTCATGTAAGCACGAAAGACCTAAGGGTTCAGCTAGATTTCGTCTATAGATGAGTAGTGTAACCAAAGTAGGCAAGAGAGCCAGAGTAGGTAGAAGGTAGTGCAGAGAATTTACAAAGTGGAAGCGAGTTTGCTTGAGAGGGCGGGCAAACGTATCCAATAGTGGTGGAGAAGTTGGTTGTAAACTTCATGCACGGTGCAACTATGGCTACGCTTATTTATGGAGAAATCAACTCTATTTCGGTAAAAGAAACACTTCAAGTTGTATTTTGATAGCTAATAAGGTGCGATGTGAAAGAAAGTTAAGTAATGGGAAACCAGACTACCTTTTCCTTTTGGAATGATTCTGCTTCCAATTTTTATGGTTGAAATGAGTTCACGATCGACGAATGGAGGAGAAATTCATGTTTGATGTCAGCCGGTTCAATAGAATGGTTGGGTACGTTTGTGAAGTAGCAGCACAGAAGGAAGTTTAGGTTAAGCCGCTCTTCTTGATTGAAGTTCTCTTGTGAATGCACGGACTTACGGTGGGTGAACTGCGCTTTTCCACAAGTCAGCCATGAAATTGAGGATCTCTGCAGGTTGCCATACCAGCAGAAATACCCTGGTATCTTCTTGTTAGTTTTCGATTCACTCTTGACAGAGGGCCTGACGACATCAGCTTCTTGCGAACGCTTTCTGTACAGGATATCAAGAAATGTGATATTCGATACCAAAAACTAAGACCCCAAATAACAATTTTCTTCGGTGAATTAACTTAATCGATAAAAATCGGCAGCGCGTGAAAGAGCGGATGTATAAAGAAAGATCAGACTTCCGGGATTCTATAGACTGACTATACAATTTTGTATAACATGGACCAGAGTCAGTAGTATGAGGTTTTAACCCGTATTTCAAGGAACGTTAGTCAAAATACAGGATGAAAAGTTCAGGGGACCGTCAAAGCAAGCCTCTCTGTTGAACTTTATCGTATCGAGGCTATGTCAAAATCCGCTGGCGAGTTCACCCTCTGTAAAATTCGCCTCAACCCCAACGTTAAATCACTACCTCACACGAGAGTGTGGCGTGCAACGAAATTTTAATCGTTTTATAAAGAGCACCTGCTACTACGGCAAAGCTACGAGGAACACGAGTAGAGCAACAATAAGAGTTCCGTTTACTCGTGTTTCCTGGGGAACAGGGAAAATCATTATTCCATTTCACGCTGCAACTTTAAACTTCCAACAGTTATCAAGTATACTGAAGTTCGAAGTTTCCAAGTACATTGTACTTCCATCATAAGAAAATTTCGCATGGCTCCAGGGAAGGCTTGTAATTTTCCTGCCGCTTTTCTTTGAATCCAACAGCTGGTATACTCGGTTCGAGTATCGACGTGTGTCGCAGTGTTATTAAAAGCCGCAGCCGAAATTTCACACCGAGAATGTAAAAGTTGCGAGCGCGGTGTCAAGGGTCCTTCGCAATGTGGACAATGCTCACCTGAAACTTCGGGGACTTCTCCCACTCTCCGCACAATTGTAACGAGCATTGATTAACCTTGACATATGCAGGCTTCTCGTTGTACAAAAATCAGATGAAACCATCCGCTGAAGGGTTGGCGGATTGAATAAAAAACGAGAGGAAATTAATTGGCATTGGAGAATGAGATTAGAGGTGTTCCCTTGTTGGATGAATCTTGCTGGGAAAGGCGGATAAAGGAAAGGCAGTGCTAGTAGTGAAGGGGCTCGTTGCTCAGGGCGGTTATGTTAAAGTGTAGCGACATGAAGTATGTGTAGGGTGAAGTAGCAATATGTGTGTGTAGAGCTGCGGAGCTCGAGGCACGTAAGCCTAGGAGGTTGTTACGCCCCCGGTGAACCTATTCAAACTTCGCACCCCCTGCTGTCGAATGAGCACCGCGCCAATCATTAGTGGCTGCTCTTGCTCACCTAGCTATCCTCTCATAGCCCTCCGCCAGTCCTTTTATCTTTTCTCTCAGCTCTCTCATCTCATCCATCTCACCTGACTGTACCCTCCATGCGTCGAGCAACATCTTCCTCTAACGTAGTTGTCCAGCATTTTCGGTGTAACGAAGCCGCCGCGTCGTCGCTTCGTTAGGGATGCAATGGCCGACGCGTCGTCGCCTTTTTCCTGCTTCCTCTTCACACCCCTTCGTTTTCTTTTCTTTTGCTTAATTGTAAAGAACATAAAATGTTAGATGCATGTGGTTGTATTTTGAAATAGAAAATGTTATCTTGTTTTTTCTAACGAACTGGTGTAATATTTTAAATGATATCTAGGAAATCTTTTACAGAAATATAACTTGCAGTGTTAGAATGAAGCTTTAGAATGTATGTAACATAATTCGTTCCCACAAGATCGGATTACGAGGGAAAGGGTAGGGGGTGTCATAAGGCAGGACAATATTAAGCTGCTCCCTTTGAGATCTAGGATTTAGGATTTCTGCTTGACTTTATCACCAGTGGTGTCCGGCCGGAGGGTTGCACTCGTGACAGAAACAATTTTCTCGGCCAGCCGGTGATAGTCCCCGTAAAATTGGCTCGTGCGTCTTTAGATAAGCCGCGAAAATGGCGAGATAACATCGCGCATTTTAAACAGGGGATTGTCCCGACGTCGCACGCTTCTAGATGCACGTTATACCCTCGGGGAAGCTTTACTAGCTTTGATAGCAATGTAAATATCGCACTATCTTCCCGCGGTTTCTGCATTTACCCGAGTGAAATCTCACGCTATCTCAAAGAGTTTCCCCCCCCCCTTTTTTTTAGTATTTCAGAGTAAGATGGCGCGCGTAAAAGATCGCATTTTTGGCGAACGATGTCAGTCTGATTCTCCGCTATGAAAAAAGCTGAAAGTTCACTGGTATTCATAGCGGGATCCGCTTCATTCACTTGACATTTCCATTGCCGACGTTCACTCTCTTGCTCTCCCTTACACTCACACTTTTTTCGACTCTGTTCCCTATCTGATTCTTCTCTTTGCCAACCCATGGAATCGCGGTAGAAAGCTAATGAAAGAAATAAAAGGGAAGTGCGAGGACGAATTAATTTCCTTCCTCAACTGGCAAGATCGAGGATTGCCCCGATGCTCGTTTCACAGTGAAGGCTTCTTTCGGAATTCCGTTGGACCGGCCCTGCCTGTAATTACTCTCCTCCCGCAGAACGAGCGCATTAATAAAGCTCCCTCACTTCCCATTTACCCCTTCAGGTACGCCCCACTTATCCCTTCAGCAAACCATCAGGCCTAGTTTGCTACCAGACTGTCTACGAATTCTGCTTTGAATTTCGAGAGAAACTCTACCCCTTTCCCAGATTCCCTTCAACCAATCAATACTCATCGTATAAGGTATCGACTTTCCCGTACTTTAAGAGGCTTCTAATGGTTGTCGTGACGTGTTTACTGAAAGTATGTTGCTCTGAATCTCTCATTTGTCGAACTTACCTATATTCATGGTACATGGATGAAACCTACCAGTTACTAATTGCACTTCTTTCTCTTTTCGCCTGTAACTGCTGCAGGATTGTATATCTCTCCATCTATGATATTCAGCTGAAACATTTCTAAAAGCGAGCAGTTCTCTCGACTGAGATATGGGCTGCACTAAATTGAAAGTCAATTGCTTTGTAAACATTCTGTTCTGATTCCGCTGTATTATAGAAACACTCTTCTCTCTCGGAGCTATCTTCGGAAAGGTTCTGAATATTTATTCTGTTGTTGTTGCGTAGCATGCAGCTTTCGACGCATTCTTGTTTCTCTCCGTAACTTTCGTCCTTCGTGATAGGTAAAGCAGAATAGCTGATACCATGGATCTCGAAGGATACTTGGCCAATCCATTGAGCAAACAGTTCTACTACCTTTGTGTAAAAGGAAAAATCTTTTTGTCCGTGAGCAAGTCCCCCATCTTCCTTTTGTTCTAACGTTTATTTTAACATTTCTCACGTATTATCTTTCTCCTTGACAATACTTTATTGATATAAATGATCAGGGATGATTTCCGAGAGCATTACAAATTCTTATTTCAGTCCGAAGAATTGCTAGCTTAAATTAATGACACACAAAGCTTTTCACCTTGTAGTTGTCATAGTAGAATCCGGACCAGCAGGACTTCCTGATGTTGAAGTCAGTATGTTTCAACTAGATTCGAAGCGCTCTTCCAACCGTTAGATTCTGAAGCAGCTCGTAAATTAAAAAATTCAGGCGAGACCGTCGCGGACATACACGCATTTTTAACATTTCGTGAAACATTTGTTTTTCACGTTTTATGGCTGGCAACTGGAGTATCCATCATGACCGGTGCCGCGCGATTTTTATCCAGGATTTTCATGGAAATGCTTCGCCGTGATTAATGGCCAGCAACTAATCTATCCGCGAAATGAATAGACGTAAACGTTTGCGATTTCTTCACCCCGTTGTTGTGCGATTGATTTATAAAGAGGCCAGTCTTTTCAAAGGAAACATAGTTGGGTTTCATGGCCGATTGACGTTTGGACTATTGTCGCCAACCGCTCGATTCCTTCTTTTTCTAGTAGTATTTGTCGAGATTTCCCATACGCTAGCGAGATTGGAAGAACTTCTCGAATCCAGTAAAACAAGGAGTGCACTGTTTTCTATTCGTTTTCCTCCTTGTGAGGTAGAATCATACAGTTAGTGGAAATCGCAGTTCGCAGGATGGCCGATTCGTATTCGGTGAATGCAGCGTGCAATGCTATATCTGGAAGTACATACGCAACGAGATTTCTTCGGATAAGGATAGCTCGTTTGGGTGAGTTCGGTCGATCGATTTAATGCATTTATAGTAGTAAAGCTGTCGACTCGCAACCCACTTGACTTGCTGTCCCATAACTGAGATTCCCCTCTCACCTCGTCTTTCATTCCGATTTAATTTCGTCGTTCAGCAAAAAGACAAGATATACCAATGCCACGTGATTCTGGTCAGAATCTTTTGATCACCGTATTATAAGACTTCAAGTGCGTGGAATTCTAAGAAAAAACTTGAAATAATGGCAAGACAGAACTTCCGGACTAAATGATAAAGGAAATAGGATTCTCCTTTTAACAAGACGTCTTCGTGCTTCCTGTCACGCTTCCAATAATCTTTAAGAAAAATCCGATCTTTTAGGAATGGCTTGGTAGAATGCGAGGAAGAACGAAGGTTACTGAAGGCATTTCAATAGATCACCCTTTTAAGGGCACTAAATGTCTTCGTCGGCGGGTTACACGGTTATTATGCGGTAAGCTACCGTTCTGCTTTTTCACGCGTTGCGCACATCTATCAGGCAGACGCCATCGTCAGAGGAGTTTCCTTTTGCTGTGAAAAAGTAGCTCTGTCCTTCACTATTTCGGTAACTCGTTACCGCCCTTTTTGCTCTTTCGGTACTTTAGACTCTCTCGTGTACTTGAACTAATTCTGTTGTGGAAAGAAAATTAGACTGATTCTTGAGAATTACTGGTTTGCGCAAGTTTTATATTAAAGTCGGATAATACTCTGATAACTTGCGGGCATTCCTATCCAGAATAGCTTGTGTGAAGCTTGTCTAAAGCAGACTCTCTCCAGTAAAACGAGATACCAATAATATCGGATGGACGTCCCCTGATGCTTGCAAGTAAATGCGATATGCTGCTCTGTTGTTCTCTTATCGTGCTTTCGAGTTGAATTGGAATTATGCGGGCTACGCATAGATTCTACCATTTGGAATGAGAGCTCGTGGAAATTGCAGTTTTCAAATTCAGAATACTGTGAGACTTTAAGATCGTTGACCCTTTAACACCTATTAAAAATAAATTCTCTACTAGCTTACGCATGATCTTATGTTCCTACCACCTATGTACTTAAGTGCTCGTAAGGCTTCCGTCTACCAAGTTCTTATACATTCTCCCCAACTACGAGCTACCTTCATGCCATTAGTTCGCGCTTTCTACTCCCTTTAACTTTAACGATTGAAACGAGGTCGACCCTCTTGATATATTTTCCCGGTATTGCAGTACTTGATATCGCGATTTCTCTTGGTCGAAAATGGACATCTTCTATAAAAAGCGGAGACCGCAAATTGATGGATGCTTTGCGGGAGAAGGGAGCGGACTACTCTCGAGAGTCGAGGAAACGCTGAGAACTCTAAGGCGCAACAGACGACATTCTCCAGCTTGTCGTAAGTACGTTCTTTCGGGCGGACACTAATGAGGCGGCCGATTACATTGCTCGTTGTGCAGCAATCTCTTTCCATCTCGACTGCTCTCTCTCTCTCTCTCTTTCTTTACTTGCTTCCGGCACGCTGTCCACGAGCTTCACAGCGACATCTTGCAGGAGAAACCACTTTACTTAACGGTTCAGAAAAGAGGGAGAGAGAGTGAGAGAAGAAAAGCTGGTCGTTTGCGTGTAGAACGTGAGCGCGTGCCACGAACGCAGTAGCCGAAGTGAAAATAGCAACGACAAGAGTAATTACCCTGTCGTTCCTCTTGGGGGTTCCACTCGTCTCATCCCCAAGAGGTCCTCGGATCATTACAGATATCGCTCATTTTTGCGAGAGCGAATAGAAAGCTCTGCTTGAACGTTTACTAGTCGCTAGTAAGAGGGAGAATGTTTTTCTCATATAATTAGGCTCTGAAGCAAATAGGCCGGAAGGCTAAACGAAATCCCGATGCACTGGGATAAGGAAAGTATATGACTTCTTTTGGAATTACGGTGAATAGGTAAACCAGTTCCTCAAAGCAGTAAAAGGACACTCTTTTTTCCCTGTGGGGATTAAAGGATAGCTCGGAGAACGAACCACTCTTCCTTTGGCTTCATTGAAATGCTAAATGAAGATACTCGAGAACGATGTAAAAATTCTATAGAAGAAAATATTTTTGGGGCATGCCCTTCACAATGGTACTGCAACCAAGCATGAAGGAGAAAAAGAGGTAGAGAAGTGTATGCGTAGCAATGAAATAATAGGAGTAGTTGGAATCTGACGCGTAACATTCGCACAATAAAATCTTGGTCATTGTTGGAGCCCTGAACTCTCCACCTCTCCCTCGCTCCTCACTCCTCACTCCTCGCACCGGCGGCTCTTAACCTCTTGAAGCGCACTTGCCCGCTAGCCAGCTATAGGACAAGCCGCATTTCGTTAAACGATTCCACTCTCTTGGACTAGCCACGGTACTCGGACCACGGCCATTAACGCCTCTTTTCCACTGCAATTTCGCGTATGTGCGTTTCGGGCTATTAAACTGGCGCAATGCTTTCCTCTTATAATGTTTTAATCGCGCCCACCACCGGGAAATACACCGCCATTTTACATTCCTCTACCTAACCACATTTTACATACATGTTTTTTGACTCTTCCAATATTTTATAACCTTCCAGTACTGTAGCTTTGTCTGAGTACAACATTGTGACTTTTCAAATGAAAAAAAAAACAAAAGTAGAGGGAACACTATTGACTTTCAGTGCCAATTTATATCGATAAGGACTATATGGTTATAGAGTGTTTACGGTCATGTGCCTATAGGATATGTGGCAGGTTGCGAAGATCTATATAGTTTGATAGGAGACCGATAGAGCCAATTCTGTTGGAATATTTATATTCAAGGTTTGCTCGTGATACGTTCTTATGCGAGCAGCGTGCGCATCAAGTACCCTTAACAGGGCTTCCTCGAGGAACGGGGCTAGGTGTACACGGTTGAAAGAGGGTGTGAGTAGGAAGGAGGAGGGCATAGTAGAAGGGGGTGAGAGAGTACGATCCGAAGGAGGAGGGTGTGCAACCGGGGGTATCGGAAACCCTCATTACGACGGTAGCGTTCAACTGATCACGTGTTTCGGATACGTGACCACAATGCAAACTCCATAACACGTCGAAACTTCGTGAACCGGACAAATCTCAGGAATTTACCCAAGAACTCTATGCCCAGCTTCCACATATAACTGCACACGCCGAAACGAGATTACCAGCTTGGGGTCTTGATTAGCTACCCGAATCCTGCGGATCTCTCTCCCTTTCCAGATACTGCTAGTGCGCCCTAACTACCAACGGCAAATTTAATCGCGTTTCGTTCAGAATCTCTTCCTAGCTCTTTACGAAGAATGTGTGTCGTGAAAAAGAGTTAAGAGAAAGTAGGGTCGCATCATCGAATACTGCAAGTGCTGTTTATTGCTATCGGAAAGAGTGGAAACTCGAACTCTGTTAATGGTAGGATAATCATTTATACTAACAATAAGAAGCAGTGAAGCAGCACAGTTTTCTAGCAAGTCTTTTCTCATGGGCTGGAGGTTCTCTTGCCATCGTATATTTGCCGAGCGTTAATATAAACAGCCCAGGAGGAAGAACGCCCCCGGAGAAGAAGAAGCTGCTATAAGAACTACAAATCGCGGCATGAAATTACGGCGTGAGAGGAAGCCGCCACTCCTTCTTCCTCCTTTCTCTTCCCTCGCTTTGGCCCTTGGCTATTAATTCCGATGCGGACTTTATTAGAGCACGCTTTAAAAGTTTATGCTGCTCGGCGCGTCGTTAATACTACCGATATTGCTTTTAGTTGTACTGGCTACTCGAGCAAACACTGAACCCTATGTTTAATATCCCGTCTTGTTGTAACTTAGCAAACTCTTGATCTTCGGACTAATTAGGAAGAAAGAACAGACCTTCAAGCGGCGAAGATTCACAATAGTATGGCTGCTTCTAAGAACAGGAAGATATCTTATTCTTTCCGATACCGATGAGGTGAATCAATATCTTCAGCACCCACTACGGTCGAGAATTCTATGAAAGGATGCTCAACAATCAGACAATTGGTTTTCAGCACTTGCCCGCCGGCGACGTCATCCGCGATGCCATCTTAACGTCGAAACTGCAAACATAGCCGTCGACTACTAAAAGGATACCACAAAGGTTTGGTCGAATAGATCCGATCTTTTAGGAAATCTAATGTTACTCATATTAAGACTTTAAACCTAGATTACGATACTGAACTTTCCAAAATCTATAGTTGATATGTCTGATAACGATTGGTGATCCTCACAGAGCAGAATCTCGTTATCGGGGACAATTTGTTATCCCTATCTCCGGGCAGGATTAGAAATCCCTGATGTGATTACATAGCCCGATTATTAAGCTCGCATGCAAATTAGCGCCGGAGTATATCTGTGGCAAAGAGCGATACATGGAATTGCAACGTTAGCCATTGCTGATTATTCTCGGAAACGATTCGATAATACCCTAATGCCATTATGCGCGACGAGTTAATGCCGTAAAGTTTTGCCTCGGACCAACTGGTCATCTACGTTCCTAACCATCTTTCCATTTCCGTCTTCTCTGTTTCTCTCTCGTTTCATATTTTCCTCTGTGTATCACATTAATGCTGTTTTGTTATGGGCTTTTTGTTTCACGGCATCAGAGAAACATGCAAATAACTCTGCTATTTGCCACCTTTTCAACGTTGCCATATTAAATTTATGAGCCTGCTGTTTATCGCATTCTCCATTTTCAACAGAGCATGCGCGAATGATCCCCTATCTAGCTTGCTACGGATAAAATGGTAAGAAAGAAAGGAGATCAAAGAACACGGTGTTTATATCCTGCTAACCATTTTGTGGATTTATGTGCTTGCTTTACCCGTGTGTATTTGTTAAATGCGATCTCATCTGACTTGGCGAATAAATAGAATGGTACACAGAGAGATTCAATGTGTAGCCTTTGAATTGTTGCGATAATGAGAAAGTGTATGGAATGGAGAGTTGCGATATTCGGCGGTTATTCCCACATGTCAGTGGCACAGATAGTCGAGGACCGGATAAAGTTCATTGTTCGAGAACTAGTTTGCAGAGTAAACTGCGTTAAAGTTTCGCGATTACCTCATTTGCCTGGAAAGCCGATTGGATAAGGGTTAAAGAGACCGGACTTTCGGTAGTGCCATTGTTTACTCATCCATTGTTTCCCGCTCCCGACCTATTTTCATTTAATTCGACAAAACAGTCACTTGTTGAATATATTGCTGCTTTTAAGAAAAAGAACAATTCGTAATATGCAATGTTTCATTAATATATTTACAGACCAATTGTTTGATGAGAACTGGTGGTGAAGTGTTTCCGGCAAATATCGATCTGCTGCCACCAGTTCTCGTTACTGTGGCAGCTCGTATTGGATCTGTAATTCGATTCTTCTTCGTGATTATCTACGCATCATGGATTCTCTGTTTAAAGACACAGTAGTATTTAACGATAACGAGGTGCAAGTGAAAATTAGTTCAATTAATGCATGATTTACCGAGTCATCAGATATTATTTATCATGGTAAATACATGGTAAAATTCTGCTTCAGTATGGATGGATCTAACAAATATTAACTGCCATTCGACAAACCAAAGTAAAGCTGACCATAAAAGTTAGGTGACTTGAATTGTAGAACGGTTTTCCACTGACTGACAATGAGACGTGCTTTCGATGCGAGTGGCGGTACTGTCGAGAATGGCTTAACTAGTTAAGTAACCGCACCCAGTGCACTCTCTAATCACCGCCGGCACACCGGAACGCTTTTAAACTTTTACCGCTTCCATTATTCTAATTATATACCGAAGAGAGAACGAGGTACGAGAACCCGCTGCAAATGTACATATGAGTTCAAACAGGGTTAAGAGCCAACGGAAAAAGTCACCGACCGACTTCAACCCTCGCCCCGTCCTTCCAATCTTTTCATTCTCCCATTATGTTCTGCCAGTTGAAATCTTTATTAGTTTTCCATATTTATTCTACGACCAACTCTATAATTTATAACGGCTTTATAACTTCATAAGGATAAAACACGTATAAATGCGAAAACTTCTTAATTGATTACTTAATTTGATGCGTTTTGTTATGCGTATGCTTTTGCTGTCGGAAATGCCAGATTGCCGGAATGGCGAATAAATGAGAGATAAAGTTTCACAGTGCGGGCAGTCAATAAAATATTGGCAGGAAATGGGCATGCAAAATCGCTGCAATAAATATCAGGAGGGCATGTTTCACGCCGAATTTCATTCTAATGGACAGGCTCAAAATTCTGCGAGAAAACCATGTACATATATACCCACACTTTAGTACCGCGTGAGGCGAGGGTGTGTGCGTGTGTGTATGTGTGCAGGGACCAAATGCCGCAATATTTGGGATTTACTATTTTTCACATTTCCAGCCTGTTAACGCCGACAAATTGTTTTATATTAAATTTCGCGAGGGTTTAATCAGGGCTACGTTCAATTTGTGAAGAATGAGTGGGAAGTCTGGAAGGCTAAAATAGTACCACTACTAATACACGCTTTCTACACTAAAAATCAGTTTTTAATAGCTAGTTTTCACACCTGTCCCATCACTTTCCACCCCTAGGCGATCGCGTGCATTGTATACGGTCGACTACCAAAATTATTTACCTCCGTTCATTACTTTGCCGGAAAATGTAACCAAACCCGAGTTAAGGTAACTGACCTCGTTAACAACCACCCACGCCCATCCATTACCAGGAATTTAATAAAATTCTGTTACTAACTCTATTATTACTAACGACACCCCAATTTTTATACCCTTTTTACTAGTGACGACTAACACACTACATTTAGCTTGGTTGCTGATAGTAATTGGCGGTATAATCGTATAATTAGCACTATAACTCCTGTTATGTCTACCGAGTAATTATTTTAATTAAATTCAAATTGCTGACGCGAACTAGATGCGTCATGAGTTATTGGTGCATTCAACGAGTCTATGTATCCGAAACAATGGCGATCATTAATAACTATCCGAAGAGTCGTATATCGACGAGCGCGCTCCATTTATATGCGTATGCCTACGGCTTAGCATTGCTTTCGCCCGGATACTTTATTTTATCGGAAATATCGGGAAACAAGTATTAATACTTTATTTAGCCTCCGCGTCGATCTCAGAGAATATGTAATACGTATACGTTTTATGCACGCGGCATTTTTAACGACCTTTAGCATATTTGTATTCCAACATTTTCAGTCAATGTTGGGAGAATTTACAGCAGCCAATTTATGTACAGGGTGTAACAGATAGAAGGGAACCAGCTTTTTACCATTGATTTATCGGTAATACCGACATGGCGTGAGACTTATGTCGTGAGTCGCTGAGCACACGGCACAAGAGACAAACAAATTTCCGAAAAAATTAATTTTGAGCTAGGGCTCTGGAATTTATATCACTTCTTCCTTGATGTAAGAAAACATTCCCCACCAAATTTCAGCCTCGGAAAATGTCGGGAAGTTTGGAAAACATGGCAAGAACCACGGAAACCAATTATTCAGGATCGGTTTTCCATATGTTTTGGGTACAATTCCGGCATTTCTCCCACTGGTTTCATGTTTTCTTTTCGTTTTGATACACAAACAATCGAAAAATCAAGCGTTCGTCAAAGTCCGAGAACCTTCGAAAAATCGAAAATTTGTGAAGGGGTACATATGCAAAAATTTGCGAAAAAATGAATTTTGTGCTAGGGCTCTGGAATTTATATCACTTCTTCCTTGATGCAAGAAAACATTCTCCACCAAATTACAGCCCCGGAAAATGTCGGGAAGATTGGGAAACGTGGAAGAAACCGTCAGAATCAGATGAAATTAATTATTCAGCCTTTGCACTTGACATTACACGGCTACCAAAACAATCTGGCAATGACCGTATTACCGATATTTCGGTCGTAAAAAACTGATTCCAAGCTATCTGTTACACCCTGTAGGTAGGTACCATTAAAAGTATTGGTATCGATCGATTGAGAATCGGTAGATATTGATGTCCATTTGAAGCGATGTTTGCCGACGGAAAAAGAGAAGACTGCGCAGTTGCAATATGTCAGCTCGAAACAGGAACCATGGCGTAGTAATAGTACACAACATCACCCTCCCCAAACTTGACTGATGCATTCTGAAACCGAAGGGAGTAAATTCACGGTTTAATTGGATACTGAAGGAACATATGAAGTTTGCACCCTGGTCGAATGGAAGAATTCGAATTTCGACGCAATCGGGGAAGAAATTCAGCAGAGCGAACCTAGCCAAGCGATAAAACTTTCGCAGCACATTTACCAAGAGAAGTTGTATGTGTTGGCCGATCTGGCCGGATGTTATCGACGAACTTTCACCAACAATTTCACCGATAGAAAGAGTGGGGCGGATCATTTTTTCGCCATGAGGTGGAGATGAGGCTTCGTATCGAGCAGCTGTTTTATTGGGATTCTTTAGACCGATCACCAATATCGTGAGTATGTTGATATTCAGTTTGACAGAACTGATTCCGAAGTGCCATTCTATTTAAACGAGGATAATCCATAGTCATCGCTATCAATAGTATCCAAGTGTAACAGAACTCTTCGACGTTGAAAGGATGTCAAAAATTAAATCTTAACTAACTCTCGGACGGTCCCAGACGGATAATGGCCTCAGTTTCCGATTTACGGTATGTCTAGGAAAGTTCATAGCTCTTCCCAGTTACATATCGGTTTGATGGTGAAAAGAAATGTATTAAGAGTAAATCTTCGGGAATTGATTAGAAGGACTTACCAAGCGCAATCGGACAACCAAGAGGTGGCAAGCGAACAATCGGCAATGGGCACGAAGGGCGAAGATAAAAAGGTTCAACTCCCCTGCAAATTGGCCGTAACTGCCGCGGAGAACGTCGAAAGGAAGGCAAGTCCGGGGAATCCGTACAATCTATCGGGTTGCTCCAAGTCCGGCTCAAAGGAGTGCGAGGACGTCGATGACAATAGGATCAGCGATGTTAACAGCTTGGCAGAGCTCTATTCCCTCCTCCGACCAAAGTCACAGGTGAACTCGGATTCACCTGAACAGACCAGTGTTCAAAGCAGCTTGGCTGATAACGATCCTGCCAGCACAAAGTCACGCTATGAGGGAGCCGAGTCACATTGGAGTAGGATAGAATCCTACCGAAAGATCAAGGCGAAAGTCGAAAGAGCAATCAAGGTGTTTAAGTACTGAAATCCCAATTATCTTCAGCAATTATCCAGTATCGTACAGTCCGGGAAACGCAACGAACGCCATCCAACGAGCTTGATCGTAATAATCTCTTGCGTAACACAGTCATACGGTTAGAATTGCCTAGAGGAACTTAGAATGGCGTACTCAGATCTACGCAGAAAAGCTCGGCAGCCCGTTAATTAAAACCTTCGCGGTGTAATTAAAGGAACTAATCGTTAGGAGGTAGTTGCGTAAGCCAGCTAAGCTATTGACTAAAAGTATGGCAGCAGGCCACGCTTGGAATGTTATGTGTACACGGCACGTAAAGGGCGGGAAAACTGCAGCTTCATTAATACTCCCCAAGCTATGTTCTTAATATGATGAAATTATTTCTTCTTCTGATTCCTCTTATGATATGATTCTTTAGACTACTTATTATAGGTAAGCAATTGCGAGATTAAAATGTTACTTTATCTTATTGTCAGAGACACAAAATATTTCTGATCCGCGGTGAGCTACCAAGATTGAAAGAAGCTCTTGAAGAACGGGGATGGGTTCAAAAATACGAGTGTACTAGGACCAGGGGTTTACCATATGGTTGACTATTCTTGTTTAATAATTAATCATTAACACGAATATTCGATTTAAAATACCTGAGAGCCTTGTGCGGTAATTCCAGGAAGCGGGATTAGCTTGGATTCCTCCCGGTCGTTGGGCGACTTGGTCCAGCAGGACGAGACGCTGAACGAGCGAGCAGCGATCTTCGCTTTATTGCGTCACAAATCACCGGATTTTATATGGGATTGTCGGAACGACTTTGTTGAGTGGCATCACGGCGTTAGTAACGACACGATACTGAATAGATACGAGAAACCGTTCATCTACACCTCCAAGGTTTATACATAAATAATTTGAATTCTTTAAGTCTGTATTTATGGCACATTAATTCTATTTTATAACAACCAGTGAATTATTCGCCAATGTCATTCATTTACTCTGTTCCCTGTTAATTTATACGCAGTAATTATTTTAAATAATTAATTTTTGAATACATTCCTGAGATTTAATTGAAAACATTAAATTTTACCAGGAATTATTATGTCATTGAATGAATTAAATTCGTAGTTCGATTCATGGACCATTTCTTGTTGATTAATGAAATGAGAGCGATTAATATTGGAATGAGGAAAATTCACGAATACAGCTGGGAATGGCTCGATTATTGGAAGACGCTCATTGGTATTTCGAGAAGGGTGTTTCAAGCGTGTCGTTCCCCCGAAGCTACAACCTTAGCAGAGACCCAAAGGCGTTCGTGGAGGATTTTCGGGCGACTGCGGCGTCAGGCTTGCTGAAGTGGTTCGTTCAAAGAATGCAAGAGACCCGTGACATTGCGGACCAGGGCCACCGTGCGATTCCGATGAGTCGTCTGGAATTTGCCATAAAGCGATGCGAGGAATTCATCGCTCAGGCCGAGCATCGGAACATTGACGAAGACGTCGTCACCGAGATCTCCGAAGATGAGTGGAATCTCTTCTTGGCCGATTACATGAGCCTTTTGCACGAAGGGAATGGAATCCAAATTAACTCCGACGAAAGTCGCGAACGCCTACAGGTACGCCGAACTGGGTTCAACTGAAGCATGTTCGTCCAACTCTCTCTGCATTGAAACGCGCTCGCATTTTTGCTGAATTGACGAAAACCCCAACATTTTCCCGCAGAGACTCTTTGCTGAGGCGGTCTCCATCCTGACGAAGCTCAAGGCTGTCGATCCACAGTATGAACTTAACGGCATGCGGAACACCTGGATTCTCAAACCAAGCAACCTTTGCTGTGGCACTGGCATCAGCATCTCTCATGACTTGAAGGAGATTTTTCGCCGAGTCCGACAAAAATCCAAGAACTATTTTGTCATCCAGAAATACATCGGTGTCTCAATTTAGATAAATTCAAATGAAACAAGATCTTATATTTTTAATGGAATAAGAAAGAAATAATTGTCAATCGTTTTCAGAACGACCCCTGTTAATACAAGGCACGAAGTTTGATATAAGACAGTGGTATTTAGTGACGAGCTCCTACCCTTTGACAATATGGCTTTTCAAGTAATTATTCAATGAAATTACTTCCATTTCTCGACCAAATGATTAAGACATTATTGATCATTTATTTTATGCATAAAATAACTCAAAAGGTGTCATTCACGCCTAATTTGAAGATTGAATAAGTAATGCTGAAGTCTCAATAAGTCAATAATGTCATAACTAGCGGAAAATACAAAAGTAGTTTCGAAATAGTACAAGTAGTGGGAAAAATGAAAATTGGTACGAATTGCAGACGGCCATGATATCTGAACGATAGCCTGATGATTTCAGAGAGGGACTTCTCCGATTCAGCTCGCGGCCGTATACCTTCTCGACCTATCACGAGGCCATTCATATCTGCAATACTGCTATTCAAGAGAAGTATGACGAGGAGCGCCGGAGAAGAAGGAAACGAGCCGGATATTCCGAGGAGGTCGTCAAGTCAATTCGCGATCAGGGATGGGACTGCGAGAAGCTGAACGAATACTTAAAGTAATCTCCTTGCGATCTGCTCCGTCGACTGTATGAGAACTTTCAGTTATCCATTCGTGATCCTTGGTATAGTAGTAGGAATGGTGAAATTGATAGGTCCACTGAGCAAACACATTACTAACACACCCACCACTAAGAATACTCCTCCCGATCATCGATACTCCCGTAACTCGGCTTATGCAAATGAGAGAATCTTTGTCTGTTTTTGTTTCTTCTTCCAACGTAATCGGTCTTTTTCTCCGTGAAACTTCTGATAGAGTACTGCGTATATTTTGAAATCGTAAGAAGCACGACTTTCACTACAACAGAGTTACTTAATAGAAGTAGTTCTTGAGATAAACATTTATTTCTATAGATAAGATACGTTCGTGAAATGGGGCGTGGGAATATCTTTACCTTTTCTTTTACTCCACCCTTCTCAACTTATACGCGGCTGAAGTCAATGCCCGGTAAAGCCCGAGTTGGTGTTAGTAGAGGGGTAGTTGCGGTGATCTGGTCTTCGGGCTGGGCTGGATTCGATGTCCGTCGTGAAGTAAAGCTCTTGCTGGTTGTTGATCAGGGCAGCCGGCTTCGAAGGCGAACCGTACTACGATCGAATCTACTGTAAGATGGGCGAGGCGATTGTCCTAACGATGCTAGCCGCCCAAGAGCACATGGACCGTCGACATTGCAGCTTCGAATTGTACGGGGCAGACTTCGTCGTGACAGAGGACCTCTCGGTTTGGCTGATCGAGATCAACACCAATCCCCGCATGCACCCACCAAGCTCCAAGTTGGCCAAGCGTCTCTATTCCGCTGTCCTCGAGAGTGTGGTTAAAGGTGAGCAAGCCCAGATCCTCGCCAGCTTGAATCTCGAGAGCGTGAAAGTTTCCGGAATGGTGCTCGGGAATCAGGAACAAAGTTCAGCCTTGGCGACAGCTACCCGAAATCGATGGAAAACGGATGGTATGCTCGATACCGAACTGTGAATGTTCGCTGAGGCTTTAGAAATCATTGACGTGAGATCCACTTCTTGCCTGCTTGCCTGCCTGCCTGCCTGCCTGCCTGCTTGCTTCCCTGACTACCTGCCTAGTCTCCTTCCTTCCTTCCTTCCTTCCTTCCTTCCTTCCGTTGTCTGATTAAATGGGAGCGGAAGCATCGAACCCCATCTCACGTCCCTCCCTCTACCGGGGATTTCAGCGAAGATACTTGACACGATCAAGGCGATAAAAGCTCTTTTATTAATAATGGATCGACACTGAGGGTAAGTTAATAAAATACTTGCTATATGTATAGAAGAGTCGGAAGTGGCGAGTTGAACTTTTTGCGTGTTAGACTGGCAAGCCGTGGACTGAAGGTAGTTGGGTGGGAGGCAGGTGAGTGAAAGAAGTCGAGCAGAAGGAATTAATTATCTGGTGGTGAGCGGGCGTGATTTTTCAGTTGGCTCGAAATTCAGCCGGTAGGCTGCATCAGCTTGAGCTGAGTTAAGAGGCTCCGTTTTCTCGGCTCGGTCGGCTAATTAAGCATAAAGGGCTACAATTAGTTCGCCGTCCAGGACACGCCAGCCAAATTTCACACTATAATACGCTTTGCCTCGCTGATGGGGTATATCCAACTTTCCGATAGACTGCTGCAAGCTGATATTGATTCTCTTTTTCTATCATCCCGTTCAACCGTTTTACTTTCTCTTTATTCTTCTCCTTTTTTCTCACACAACCCCCGCGTTACTGCCGAGTTCCCACCAATCACTAATTGCTCGTCAGGTTATCCTTACGTGTACGAATATTTCTCGTCAGTGTCCTGTCATGTCGAGTGAACAAATACCACCCGCTGTTTAAATTGAATGAGAATTAAAAGCCGTCTGCGCGCTCGAGCATGTACGAGAGCCATTGAAGTTCTAAATTTAATCGGAAAATATGGAAATATTACGCGGAAAGGATAAAGAGCTCGAAAGTGGAAGTAGAGAGAGCAACAGCCACAACTATTGTATGTTTGGCGTATAGTATTAATTCGCAGTTAACGAGGCTTGCATTATGGAATCTTGAAGAGCGGTATTATTTCGTAAGCGTTTTAAATACTTGATTTTCTATGCGTAAGTAATACATTATTCGCTGGTTCCTTCTCCCATTGTTAATAACTGGCCAGAAAGTGATAATGAGATAGATTAATGAATTCCATTAACTCACTGCTCTCATTCTTTTGATTCGAGCTGTGTCTTGTTCTCCCACTCTGTCTGACTCTCTTTCTCTTCCTCTCTCACTCTCTTACTTGTGAGCGTACGGACACAGACCATATTGAAAGGAAGTCGTCGAGCGCTCGGCTTCTGTCGTTTAATCGTGAATTAACTTTTCATCGACGCATCGCCAGTGAATTCTAAGGCTATTCAAGCTCCACCAGCTGAAGTTGCACATCGCACTGATTATTGCTTCCATTAACTAAACCAGCAATACATAAACTCTTTTAACCGAGTGCGGTTTCCTCCAAAATCGAATTCTGTGGCTGGTTTACATTGACCGCCTACAACACGCGTCATATCGCTGAGCTTCCGCTGCGTAGAGATTTTCGTGACGTCAGCAATTAGTGGTGCCTGTGTAAAATTGATGGTAATCAATAAACCAGATAGACAGTGATGCGCGATCGCTGAATAAAATTTAGTGGACATAGGTGTACCAAAGTACGGTACGGGGAAAATGAAAAACGAACCGTCGACGCTAAACATTGTTCAGGTTTGAAGAATGTATATACGCGTTTGAGGAAGAAAAAGTGTCCACACGGAAACTCTTCGCATTCGATAAAGTTTATCACTGAATGCATGATAAACGTGGTCATGTTTGAAATAAGTGTGATATTTTAATAGCCTTAATTTATATACATTATAGTTTTTCTTCAATTATACAACATTTTCAATGACAAACGTTAATGTCTATTGCGACAAAAAACTAATTTCCAGTGGTGCTGGATCTACCAGCGAATCCGCGCGCCGACACTGGCGGTTTCGAACTTTTCTACAAGCAGAGTGTGCCTGAGTTTCGCGGCTATCTGGGGCCCTGCCTTTTTGTCTTCGGCAAGTCGATAGCACTGCGGGAGGCACCGCGAAGGCGTGAGAAGAAAGGGAAACAGCCCAGTTCCAGCAATGCTAGGCCAGGTATACATTTGCAAGCACACCGAGCTGCCACAGCACCGCCTACTATGCCAACCAACAGGGAACCGAGGATTGTCGACTTCATCGACTGCCTTAAGACTGCGCCATGGATGATTGACACCTAATACACTTCTGCCAACCCTACTT
Source organism: Ectemnius lituratus (assembly GCA_910593735.2). Taxonomy (NCBI): domain Eukaryota; kingdom Metazoa; phylum Arthropoda; class Insecta; order Hymenoptera; family Crabronidae; genus Ectemnius; species Ectemnius lituratus. The sequence continues at coordinate 21,704,175 of OU343034.1, forward strand.
TTACCAATCACATTGATCTATCAGAATCTCTCATCATGAATTCCCATTTTCCGTTGCTTGATGCGCATTCAATGAAACTACTTGACATTTAAACATCGACAACCACGTGTATCATGCACACTGTCATGGATTCGCCCTTTGAGTGGGTTCATACTCCAAAAATAATGAGAGTGCAACAAGTTTCACCTGTAAACCCGAATTTTTACTTACTCTCTTTTTAGAGCCACACGATACGCATGAAATGACGATGCCTTGCATTAAAAGTTTTGACACGGTACTACATGTCCTTTTTTTTTTGCTCTCGCCCACGACCTACGAACAATCAGAGTGCAACAAGTTATGCCGAACTCGGTGATTTTGCTGCTCGGGAAATAAATGGTGGTGCGAGAGCACTCCGCGTCTCTGAGTTGAGAAGTTTGGTGCGCGTGCGGGCGCACGATCAAGTCTTTCCACTACGTTCGGCCACGCTCGGTTTCGCCCTCTTCCGAGCTTTAAGCTTTCCGGTGGCTGGCTGCTAATGGAAAAAGGAAGACGAAAAAGTGTCAAGAACTTGGCGAACGGTTCGCCGGAATAATGCGCTTTCGCCGCTCGCTCAAACTGTTCGCCATTCGCCGTTCGCCACTCGCCACTCGTCAAAGATGTATGTACCTCGGTTTTCATGCATCACTGCCGCCGCCGCCGCCGCCGCGGCGGCCCCTGCTTGCCTCTTTGATGAATAGAAGCGGGTCTGAGATTATTTTTCATTCGAATGCCCCTGAAACGTGCTTCGACGTTTTGCAAATTTTCATCTGCCAATTTTCGGAGTGTACTTTTTCCCGGTTGCAGTATGCGCATACGCATACCACTGTACACACTCGTTGAAAATATTCCATGAAAGCCAAAGACATACGAAATCGGCCCTGGTAATTCATCTTCGCTGCTGTTAACGCGCAAACATTTTTCAAGAAAGGTGGATCTCTATAAGACTCTAACTCTAGAAGAATACAGAATTATAGAATGAAAGAAGCCCGAGACTTAAAGACAATCGTTTTATTGATATGTACATACAATAAATTTATTTACAAATAATACAATAAACGTTCGGAGGTCGTAAGTTTATTCGTTTTTTGGTTTTCCTTGATGATATACGTATTATTGTTAACAAAATACTACGCTCTTACCACTTATTGTGCCGTGCTGATATTTGAAATCTCTCTTGGTCACGAATGTTCTTGTTCTTATAACTTGTACGTAAACAGTAATATTCGCTTTAATTTGAACAAAAATGCGTCCACCCGAGCCAAACAACACTTTTTTTCTCGCGTTCTTTCTTTTCCTTTCTCTCATTCTCTCGACGGTTAATTGTTACGATGCTCCGCAGAGCCGCTTATAGAAACGTTACGATAGCTATTATTAAAATTATAAAACAGACCGGTCGTGTCTTCGCGTAAGACGAGCTTCCGTCACCGTGATGCATCGCGGCCGGATGTTCCTCTGTAACAGAAAAATAGCCCGTCTCGTAGGCCGACCTTTTTTTCCACCCCTCCTCTTTCTTTATCTGTATATGTGTGTGCCAACGCATTTATCCTTTTTATTCTTTCCGTCCTACCTTCTCAGAGAAAAAAGCGGGCAATTGCAAGGCGATTAACTTTCTTCCTATCAATTAGCATTGTTCAACGTGTCTTTACCTAGGTCTTTCCTACGGCACATAATAGGCCAATTTTCCACCTCGCTGAAAGCACCTTTGATAATCCACTGTAGGTTGCTTTCCCTCCTCATCTTCACTACCTTGCCATACCTACGATCGATTTTTTTTATCTTCTTGCCTCCTATACAGTCTTACTATTTTTGTTTTAACATATCGTTGACTGGTACGTGTATTTTCGGATTAATATATGAGCATCAACTCATTCATTTATTAAAGAGATTGCACAGCAAATACATGAATTAAATAGTTTTTCATTCGATTGTGAGAGAATTGTAAAAATGATTGGCGGTGCGCGTTGATTTTTGAACAAAAAAGCCAGACAACAATGTGCTAAATTTATACAATGCTTGTTGGATTCGAGCAATTTCGGTCGAGTGAGGCTGTTACAGTCGAGCGAATGGGCGTGTCTATGTGTGTGTGTGTGTGTGTGTGGTGTGTGCGTGACAAGGGCGTGACATCCTTCGAAATGGTGTCGGTGTGACTGATTTCACGGGCTGGTAGCTTGCTCCAATGAAAGGATTAAATAGCCCGTCCGAATGAAGAAGGAAGAGAGTAGTCGGCGGGGTCGATTAATTTTCGGAGGGAGCAGTGCGGTAACAGCGGCGCTTGAAAAATTAAGGAAAGTTCGAAGCGGCGGGTATCCGCCTGCGCCGACGGCGGATGTCCAACCGGTTACGATGATAAATCACCCAGCGCTCCCCATCACATCGATCTGAATTCGCCCTCCCAGGCCACACTGCCGGCCTCTCAATTAACAGTTAAATCCGATCAACAGGATAGCCGGCAATCCGACTTGACTTTGACACTTACTCACGAAATACCAATTATTACTAGGAAACTACCAAAACGGCACGCGAATATATTCTCCTATGAAACCCTCACCTGCAATCCCTCTTTCCTATTGGCTCGGCCGTTAAGTAAAACTTTACGATGATGGATGAATTCAAGACGTCAAACCTCCGAGTGCCGAGTGACGTATCCCAAAATCCTTTTCCTTTTTCCTTGAGCTCTTTACGCCCTGAGTTTTTCCATCCGCGGGTAATAGCATGCTCGATAAACTCATTCAACATAAAACTAACAAACATGCTATTGAGGGATTTGTTGTTAAAGTGCCAGACGGCTGGCATGTTTTTTTGAAGACGTATAGTGTGAAATTTTGATCGAAGTTCGAAACAGCTTTCTACTCATTGTTACTGAGCCAGGAAATCTAAAAGGCTAGTGGAAGTAGGCTAAACCTATTGGGCTTGGAAATGCACCGCTCGTTTTTGCATAGTAACAGCAAACGTCAGCTATCTTTCCTCGTGTTACATTGCTAGGTTGCTTTTTCGTAAAGTGAAATAGTGTACCGGATATATTTCTTCTAATTTATATATTACGTGTTACACGCGAGACGCATTACTATCAAAGTTGACACGATATTCGTGAAACATAGGTCGCATCTCTATTTCCTCCTTATTGCCTAATTCTTGCTTACGTTTTCTCTGGCGAATCCTCGTAAATATAACGATTAGTCTCCGAGGACTACTCGGCAGAATTCCGAAGTTCTCATTGTCGTTGCAAGTGACGAAAAGCTTGTCCAACCAATTCAAAACAGGCCAGGAGCGAGAAACGTCCGAATCAAAAGCCGAAAGCACTCCATTGAGTTGGTACTCGGCACCGTCAGCCTGGCCAAAAATCCGAGGTGAATCGAATCGAAAGCAAAGCTAGTGAACCCGTGCAAAATTGCTAAGTCGATTCCTCGCCAGTAGCGCTCTATAAAAAAAAAAAAAAATCCAACCGACTGGTAGCGTTGGACGGATTAAAGTTCGACTGCTTTTCAGATCGCTTTCACTAGTGTCGATTCAGGGTAGCGTTTCTCGAGGCTAATTGATTTTCATCGAACGGTCCATCGATACTAGCGGCAAGTTTTTATTTGCTTAGTGGGATATTGGTAAAAATTGCTTATTCGCAATCAGTATAGACAGATCTATCAAAAGGAAGTTCAAAAATGGTATATCCAATACTCACCGTTTACCACGTGCACCTTTATACTGCTAGGATTGGCGTTGCTTGGCTCGCAGGTGTAGATGCCGGAGTCACTTGGCACCGCTTTCTGAATCATTAGGCGACTGGTCGTCTCGGGACCCTTCTCGGTCACCAGGCTGATTCCGCCACGCGGCGAGTCGAAATTAATTACCTGGGCAGAGGTAAACAGCGATCCTTACTCCTATCAATTAATCCTGACACATTGTTCACCTCAAGCAATAAACTAGTACGCCGTCGAAGCCTAGGAGAAAAGCCCCGGAGCTCCTCGGGCTTGGTCGTGTAAATTTCAATTAGTGACTAATGCGTCTCCACGTGAGATAACCTGAGCTGACTAGCAGCAGCTTTTTATTGAACTGATTCCAATTTATGCATACGCATCTACACGTATATATTTTGTATACATCGGCGCGAATAATCTTTCTAAGCTCGCGACAGCCGGATACACTACTAGCAAGTAACAAAGACAATCCCCTAGGAAGATATATGCGTCGAAGTGGAGCAACGATGTAGTATATGTCAAGAGGGAAATACATTCGGATCTCAGGCTGCGAGACACGCACACGCACACACACACACACACACATACATACACGCACACCTATTTCGAATAAATCGAGCGAAACAATTACCAGGAATCCCAGCACCGATTACTGCGTTGCGTTGCGCTCCGTGCAATCAGACTCGTCCTAAGAGGACTCTGGGAAATTATCCTTCTAATATAGCGCGCGTTTCTACTACAGCAGCCATCCGTTTTCTACTTGGTGGGAGAAGTATGTATGCAAGATATACGGCATGTGAGAGCAAACGTCATGAATTAGGAAGCGCAGCCATCGATGGAGGATTCTAGGTATTAATGTTCCAATGCCCTCGGGCTTCGATGGAGCTTGATAATGGCAAGCCATTCGAACCTCTCCCATTACAATAACATCGCGATACCCATTAATATGCTTCCATGTTTGTCATTGTAGCTCACTCTATCTCTATCTCTATCTCTCTCACTCTCACTCTCACTCGCTCACTCCCCTGATCTCACATACACACGTACTCCATGTCATCAGATGAGACCTCCTTTAATTACCAGCAACCACGTATCTCCCGGTATGGATAGATACGGATCATTAATGCTGTGAACATGACATATTCTTCAATGTAACTACTGATCATCAGTTATTGATAAAAAATTTGTGAATTATTAGGAATCCATCAGTTGGACTAGAGAGGAAGGAAAATGAAAACTAACAGAGGAATGGAAGGATTCGTTGGTAATCCAGAGTGGATTTGAAATAAATGTAAATCAGAAAAGAAGTTAAAGTTAAATTGGGGAAGGTTGTGTTCAAAAGGCGTTATACGTTAGAGTGGAGTTGTTGTTCAAACCTGCTGGAAATCCAAATGCAGCAATCTGTATATCTGTGCGTGCACGAGTTATCTAGCTTGAGCTAGCGGTGTGCAACATGGAAGCCGGTGTGTAGATCCGGAAAGAAACAATATTAGATCCAGAGATATGGGCCGCTTCACTTTCGGTTCGCAATCATTTCCTCAAAGCTTCGAGAGTGCAGCCGCCCCTCTCATATTTCCGCAGTGGAAGCCCCAGGCAAGAGAGTGCAGCATGCCGCTGTAACACTGCTCTCTCGCTCCAAGATAAAAGCTATTTTGTCTGAATGTTCGGCAAGAGAATGGTAAAAAGGTAGACGCGTGCGCTGCACTTCCTCGTCTGCGAATTCTCTTTGACGAGCGATGCGAGAATCCAGTTTCTCCTCTTGCGTCGTTCGTTTGGCATTACTCGTGTTGTCTATGCTGACGTTCCTCTGTTACATTCATGACTGAAGCCACTTACAACCGAGAGGTGAAATCTCAATCTCAGCCTCGTCGAAATTTGGGAAACGCATTCCTACCTCACCTATTTTGGGGCTGTTCAGCTCTTTCGACGTAAGTTGCACTCACGAAGCTCTTTACGGTGAACTCGAAATTCGGTCGAGATCCAGCGAGATTGCACAGCTCCCTTTTCCCCAAACTCGAAATGGACTCGGGTATTAAGGCCGCGATTAATTCACTCACGCTCATAAAAGTAGACAATGTCGACTAAGCAAAGCCATTTTAATCCCCCGTCCTACTCTGGTTTCTCCCGAGAGTTTCACGAATAGCGGTATATGCGACGTGTTTTAATCATATAGTTTCAATGTTTTATTTGCCTGCCAGTTAAATGAAAAGCCTTGATGAGTTTTTCTTTACGCTTGCCAATAATTTCTCTTGGTTATTTGTTACGCAATTCTACACGAATTCTGGTTGAACCTTTCATTATGCTCGTTTCAATGAAACGCGCGAAATCATGGAGAATTCGGGGTATTATTTATTTTAACACAGACGAGCAAATGCGAACAATATTTTACTGTGCAGTGCGCCACCGATTATTGAAACAATGCCTCTTGTAAGTTTGTAGCCAGTATGACGGAAAATAAATGAAAACCAGATGAATTAATTCGGTACTAAACCATTAACGCCCTTGGAACTGTTCGCTATGAGCTGTTGTGTTAGCTCGCAACGCTCCAAATAACTTCATTAGAAAATTGTCGATTAAAGGATCTCACTAATGTACTATACTTTATTAAATCATTATTCAATTATGGGCGCATTGACCTGAATAACTATTAAGTAACTGAGTAGACATTTTTCATATCTATGAAAACTAGTTACACGAAAGTTTATAAAGCGTTTATTGACAAGATGGCTGACATTAATGAGATGAGTTAGCTCGAGAAATAGAAAGTGATGGACTCACCTCTGTGTTGTGGCTCCACACCATCATTGGTGGTGGCTCCGGTGCGTATTTCACAACGCATGTCAGATTAATGGTACTCCCCTTGTTTACGAAGAGATCCGGGGCGCCGACTATAATGGTAATCGGTTCTGAAACAAGAGTAATCGGCGCGCTTCAGGCAAAAGCGAACGCACGCTACTGTGGCCCACTAACTAACACGAAAGAGGACTTCGGCAAACTGGCCGAGCCCATCAATGGAATTCGGATTATCCACTTTACGAGTTCTCTTTCCCCCATGCTCGTTCGATCCCTCTGTTTCATTTTCACTCCCTTTGATTCCATCGAACAGTGCCCTAATTAAGTTTGTATCCAGGATTTTTATACTACTCAGCGAATTCCGTAGTTCGCTTAGAACGGCAGCACCCTATGCATCCCTACGTTGGAAGTAACGAAATTGCTTGGAAACTTTGCCACTAATTTCCCTAGATTGATCGTTCCCTCAGTACGCGAGAGGCTGGCACTACTCATTCTTTCGCGGTGGAATTTCATTACGACTTTGTGAACTAAAAGAGAAATCATGTATCACTAAATTTGCACTGATTCCTAACCAGCGATTGACTATTATATACGAGGAAATGTAAAAGTCTCGTGAAAAATTCATGTGGGCAAGGATTGCTAAAGCGAGGACATATCGAGGAATAGAATGAATGAAAGAAACCGATATTTGTATCATACTTTATCAGGATGCAACCAGAACTGCTTTTGGGTCAAGTTAGGCTGATAAGATGCTCCCGTTTAACAGTGTGAGCCGCTCAAAGTATCAGTGAGCAGTCATTAAGGGGTGCACCGCCGCCGCTGGGAATTCATCAGCTCGGCAAGCGCTCGCTCCACTTTTTCAGCGCATGTACAAACCCGCAGCGACGTGCCAAATTTCCATACGATATTCCAAAGAACCATATTGATTCGCCGCCGGAAAACATGGTCAATGTATTCCCGGCGAACTGCTGCCGTCTCCTTGAATATATCGCGTGTATGTTCACTGCCGCTCACCCGCCCATAGTCAAACCCGGGTCGGCGCACACACTCTTCTTTCTTCGTTGTCGAAAGTGATAGGCTTGAATATTTATGAACGAGGCTCCATTTACATTCTGATATCGATTAAACTGGCACAGCCCAAGCAATGTTTCGCATCGACAGCAATTTAAAAAAAAGAAGAAAAAATCCCAAATGGAATCTGTTGAGCTTTTTATTAACAATTATTCAAGCTGTTATAGCGAACAAATACTTATCAATTTGTGTCAGTAGGATGACGAAAAAGATCTTTTTGTTAACACGACGATGCCTTGGTTATGATATATATGAAATTCGAAAACTAGCTGGTGGAACGATGAAAGGTCGAAAAGCCGTTCAATTCAGCGTTACATGGTGCGCGAGAGATATCGAGGTGACACGGTGAAATAGGAGATAAGGGTTCAGTGAAGCGGAAAGATTAATTCCCAACCACTTACCAACTATCGTTAAATGAACGGGATGGCCGATCGGGGGTGTGGTTGATATTTGGCACTCATAAATCCCGGAATCCTTGCGCTGCGGATATCGTATCCTGAGAGTCCACTCCTCCGTATGTGGATAGTGCTGCGCCTCGAAGCGTTGGTCGCTTGTATAGGTATAACGACCCACTGTCAGCAGGTGTATGTCTCGATGCCGCACCCAGGATACCTACACAAAAAAAAACGTTATCTAACTATTACCAAGATCGTTTAGTCTTTCTCTAGCCTTTTACTTTTAATCATTGGAATTATATGACCACAAGGAACTTTTATCTTTCGGTTAGAGGGATGTTGAGGGTAGAACCTCGATCAGACAAGCCGACTAACAATTATGTTCTGAAGAGAGTGGCTCTTCCGCTCTCGAATAATTTCAGCAACAAAATCAATGAAGCGCAGGACGTCATTTTATCGGATGTATCCTTTGAGTGGCATTTACATTGAATTGACCTTAATTGGCGTTTCAAATTAGCTGGCAGTGTGCGATGCGATGCCGACCCCACAAATGCTTATTTGCATGGCAGGAACGGCGAAATAACTGTGCGTCATTATCGCGGAATTTAATGCGTGTATACACAGATTAAGTCCCAATTGTGGGGGGTCGGACTATAATATTGTCGGCAAATTAATTGGTCATTTGCAATAATCCTCGATTTATACCTCCGCAAAAGCTTGAAGATGAGCTACTGGTTTACTGAATCTTTGCTGCTTCGCTAGTTCCTTTTTCAATTGGCAGTAGTCGCGCTAGGAGGAAAGCGCGCCAATTAAAATCCGCTTTTGTATCTATGTCAACAGTGCGCCGTGCGGCAGAGCGGGCTGCTTTTCGGGAAAATCGGATTACAGGTTGCGCCGCACAATAAAAGCAGGCCGACATTATTCGAGCAGGACAAATCGCCTCATATCGAGCCGCCGCCGTTGCAGCCGCCGGCTTTCCCGAATGGAATTTACTCGGAAAGTGGTATAAGCTTGCGGAGCTGGTCGCAGTACGGCCGTGCGGTGTGCCTGAGAGAATAAAATAAATCCATTTGGAAGCTTTTTCCTTGGGTAAAGGGCATTGCGCGCAACCAACGCAATTCTTTCACTCCTCACCGTTCCACTTGCATCGACCACTCACCGTCCAAAGTTTTCGCCAGTCAGCCAAAAAGACTGACATCCTTTTGCCGATTTTCCATTTTGCAAGTACAATTGATGAAGGCGGACCAAGATGGCTGCGAGGAGAAAGTACTGAGCGCTTATCGATAGCCACAAAGTGAAATCTTTCTACCAGCTTGGTGGACTTCGAGCATCAACTGGCTGTAACGCTTTTCATGAGTGACGCGTCGTGTCCGTGTCCTGCCACTGCCGATGACAAATATTGTTCTATGTTCTATATTTTTTAAGCACACTTATTTACGGATATATACGCTACGGATATATGGTAACATGGTACGTCACTGGCACGTCATGTTCACGGCTACGTGTAAATGGATGTTTTATTGTTTCACGGTCGCTTGAATAAAATCCAGCACATATCTTTCACTCGAGTATAGATGCACACGGCTGCGATTGGCGTTCCCTTTCATTTCTCCGCCGCCAATATTGAAGACCAATTTTTGTTTCACCATTTCCAGCTCTGAGGCATCATGTATAATGGAAGTAACACGCTTTCTCCTGGCGCTCCTCCAATTTGAATACTTTCGAAGAAGTACTGGAAAATCACGCCAGAACTTGAATCAGTTGGGAATAATAACGAGAACTCTCTTCGAATCTGTTAATAAACCATGACTCGCATCATGGTTTCGGTGCCGTTAGGGATTTTGCAAGGATGCCGCGAAATGGAGGGAAGAAGAGCAGATAGTTTTAAGAGACTCATGCAAATTAGTTGAATTCCTAATTGATAAATCGAAAGCCGCTTAAGGCATCAAAGGAGATGACACAGATGGAGTTGAATTGTTCCAAATGATTTCCTAGCTTTTCCAAGGACTTTAAGGATTTAGATTTCACTAAACCAATTACAATTCTGACCTTTGTCATATTAACTATTTAATAATCAGCTTGATGTCTGTAAAGAGGACATTATCCTCATTCACGAAACTTCCGTCCGCAGGGATTACAGCGATTTGCCAAGGTAACATGGATTGCGTGAGATAAAAGAATCAGCATAACGATTTTCAAACAGAGCATAGCAAGTAAGAATTTCATATGTGACGGTTGTTGGAACAATTATTAGGGCAAATATCAAATGATGAACTAAGAGATTCATAAGTGGAATTCTCGGGGAGGTGGAATGTGGGGTGTCAACACCTGGTGAGAGTGCCAATTTCGGTTGGCTGGCGATTGCACTCACTCAATGGAAGTGTCGTCACCATGGAGATTTCTCATTGTCTCGGATGGGAGAGCGCGAGGCTGGACTCTGCGCCAGGATAGGACTCCTCGCCGTCGGCTGGGATGACACGACTGTGTCATTGGCATTAGCCTCGGCATTGTTTGGCGAGGTTCGAGCGAAATCTATTCGGCTCCTCAGCACTCGAGGTACTACAGGACGTCCACGAAAATCGATTTGAGTCCCTACACCTACGCCGCTTCTCGCCACGCCGCGCCGCGCCGCGCCGCGCCACACCGCGCCGCGATATTGCGATACCGCGTCCGCATGCTCGCATAATTGCCTCATTGCTGCCTCGCATTCCCATGCGGAGGCAATCCTCTCCAGCGGTTGATCCACTTACACTACACTAGCGATCCAACTGCCTGCACTCCAAATCAATAGCTGTAAATGTGGTACGTAGTCTTTAGAAGTGCTCTCTTCGACGTGTATCTCAATAGACTTAAGTGTAACATGTTACTCGGACCCTTCCATTTCATTCATTCCCTTCTACTTCCACTCTCAGGATTTTTAGTGTGGGAAGGTCACTTATTGTTTCCACATACTCGATATTCCGATGGGAACTCTCGTAACTCGACAATTATAGTATTTCAATAACGAGCAGAGCGGCTTCCCTGAAACCTGTAATCGTTGTTTGCACCGTTATGTTGTATTTGTAGTTATTGCTCCTGCGGCGTATACAGTTTTACTAGCGGTTGCTGGTGGGATCTCGTTGTCTATTCTCCAACATTGTTATCACCACTAATGAACATTTAGGGTGTTAAATCCGAGTGTGGAACTCACGGAATTTCGTGGAAGCTTCTGATGAACTTGATTCGAAACGACTGCTAACTTACACTAGTAGCCTTTGTACTGGGTAGTGGAATGATCGGGGGGGGGCGATTTTAGTATCTTCTTGAAGCTGGTTGCTCGTCTAAGTGCGTACTACTGTAGTGAGAAATGCTAGGTATTTCAGTAGTATCATGCTTTCCTCTAGCTTGGTTCTAATTAATGGCTTCCTTGTCTTTTTCCTTCATTCCTGTTAGCATTGAATTATCTTGACACCAAAGCAAGTTTCGTCTTCGAATGCTTCGTGGACATACCAAATTGTTACATCTCTGCATTTCTTTGCATACTAAAACACCCTCGAAACATTTCTGCAACATGGCAGCAAGATGGATGGATCGAGGAATTCCGCAGCTTGCTCCAGCAATCTCCGAATAATTCGCTCGCGATCTTCTTCGTTTGCAGGGTTAACGCTATACAGTTAACGCGCCACTGCTGAATCTCACTATTCGACTATTGTATGCTCCCTATCTCTCGGTGAGTACCCTTCAACGAGTAAATGCATGTAAGGAGATTGCTCCATATGCGCCTTGCGTGTATTGGTAACATGCTCTCAGCCTACAATCCGCTAGAATTATAGTCTAATCGTGAAGCAGTGTTTCACAAGCCGTAATACTTTCAGTTATAATTGGGCAATATTATAACAAGAGTGCTCTTCAAAGTTTTAAACCATTGGATTAGTTATAATTAGTTATTATTTTCTAAGCCTAATTCAAACCAATCAACATTTCCTAATTATAATTGAAACAATTAATCGCAGCAATATATTATATAAAGTGTAAAACTCTGATACTCGGCGGTTTCCTCATTAAACATTGATATTTGTTCTCAAAAGTTTGCTTAGGTTTCTAGTTGATTCACATATAATCAGCCAGGAATCAACAGCAATGGTGTTTGAATGAAGCATAATATATTCCAGGAATACTTCAGAACTTGTAGTAGAACATATAGAATAGGACGGTTTGGCCGGAATAATTTAACATAGAACTCTTTCGCACGGTAGAATGCTTTGAATACTTAATAGAGAATGTAGATGTATCATTGAGAAAGACAAATAATGGGAAATGGGAAACACGGCAACGAATACATTAAATGAGTTCTATTATTAGTTACAGGAACGTTAGAATGATAAAGTTATGCGGAGGAACTTCATCATTATTATTTCATAAAGAGAGAAGAAAAGATCTAAAGATGAGAGAAGATGACGTTTTAGGTTTTGGTATATGCGTGTGAGTGAAGAGACGAACTAGCGGACGTTGATTCATTAAGGATTAGGGGCCACCGAGGTATGATATTAAATGTTGACGCTCCTTTCGGGTGTGCTGAAGTAAGTAATCGAGTTTCGTCGCCATGACTCGGGGACGCATTAAGTTCAGGAATCCGAGAAATCCATGTTCCAAGTGGGCACACACGTGAGATAAATGTATTATAATACGTCAGTGCCTGTGAAGGTTGTTTGAAGTTAGGAAGTACGAGAGGGCTTGCCGAAGGATGTTAATCGAATTTAGAATACTAGTGTGCGTTCGGGAAAAGCTTGGGTCGGTTAAGAAAACACTTGGGTTTGCTTGCTTGCACGTTCACTGGTGTACATGACCAAATCTGACCACGTAAGCAGTCGATAAAGTATACATTTCAAGCAAAGGTAAGACTTGCCAGGATTCAATCTTCTAAATTATTCTTGCTTCGAACTACCTTGCTAGCCGAACACTCTGTCACGAGATCAGTTATTAAAGGCTAACCTTTTAGATGGTGTTCTTGTTAGTGTCAGACTTGAATCATAGATTTTCGAAAGATTTAAGTGTCGGAAATAAATGTAGGATCGACTTTTTCTTATGACTTACCGTTCGGTTTCCCAAATTCTTCACTTTGCAGACAAGATGCACGGTCTTCCCCACCAAGCCGGTGAAGTTCGACTGCATCGAAGCGTCGAAGTGAGGTCCTGTGCCAGGTGTTGGCCATTCCTCCAGGAAATCCGTTCGAAAGTTTCGTAGACATGTCGCTAGGCTGCCTGAAATCAAAATAAAAAATAGTTACTTACATTGATGTTCTTTGAACTATCCCTATTGAAAAGTTTCGACCCCAAATGTCGCATAAATCTGCTGTTCGTTCGAGCTTTGCCTTCGGCTATGTTCATTCGTGATTTTCGTTTTCTGAATTTGTGATCGTTGCTTTCCGAAGGGGAACACGGACTGGGTTTGGGAAAACGTAGACGTTACCATTAAGAATCGGATAAAACAAACCTTCTCTTTGTCCGTCGAAGAGTTCTAGAAAGCTCACTCTTGAAACGGTCTGAGTCGATATTTATCTGGGACACATTATCGACATACGTCTACTGGTAGAGAATAGAATTATTCTTCTCTTAATTGTAGAAATGAGAAAATCTTCAACAGACTTCGAATTTGTTATTTAGCAATGGCGATGTTATACTAGGCAATGCATTTAGAAAGTTGAGGCAGTCGGGGGGATTCACCGTGATGGAAAAACCGATAGATATTGCTTAGGTATGTGACAATGTGCTCTTGAGGACACCCTCGGTAGCAGAGGGTCGAACATTTCTCGTCAATTGGAAATCGGGACGGCTCGCCAGATAGGTCTCCAGAGATAAAAGGTCACAGTCCAAGCGGAAAGTTTGAAAACCACTGGACTATTTCACTCCCATTCTCGCAGAACAACATCCATTGAGTGCTATTGTTCAACAATGATTGCTCCCCTCTCTTTCTTCCTTTCTCTTTCGTTCCCTTTCTTCCTTCTACACGTCCATTTCGTTTTTCAGCCTATTTTGTAATGCGTTATCGTTCATTGTCGAAGGTTCAAAACACTATTTCGATACTACTAATTATTCGACTCAGTCTATAATCTCTACGATGATTAAAACAAAGTGTATTCTATAGTAATTAAAAACGCATTAGAGCGACTTTTAAGCGACGAGCATACAAGAAGATAGAGAGATTTATTATATGTAGGATATTGACGGCTGGGTTGTTAATGCAATTTATTGTCAGATGTGAAACTGTGCATCTGAGGTATCAGTATAGTGTACTGGGAAAGATATTTTATGACGAGCTAGACTAGAATATCAAGTATTTTGCGAGCGTGTTTAGTATTGATCGAGTATTAAGGCGTTTGAGCAACCAAGTGGTTGCGAACAATTCCCTGAAAGGTATCGAGTACTGTGCCGCAAGCTCGTTGATGTAGACACTCTCTTATAATTTCGCTTTTAACTTCCCCCTTTCAACCATCTCAGCCCACTCCAACCCTTAGTTTCTATTCGCTCACGCAATGAACAGCCGTGAAACGGCGTAGTACAATTACACGGGCGACTGTAATTTATCAGTAAAATATTGCTGCTTCAGAACTCATATACATCCTTGGTAGATGGAAAGTAAGCCGAAGGTGCGAGGAATCTCGAAGTAGCCACGGTAGAGCACTAAAGCTCTAAACGAGTTGGTAGGATAGAACCCTCTGTGATTCCGCTGGACTAGTTCTTGGGGGGGAAAATTAATTTCGGTCGCGTGCAACTGCTACGAAATTTCTCTCGCGGATGCGTCGCACTTTCTTCCGGCGAATTTCGACGTAACTTTGTGTAGCTCGAGCTAGGAAGAAGATAAAGGCGATAAAAGCGAGTCTCGCGGTTTTGGGAGGCTCTTTCTTGACCAGTGGCGAGACGGTAGCTTGGCAACAGGACAAAAGTACCGTCGAGCATTGCTTTTCCTTTAATTTAGGAGTTACAAAGTACTTTCTCAGCAGCTGTCCGAGTGCGCAGTGGAGTAAAGTTTTTCCCCTTTCTTTGAGGGTTCCAGCCCGAAATGGACTTGAAGGACCAGAGGAAATACGACGAGCGCAACGCCCTTCGCGTAACACCATTAGTAATTCACAGGAATCACTCGTAAATTATATTCCACGATTTTTCAATCGCTCGGAAGTTAAAGCTAAAAAGTTAGATAATACTGAGAACTCGGCCTTGCTTGGGCGGAATTAATCTCGTCTCTTGCTCACTGCGCGACAATGAATCCTCTCTTCTCCATCTGACGGTCCTTCTCTCAGTATTACTGTTATTATTATTCTTAGCTACGTTTACTACGTAGACTGATATTAATAAACTCAGCCTGCATTTGAATGCAGGCAAATGGAATTAACAACAGCGGCGAGCACAATTTTTCAGAGTTTCTACTTTTTTAATTCATGAAATTCCACTGCCACTGTCTAACTGTGTATTCATCTGTAATATGTTTTCTACAATTTATGTGTATATTTTTATTATAGTTATTATTTGTTTGGCATTGCCGATGGTTTGTCTGAGCGGTATGAAATGCATGCAGAGAATATCTTTGCCTTAAAATTTGGCCATGAGCCAACCAGTCGGCGAGTTTAGGTTTCTATACCGTGGAGAGTTTTAGAGGGCATAGCCGTCATTGTGGTAGCACACCAGTGACACAATGACTCTGATCATTACCAGTAGAATGATCGCAACATATCCAAGGCTGGTTGCAAGTCCACAACCGTTGGAAGGGTACTGCTGACTCCACCGTCAGCATCAACTGCCAGATAGCTTTAGTCTGACACTGAGGGACAATGGCTGGTTTTGTTAGCTCCACAAAACCCTATTTCATTTCCCTGCCCATTTCCCATCCAGGCCTTCCCTGGACCGGTAACCTTTACGACATGCTGTCCCAACTTCGTTTCTGACCTCACTGATTCCCTCTCTTCACCCGGCCAACCCGTACTACTTTCGTGTCACCTTTTTTTCTACCCTTTCAAATCGCCATAACTTCTTTTTAATACGACATGTCCATCGGCAGTTTGAACGATTAGTGTTTTATTTCTTTTCCGCTACTCTAGAAGAAAGGCTCAAACTAAAATAATAGCGTATTACATATCCAGGTGATGCCTACTACATATGTATAGAGTCTCACCACTACCAGTAGAACTTCCCATTCGGTAGCTAAGGGAAAATCGAAGTCCCCCATCAATCGCCGAAATATTCTCGCGGAGAATCCATTACATGAATGTTAAATCCTAAAGTGGCAATCGTGCGAGATATATTGCTTTCCTCCTTGGCCACGGAGCATCGCCGATATCAAATCATTCTATCATTTTCTTCCTTTTATACCCGTCATCAGGGGTGAGCGACCTCTAGCCGACGTTAAACTTCTACGACTTTGATTATGAAAGCAATGACTATCATTTGTGATGAACGCACCATCGAGTAATCTCTTAAGTGCTATTTTTGTCATTTCTATTTTTCGATGGTACTTCGTCGAGTGGATAAAGGATTTTCGTTAAGGCTAAGGTTTCGTGCCGCGCGGGTATCAGAAAGTGGGATATCATATTACTCACGTAGCTGTGCGCCGAGAAGAAATAGGTGAGCATCTATGGCATTTTAAGCGGCGGATCGATCATCGCACAGCTCTTTTCGCCGCCTTCTATATTACGTTGAGCGCGAGGGTAGGCGGCAGAGTTCCTCCTTTTTGGGTGTTCGTTGCACGCACTCACCCTCCGCGGCTGAGTTTCAATCGCTCGATCGAGACCGAGGGAGAGACAGAGAGGGAGAGAGAGGTAGAACGGGAAAGAGGTGTTGTCGACCATTCTGTAGCTAGTAAACTTGCAAACTTTTTGGTGATAGCGGTAAGAGCAACCGAGCGCTGCTATCAAAAAGATCGCGGAGATACTAGGATCATTTAGGATTGCCTGCACAGTGAACATTTGAGGACCTGCTAAAGAAAAGAAACTTGTAAGCCAGATTGCTATACTTTAGAATCTTCATATAAACTTAATAAAACCCATCAGGGCTTTAAAAACTGAAAAATAATATTTTCAACTGTCTCAACAATGGGAGGAATTAATAAAGTTCAAACTTTAATGATTATATGATGTTGGCGCAAATGAGAGCGTTGAAAGAGTAAATTGGAAAAATGTGATTTAATAGGGAAAGCCCTTGGAGTGTGCTACAACACTCACTGGTATACGTCCAGTAGAACAGGTCAATGTGCAGTCAGACGAGTGCGGCGCGATGCGATTCCACTGGTGGTGTTTATTCCGTTGAAAAGTGTCGCGTTGTTAAAAAATGTCAGTGGCAAATTCGACGAGCATTTACCGACAGGAATTCCAGGGGATATAATGCGGTGGTAGCGACATGCGATAATGATAGGTGGGGAAACAAAGCTCAGTGATATACGTATGTCAATAGCAACGCGGTGCTCTAATTCGCAGGCTGTTGACACGTTGCCGCCGTGCCGCCTGACAAAAGTCTGATCGAAATTTGAGAGCGTGGCACTCGCTTCTCCGTCTACTATGCGTGTTCCTGCTTCATTCATAATCCGTCATGACATTTATCGCGAACCACATCAATTTCCTCGGCGTTTTGAACGGCATCGAATTAACCTCGGCGAGAATAGGTTGGCCAGTGGCTTCAGAAGCAACAACGACGTAATGAAAAGAAAATAATCGGCTATCATTTCGCAATGTTTACCCACTGAAAAAATACTGGCAGTATACGCGCCTTGCTGATAATTAGATTCCACTTCTCACCTCGACGCTTCGTTACTATAGCGCACTCTACAGAAATCAGATTGGTTTGAAGAACTACTCTTCAATTAGTTCTCAGTTTCGGATGAAAGAACTCTTCGTTCATGTGCACAATGTTTTAATTAGATGATTGTGCTGAGGATATACTCAGTTATTGAACGAGTAGTTATTGAGATAGACAATCAACTAATACCTTTGTTGAATACAATTGATTGAAAGGTTCGAGCGATCAAAGTGTACTTGTTAGGCTAATCCGAGATCCTTCGTATTCTGCAGGGATTCCCAACCGCTATCATTATTTTCATTAACAAGCCACTTTGTCCTGGCCGAATCGCAGCCCGAATCTTCGTCTACGGTTACCAGCTTGACATGGAAATCCGTTGGTAACCAAATCGTGCAAGGCACTCCGCTTTGCACTTTTCAATTTGTCAAGTGGGCGCAATTGCGGCTGACCACAGTAGAGAGCTGTGTCGAACGGTTAACGGACGCAATTACTTCTTCCACGCGGCTGTGATAAAAGGGATGAAATACCTGCTATTTCTCAATGTCGATACTTTTCGTACACAAGAGAATTGGTAAGATTCTCTTCTTTTTCCGATTTTCCAAACGCAAACAACTAATGTTGATGGCTGCTGTCGTTGAAATTGCGGGACAATCACTAGCTTGATCATGATCCGCTTGCTATAGCACACGCGTGAACCGATTATTTGATCGGCTCGTTAGAATATTGACACCAGGCATTTCGTATTTGCTGGGTTAGGTCTGGGTTATCATTGTGCCCTTCCAATACGTTTACACTCGAGTTCAGAATAAGCAAACGCTGATTGGAAAATGTGAACTTTTTAAACAACGTATATGAACAGGGTTAATCACAATACTTTTAATAGCCAATTAGATTAATGAAATAAAAGTGAGGAGAATCTGTTTAAAAATACCGTACGCATGCGAAATTCCTTGTTACCAGATTTTAACTGAAGCAACTGAATTGCACAGATTTTCGACAATCGGAAGTATTCTTGGCGTACAAAATACGAGGGGTCATTCGGAATGCAGGAAAAACGCGATCGGTGGTCAGGTGGTTTGCAACGCCGACATTCAGGACAGAATACAAATGCTTCGTACGGAACGGCAATATGTTACGCACAAGCTGCATAATATCCGCTCACTATCCACTCACCCCACTAATTTTATTTTTTGCCATTTAAAGTAGCGGCAATGACAATTCCAGGCACATTTTGGCCAAACATTTTATGACCTGTGGAATAAAATACAATTTTACACAATTCCTCACAGCTGTGACATAATTCGTTCAATGAAATTCAATGAAACATATCGCTAATAACCGGGGTGTTTAAAATTCGCGTAAGGTCGCAGATTTTGCGATGTTCTCAATGGTCGTGGATTCGCGAGCTCCTTGGCATACAAGAGACAACTATTGTAATGAACCGTTTAGATTCAGAGCGTCCCCTCTGTAATTAGTAACTTCCTTAGGAGTTAGCCTGTTACGGAAGAATACTAATGCCAGGTACAGCAACCAGTAAAGTCGTCCAAGACATTATTTCCGAGTTAAATCGTCCTACCTATCCTCCAGTCTTCTCTCCTCGAGAAAATATGTTTCTTACACCGGCTCCGGGCCCATAAAACTGTGTCACTTAAAGCAAAGCTCAAGCCATGAGAAATTGGGTAACTATAATTACTTCGCCCACTTCTTCAACAATCCACCAATTAAGGGAATTTCTCTCGAAGATTAAGCAAATAAACGTGCAATGAAAAGCTTTCAATGTCCGGTGATGTATTATTGTTATTGTACTGTTTGCAGGTTTATTTTGCGAGTCATATTGGATGGAAATACTTCCGCATGTTTTATATTTACCAACGGGAAGACTGCAAAATACATACACACTCTGGAAATATGAAAAACCATTTAAAAGGTATTGTACCAGTGAAAAAGCTGGGGCGCAACTTTGTTGTATTGGGAAACTAATAACGGGCGAATCTAGAATTCTATTGACAATTGTGAATAGTTCACCGTGAGTTGACACAGTTGAAGGGTCTAGTGCGGATTCGATCGAGGGCTACACTGAACTCGGCAGCAAGTATGAAAACTTGATTTGCATGTTACACGTGTGGAGTACGCGCCCTAAATTTTCCACGAACTTTCCAACTTTTCCTGTCTATTCGAGAGCTATTCTTCCAGAAAAATCCTGCTAGCGGCAGACTCCCTCAGCATCAACCTTTCGGTATAAAAGAAAGACGAATTATGTATTAAGTGTGTATAGCTGGGTCGTGTGTGCGTCAGTACATTGCGGTTTGCTCGGTTGCGCGCTCGGAGCAGCCACCCCTTTATAACCCCCAGTCACGAGAGGTTAATTAAAACGTTCTTCTCATTTATTATAATACAGTTTTACACACCGACCACCGCTGCAAAACAAATTGTACTGCAGTGCCGATCGTCGACTCTTTCACAGTTATATTTACTAGGCCCCTCTTTTTTCTTTTGCAACAGTTAGTCACCGCCCTACCTCCTCGTAAATTAGCTCTCATGGAACTAGCGGCACAGCCCATTAGCGCGATATGAAAAATCCTTCCGGGAGCTGGTAGGGGCTCTTTCGCAGGTGGAAGACGTATAGTACTACTTTCGAGGATAAACTCGGGTTTTACTTTCGAAATAGCCGAGTTTCTTGCGACCTTCCCGAGAGAGAGGTTGCAACCTTTCGTGAAAGTTCCTGGGACCTTGTTTGGGAGATTTAGGAACAAATGGAAGGTGTTCCCGAGAAAGGGCTTTTTGATACAATGCGATACGGAAAAGTGCTTTTGGGAAAATAGTGATAATTATAGTATATCGGACCGCGACGAAAGGAGGAGAGCCATGAAACTACTACTTGGAAAGTATGTCAGTAAATGACAATGGATGAGTCTGCTCATATCGTATTCATGAACATCGTTAGCCTGTATAAAGAGTAATTGGGTCACTTACCAAAAGAAATGATAAAACAGACGAGTATGGGAAGAGGAGTAGACATCGCTTTCGCCGGCGTGGCTTTCTTCACATATTGGTGTACTATCCCACTTGCATTTCACACTCTCATCGCCTTGTTACGTTTGACTGTGGGGGCTCGTGAGATCTTGGCTAGCACTTCCAACCTCTCGATTCCGAGGCCATTCTACTTCATTCCTCCAGACAACGATTTATCCTAATGCGCGTCTCCTTTTCTTTTCTTCCTCCCTAGCACAAAGCACTGCTCGAAATTTTGATCTCAGGGATCAGTAACGTATATTCTATTTCGTCTTAGCATCGCAAGAAGCATCCAACAACATTCTTATAACACACAGAGATTATAAGATGACTATCACACTTAATTGTAAGTCTAGTAAATGATAGTCCACGCTATGCGCAGCCAGGTTCAAGGGATCCCAGAATCTTAATTACTTTCTTTCTTTCAGGAAGTTTGGCGGAGAGTTTCTACGACCTTCTTGCGCCGGCCAAGTTTCCACTCGACGGATAATAAATCATATCCGAATGTACGGTGAATATCAGGGTTTGCCGGGTATAAGCCTTCATCCAGGCATAATTAACGAAGGAAGTATTTTGTTGGCGTGGTTAGCTTGCACTTTAACTTCCTGAGCCCGCAAACCGTTGATCTCTTCTCCTTCGCTTAAGCTTCTGCAACTATGGAACGCTTTTGCGGCTCCGTAGTAGGGAATCGTTCACGATGCATTAGATTCTGGTGCTTTCGAGCAGCTCTCTTCATGCACTGGCCACACCATTAATCATTCCCATCATTCCATCTCGTATCGCTCCCTTGCCACGCAAATTATGTCGCATTTCCTCGTCTCCTAATCGCTGACGCTTATGGCAGTCCCGTTGAGGTTTCTATTCTCTCGCTCGCGCGATGATGAAGTAGACTTGCACCCTCTGACTTGTCTTTTTTTTTTACTATTTACCTTAATGGATCACTTAATATGTTCAGTCTAAACAGTACATCTCTGAATTCAGTGCACACGTTTATTGTAACACTCACTTCTACCTCACAGACGAGCTATCTTTGTCCTTTCGCGAAGCGCTCCTATCAAGCACACTTCTCGAACTGTCAAACTTTTACACCAGCACCGTCCCCGAAATGCACTTTCATACTTTTAAGAAGATCAAAGGATTGGTGCGCCGCTGATGCTACAGGCTAGAGTGGAATCTGTAGTCACTGGTGCATCAGTATATCGCGTTATTGTACGCTGGATGGATACCGGTTTCATGGGCAGTCGTAGTACTGTAGGCTTTCGAGATTTCACAAGATCCTTTTCTTTGTCGTCACATCGATAGATCTAGTTGACAAGGAAAGGACTTTAGGAACTCGGAAAAGTCTTAAAAGCTCAAGTAAAGACGATCGTCGAGTGAAAAAGCACTAAGAGCACAGCGCGGGATCTCAGAAATGAGAAAAAAGATGTGTTTATGAAGAATTACTTTGTTACCGATTTATCTTGCCAATGTAGCAGTTAGATTAGATGAAATACACGTAAGAAGATACGAGGAGTGTTCGTTTGTCCGGTGAAACACGAGCCCAAATGAAATTCTCAGTGGCTCGGCCTCCGTAAATCGCATAGGGCACCGAAGCCCGTGCCAAGTTCGATCGGACACTCTAGCGATAACCGTACGTCACCCAGTTTCGTTTTCTCCAAACACACGGCGATAGTTTCGTTGTTGCCACGGGGGCTTGACAACCCCCTGGGAGTCAGCTTATTGTGAGACTTTGAGAGATTGAATTGCCGTTCACCACGTACAACCTTAGCTAGACCGCGTGAATGTTCGAAGACTGCTTGACGACTTGCTGGACGGTTTTAGCTGACACTGAGAAAGATGTGCCTTTTTTACTATCTCGATGCACCCTCGCCAGATAATCGTCGACCTTGGCACCAACGAGCTTTCTGTATTTGACAATAGATACACTCGATTCACATGTTCTTTAAGTACTACTAGGTGGTTCACCTGGTTACACCAGGAAATCTCAAAATAGCCTCAACTTATACAATCACCAGCTCTTCTCGAGGAAACCTTCAGCATAGAAAGCCCTCTTCATTCTCCCAAGTTCATACAACTTCTATGTGAACAACATCAGCGGCATGTGTTTATGGCACTTAACACTCCTGCAGTTAATCGTCATCCAGTTAACTTTCCACACGATCTTCTTGGAACTACTCCATTTCTCACATGCCATCACTTTATTTGATCAACCTCGTCCTACATTGTCAGCGGTAGTAGTAGTGTCTCGTGGTTCCTGACTGCTAGCACACATGAACTTTTGCAATCCGAAAGTCCAAGCTTACGAGGGCACGTACGAGACGCGTTCTTGCAAGGATTCTTATCCTTTTCACATGATTTCAGTGGATGGATTCTCGATGATTTCGGGAAGCGATGAGCGAGCCTGAGGAGACTAAATAGTCAAAGTCCAAGAGTATGCGAGCCGGTAGGAAGAAAGTGTCGAGGTCGAGGAAGAGGAGATTGCGGCTGTTTCGAAACGGCGATGCTCCCGCGTCAAGGATAGCCGAGGGACTACATTGCGCGAGCGCCGCTCAGACCTCGAGCACGCAGCCTCGCCAGCTTCCACATACCGCTCCCTGTTCCAGCCCGAATTCGTTCGCCTCCCTCTCTCACACTTTCTCTCCCTCCCCCCTCTCTCTTTCACTCTCTCTCTACGTTTGCGTACCAGTGGGGCGCCTGCGCCCTCACCCACACCTGCAACCTACCTACTCCCTTATATCTTGCCTATACATCTTCCCCTTCACTCTCCTTCTCCATCCCCTATTTCTATCCTCCCCCCCCTCCCCCCTTCCCCTCTCTTTCCTAACGCCACACCACCCTCGCCCTAGCCCTTGTGTACCTAGCACCCTATCTCGCGCGGCCGAGACAGACGATGCCTTCCGCCGAGAGCAACAGTCACTGCTAATTTCAACCAGTCTTCGACCTACCTATCCTTTGAACATCCTCGTTTGCATAAACTTCGATTTTAATTACTTCGGACCACCCCCCCCCCCCCCAGACTATCACCCCTCTTACTCCCTATTACGATTCCTAGAATACACTAACTCTAAAGTGACACAATTAACACGAGAGGACTCTGCTTTTCTAATGGAGAAGTGGTCAGGTTTGTTGATTATTACTTCGTGTATGTGATAAATAAAGGGTTAAAGGACTGAATGACAAGGTTATTTAATTAGGATACGAAGGATGACGTGAAATAGGATTCCTCATTGTTTCGAGGGTATATGGGAATACTTTTGAGGATTAAGTCGACGGGCAAGTGTAGAAACAGGCAACATTACTTTAAGTGGTCCAAGTTTATTCGATGCGTCCCGTCGAAGTTTAAACGAGCTAATCCTAATCCAGTGGAAGGGCAAATATTTTAGCTAGTAATAAGAGATTCGGCGCTCTCGGGGATTTGCCTTATTTAAGCGGCCGTCGCCTGACCTGCAGTCTGTTTCTGCATGGAACTCTCTCGCTTTCATCGTACTTCTTCGGTCGTGTTTATATAGAAGTGTCATATTCATTTCGAGCTTCTTTACTCTTATTGCTTCAACTGTATCGCATGCTTTGTAACTGACGAATGACATTAAGTATGTTCAATAAGAAGCAAGTGATATCAGCATTAATACCCTTTTCCACGTAAAGCTTAATGTTCTTGGGTGGTCGACAGAACGAAGACAGCTACGAATGAAATTCATTTGTCAAGGATCAATAAGGACACAGGGCGGAACTGCAGAGTTCCGAGGATAATCCGAGAATTCCAAGTGCGTGCCGGAAGTACTCTGAGTAATTCGTGCCACCCGAGGGAAATAAAGTATTTTAAAGTCAGCATTTCATATATCAGCTATCGTCCGTAAAGGTCATACTGGACAACTGATAATTCCCAGGACAGTACTTATCGTTAAAAGAAGCCACTTACAAAGACGTGTTATTAAAAAGTACTGCAGTGTTAAATATGTGTGTAATTTCTGATTATATCCGATGCTGACGCTGATAGGGGAGGAAGGACTTAACAAGAACAACCACATAATTATAAGGCTGCAAACTGTGCCAAAGTTCGTGTTAGTGAATAACAATTGTTGTGGTAAAAAGACCGTCTTTGTCGGTAATGTCACCACGACGAGAATCGATCGTCGCCCTCGCAACACTTGCGAAGCCACCTCCTTCCATTGTTACGAAAATGAGAGTCCCGGGAACAAAACGACCAGGCCGTAAAAAGGAGCGTGTGGCTGGGCTCTACACTTTCCATGAAAATGAGGCGAGCGTCGAACGTAAAATATCCGACGTCAGCGTATCGGGAGTTGGTCCAGTGGGGCAGCTAGATATAGAGAAGCTGGGTAGGACGTGTCCCGGACACGTATTCCTGCTCACTATCGAGAGCACGGACATCGAATATTCCCGAACAATCTCGAGGAAATCGAGAAACTTAGGGACTCATAAACGAAGCCCTGCCACACTTTTGACAAATGCATAAAGAACTTCCTATCACAGTTTTATTAAAAATTCTCGTATAACAGGAATCATAGCAAATTAAGCTTCGTAATATTCAGGATGTTAAGTTGCGAATAAAAAAAAACTAACTCTTTGAAATAGCTGCAAGGACAGCTGGCTGTATTTGCTGTTGGGTCGGTTTTACTCAACTATGAGAGGATCCATGGGGAATGCCTTCAAAAGCAGCAGCATCGACCCTTTAGTTTCCGTATTGGGGGTGCACTCTATATCGGAATGGCACACTGGACTACTTTGTGAAGAGGACGCGCTATACAGGATTTAACTTTGAAATTGATAGGTGCGCTATACTCGAATTCTGTTTACCATCATCTACTGTTTACAAATGGTGTAATCAATTAGTTAAGGTTTCCGTGACGAACAAAGTTTAGTTTCGGAAAATTTCAAGATCCCAAAGTCAAATTCGTCGTTACCCTAGGGACAGATATCGAATATATCTTGTGAGATGTTCGTTCGATTTGCATTTACAGGTCGTATTGCAATACACGAATCCCGTAGGAAGGTTCCCCAAAATCTATATACAAGGTGTAACAGATAGCTTGGAATCAGTTTTTTACCATCGAATTATCGGTAATACGGACATTGCGTGACTGTTTTGGTAGCCGTATAATGTCAAGTCCAAAGGCTGAATCTGATTCTGACGGTTTCTTCCACGTTTTGCAATCTTCTCGATCTTTTCAGGGGTTGAAATTTGGTGGAGAATGTTTTCTTGCATCAAGGAAGAAGTGATATAAATTCCAGAGCCCTGGCTCAAAATTCATTTTTTCGCAAATTTTTGCATATGTACCCCTTCACAAATTTTCGATTTTTCGAAGGTTCTCGGACTTTGACGAACGCTTGATTTTTCGATTGTTTGTGTATCAAAACGAAAAGAAAACATGAAACCAGTGGGAGAAATGCCGGAATTGTACCCAAAACATATGGAAAACCGATCCTGAATAATTGGTTTCCGTGGTTCTTGCCATGTTTTCCAAACTTCCCGACATTTTCCGAGGCTGAAATTTGGTGAGGAATGTTTTCTTGCACAAAGGAAGAAGTGATATAAATTCCAGAGCCGTAGCTCAAAATTCATTTTTTCGCAAATTTTTCCATATGTACCCCTTCACAAATTTTCGATTTTTCGAAGGTTCTCGGACTTTGACGAACGCTTGATTTTTCGATTGTTTGTGTATCAAAACAAAAAGAAAACATGAAACCAGTGGGAGAAATGTCGGAATTGTACCCAAAACATATGGAAAACCGATCCTGAAAATTTCAGTTTTGAGCTTTTTCCCATGTTTTTCATACTTCCCGACATTTTCCGGGGCTGAAATTTGGTAGAGAATGTTTTCTTGCATCAAGGAAGAAGTAGTATAAATTCCAGAGCCCTAGCTCAAAATGCATTTTTTCGCAAATTCTTGAAGTGAAAAAAAAATTATAAAAAGCCCTAATAGGACTTCTAAAGATTAATCTATTAATCTTGTGAATTAATCTATAAGCCGCCGATATCTGTCGTGATTCACTGCGTGTAGTGCTCAGCGACACACGACACAAGTGACATTACACGGCTACCAAAACAATTACGCAATGTCGGTATTACCAATAATTCGATGGTAAAAAGCTTGTTCCATTCTATCTGTTAGACCCTGTACAAGATCACTTTTCTGTATTCCGTATTGATTTGACCATGGTTATGATTATTAAGTGTGTCTTTCATTTATATTTGAAGCGGTTGTTTTTATATGGCTATAGATGAAACCATCATTTGTCCAATAATTAAGTTGAACAACAGTGGCATTGTATGAAACTTGACGAGGAACTAATTACTGGATGTAAATTGATGCGCATCAATGGAGTTATAGAAGAGCTGTAAGCACCTGCTGAAGGCATTGATTAAAATTCGAAACGCAGGCCTTCAATTACTCTTTCCATTATCCAGCAAAGTGTAAATGACATTTGCCCGAAAAGCAGTATACTGTTTAGCAGCCATTTGCAGTACCGGCTATAAATTTAATTCGATGAAAGTTACTAGGGTTGGTGTATATTGCCGTGGCGAGCGTAACGGCAGCACACACTTTTGCTCGGTGATCAGTTTCAGAGATTACTGCGTATGTTCTGTACCCTAGATAGATTCTACGATGCCAATAGGTTCTAATGAAATTCGCAATTTGGGGCTAGGAAAATGTGTTGCCCATGAGTAAGGAGATTAATCGGGTTATCTGGCCACCTGTGTGCATATACCGCAACACGTTGCCGAAGTAATCGTGGTATAACGGCAGCCGAGCGAGACCCTTATTATATTTCGGCACTACAAATGGTTACTATGGCGGTGGAAGTATTCCCTTCAACGACACCGATTTCTCTCTACACCACTCGTCAGTAAGTCACATTTAGGAGAGGATCAAGATTGCCACCTACCATCTTTCAACAAAGACATTCAACAGACTCGGGAAAATCCGATCAACCATGATACGAAAAGAGAAGTCCTCAATGACAAGTTAAATGTTGATATCACGGTAGAAAGACTCGTGAATTGGTTGAAGTTTGCCCTAGTAGCTGTTGGCTAACTCCGTAAAGGCAAGTGAAAATTCAAGTGGTTAATTTGTTTCCTTACCAAGCCAATCCTCATGCCTCGGCTTTCGAGCAGAACGGTAAGTCGAGATATCCGAGATTGGTACGAAATCGATAGGTCATATTTCAGTTATTCTATCAGCATCCTCGCCGGAAGTCGTTCAGTAGAACAGGTCGGCGCTCGGTCGGACCGTTCCCCGATTTGATCTGGCGATTCGTCGGGCAGCGCAATCTACGTAAATCCGGCTGTAAGGGTGACCCTCCCCCCTCCGGACACCTAACTGTGTTTGTATGCGTCCACCCCTCTCTTCTCTACTTCTCTCCCTCGAACTAAAGCCCGTCTTCGGCTCGAGTAGTTCGACAAAGAGGCGAATGCTACATCGTGCTCGTTGCTCCTCCTAAGCCTGGCTTGGTGCTTGGAGAAGGCGCCCGGCACTCTCCTAGATATCCTTAAGGGAATGAGTCCGCCAAGAGCTCCTTAGGTCGTCTTTGAGTATCGTTTACACTTTACCCTTCTATTACCAGTAATCCCCCTTTTTCAATTGAGATAATATCGAATATAGAATCCCGCAGCCTTATGGACCTGTTTGATCTTAAAGGGGTTCGTAATTCCTTGGAAACCTTTCTTGTCAACTTTACTAATAAAGCGACGCGTCCCAATGTTTACAGATTAACTACTTCTAATAAAGAAACCTCAAGAAATTGACATTTGCGACGTTATTAAAACTTTTAAATATACTTCTTACACTTTCCCACTCCCACCGTTGTGATGCTAAGGAGATACAAGGAATTAACTATTTCAGTAGTTCCACTTAAGCAAGACACCCAGTATTACAGTCGCAATTTACATGGAAACCTGGTCGAGTCGATGGTCCTGCGGCACGAAAGCCTGTGCTCCTTCGAGTACAGTACTTAGGGTTAAGTAGAGTATTCGCAGATAATTGAATAACCTTGATGACCTTTTCCACTTGAACCTGAGTGTCCTTTTTATTTTTGCCATCCAGTGGTTTCTTCAAGGTCATCAGGGTTAGATTTAGTTAAATTTGATTGGTCTTCCTTTACCTTCCGTCTCAAGGCTAATTACGAACTTAAACTTGTTACTTGTCGGAGTCTGATGGGCCCGCTTAATTTAACCCTGCAAAGGTTGTTGAAAGACTGATTAATCGAGTAACTAGTGAATGATTTTATTGATACGCTTCTATTTCTGAGAAAGAGAAATGGATCAAATAAGGGGCTCATAGACGGTATTAAACGGGGGCATCCATCTTAGTTGCGAAAGATCGCACGTTGAAACTCCCCAAATGAGTTTCTCTGTACTCAGACCGCGCGAATGCTCCAGTTAGAACTAATCCGCGGATTCAGATTATCTCGACCTTTACCCGTGTTATTCACTGTCAGTGGAATATGGAGCAAAATAAAGTAGCGTCCTGGGTTAGCATATCGACGCGGGTTTTCTTCTTAAAGTAGTGCGAACTTAAAGCACAGTGCGGAACAAGCCTGAACGGCAGACAGTATGTGCGAACTCGCAACGCAAGGAGCGAAAGGAAGCACCTTACTATGAAAATGGCTGTGCGCGGTTAACTTCTACGCCCAAACTTCACCTATTATCGTATATAATAAGGAGCCATTATTCCCGACCGCCCTTATCTCCCAGCTAACCGAGAAATAAAGAGAGTAGTAGTACCTGCTCGCTTCGAGACTCAGGCTTACTATGAGTTACCTTCTCTTGGCACTATTTGACCCGGCAGAATTGAGACCGTAGTTAAGTGTTCGCGCAAAGACACCGAGTTTCGGTGATGCACACTCTCGATGAAGTTGGTAGTTGAAGCAGATGCTTCTGTCAGTCGTGCAAGGTACTCCACACTAGTTCACTCGCTTTCTTGCTTCTCTACTGAAAGTATAATTCGTCTGTCGCTGAAGCGTTATACCGCTAATGCGGCGCCTGTCTCTCCCTTACGAATCTCGAGCGAGATAAAAGGGAGCCAGAGAGTTTTCGTCGCCTGGGGTACGTTGGTAAACTGTCTCGAAAAACACTTTGTTGCCCCTTGAACAAAGAGATAGAAAGAGGGTGAAAGAAGATCTTGGTGTGTCAGCCGAGTGTATGCATTACTTATGGGATACGAGTTTCAGCCTCAATGAACGTAACACGTCAGAGGTGCGTATCTTTCGGTGTTAGGTGAAGGGTGGTGGGAGTGCCGGAGCTCCAAAGAGTATCTTTGGCTATCTTGTTGACTTCGGTAGTCTGGCCAGTGGCTAAGGGTACCGCCGGAGGCCTTAGCAAACACCGACGCTCGCTGATGAGGAGCCACTGAGATACGTTTGTCACTCGCGTGATGTAAAGTCTATCCTCGATTCTTTATCACTAGGCTGGAACCATACCTACCCCCATTTTCCGAAGCTTCATACACTTCAATCAAAATCCTTGTACATTTTATAACCATTTAAAAGTCAAGGATTCTTTTAATATATTTTTAATTATGATTAATAAATCGACTTCTTTCGCTTGATTATAAATTTCGTTAGGATATCAAAATCACACCGTTGCGATAATAAACGTTAAAATGCCCTACCCCTGTGAAATATTCCTGTTACACATCCCCTACACAGTAGGGGATAAAATATTTTAATGGGAATTTAAATGTAAAATCGCGCCTCTTTACCGGGAGTGCTGAAAGAAACGCTGGCTCTGCGGAAAAATGTAATATCAGCTACTATTGCAAATAGAAGTAGAGTCCTATTTTTATGCAGCCTTACGAAGAAGCGCTCTGCTCCTTCCGAGAAAAGACTTTTAGGTTCGCGGCACAGCCTTTGAGACGGCCTCCTTTTCTGAAAAATAACGTATTTTCCTCTTCCATGTAATTTGGCCTTAGAAAACACGTGCCTTTCTTTCAGTGGAAGCTCTCTAAGACCAAGCAACCCATCCCACACGATTGAATAAGATCGCCAGGAAAATTTGGTATTTTTCCAAGGGCAGACACACTTAATGAAACAATGATGGACAATGTCCGATTGGATCAGACCTCGAAGGTATCAGTATCTTCAATGATCGATGTCTTAAGTTGCAGCTGTCTCACGCGATAGCGCCTTCTTCACCAGGGCAGTGTGAATCATTGTAAGACGAGACGTTTAGTGCACCTTAAGCAAGATGCATCGGCTCTCAGAAGCTCGTAAAGCTTTCTTATAAATTTGGAATTATACGCGCCAGGCGGCAAGAAAGGTGCGATGCATTAGCCGGCTTGCTCACTAACGCAAACCAATGGCAAATATTTCAGCTCTTTCTCCACCCTACTTCTCAGTCCAAATGCAGTTCATCTTAACTACAACATTTAAGAATCTCAGTACATTTAAAATTTTGTTACTTTTGAGTCACACGTGACAGCGAAATATTCGGGCAAAGTAGTTGGCGTTGGGACATTGCAGGTTCCTTTATCGTTTGGCTCGCGCAGCGAGCCACGAAGCCAAGAATCAGAGGTAGATAATTAATCGCAGGGTTAATAGTAAGCGTAGAAGTCGACGAAGGGTTAAATGAAAGCTGCCGACCGGACAACAATCCGTGAGCGATGCGAGGGTTGCGGGAAACATTACGACATCGTTTATCATACTTCGCATTAGGTCCGCTGAATCTGGAAACGTTAAGTATTCGTGCGCATTTATGCGCTCCTATAAATTGTTTAAGGTCAAAGCGGCCTCGAGCCCTTTCGAGCTTTCAAAGTCCCGCATAAATAAATGGCAGGAAGAGGGGACCGCCCCAGATAAATGCTTTCTGTCCTAATGTGTTTTCAGAAATTCGAACACACCAACACTGGCCCACCCCCATCAGCGAACATTATTCATGTTCGACGCAACGCGCGATCATTTTTCCCCGATTTCCAGACCCAAACGCTATGTCACCCCTTCGAGATCTCCTATCTCACTGTGGTATACACTGGCAAAAGTGTTTATCGCTCCCTTACATAGGTTCCTCTGCCTCGACAAGCTTCTAGTAAACCTGATCTGTAAATATGTGTACTCTGATATGCACCCAGACAAATTATGGTCGTGCCATGTACGCGGCACTATTAGAACTACCCGATACGCAAGTGAACCTTCAAATGGCGTACGTTCTTTTGATGTTGTAATTCTGTGGACGTTCTACTTTAAACGTTCATGAGTTGGGAACACTTTAGAAAATAATTTCAATGGCACGTCTCCGCTGGATCCATTCAAATTGATAATATCCGACTAAAGAAACTTCCAAATATGTCGTAAAAAAATTTCTGATCGCTTTGTAAGAAATTTTACGGTGTATTTACTTTTTATCTGACGCTACTCCCTTGAGCTGAGAAACAGCTGCGGAAAAAACGGGAGACGTCGAAAAAGTAGCACTGGTAGTAGTTAGGGTGGAAAAGCATTTTCAAAGAGAGTCAATCTACAGTTATTTCAGGGTGAGAATCCTTCGGTGTTGAATCCATCTTGCTCGATGGGACAGGAGGATTAGAAGAAAATTTGAGTTTCTCCGCAAGTAGATAATCCACCGTTCATCGTTGGTAGACCGCGAGCACACAATATGTATAGAGAATCCTAATCGACAGGAGTTTCATCAGCCTCCCCTAAATCCAGAAGCTGGACTCCTGGCACGCGATACTCTAGCTGAAAGAGTGGCCGTAATTCAATTTTCCGGACTACAGAAAATCGAATCATGTGGTTTCACTTGCTATTATTCCAAAACCACTTTTCCCCTTCCTTTTCTACTCTTCTCACTTCCCTTTTACCGCATGTAGCATGTATAGCAACCGTATTGGCAGGGTTTCCAACGAGAATTCTGATTACTAACAACATTCTACTGCAATATTTAGTCCTTCGATTGCTGAACAGGATAATAAACGTACTCGCAAAGTATTATTGCCGACATTTGCGGCTGAAAGATAAAAAGTGGATTAGAGTGTAAGTAGGATAGAATCGTGACAAGATGCTCAGGAAAACATTGAAGGTTTACTGGACTGACGCCAACTCATCAGTAACTGCTACAAGGTCAGGTAAAGGCAGAAAAGGATATACTCTTCGACGAACCGACCCTAGTATTCATAGGATCGAAACGACTTTCTTTTTATTTCGAAGAGATATACTAATTTCCATCTCAAAAGTCCTTGAATTACTTTATCTTTCTCTTTGCTTCAGGATAGTGAACAGTTAGAATTAATATCGGTGCGGCGAGTTTCCGAAAAGGGAAGATTAAAGCTTTTCTCTTGAAAGAAATAGCAATTCAGGATACTCGCTTATTTCCACGGCTCCCGAGTATTGCGCTTGGAAATGGAAATATTTGAAATAGTTTTATTTGAAGCTTGCCCTAGTGGTGCTCGTTGTGAGATGAACGGCAGGCTTAAAACTGTAACCGCAGCGAAAGAGAGATGGTGGTCATGGAAGGGGAAAGGTCCTGCTGAGAGTTCCTTTTAATACACGGGATATGCCGAGTTAATTTGGACGAGTGACGCCACCTAGCCAAAGTGTATACACATAGGATTTGTTTAAACGAGGTCAACGAGCTTTTTCATACCTTCATCCGCAGTGTCTAAAAATGTTTACTGTCGGCAAAACACGATTTTCCCTTGGACACACGCTCTTTTTCCTCTCCCTCGCGGTTTCGAGAGCGTTGCCCTCTTTTCCAGTGCCTCTCATTAGAGTGATTACCCCACGGTCTAATTAATGCCGCCGTAGCAGACCGAGGTAGTGCGTGCTTAAATTTATTATAATCTTTCAGCAATAACGCCTGCTAGTTAACTAACTTTCTTCCTACAAATCATCTCTTCTCGATGTAGTTGTAAGGAAAATAAGAGTATACTCACAGATCAGACCTTTTAAATAAACCGACTTAGTATTTCTTATCGTAATCTAAATCTAATTCATAATTTAAAGGAATATTTAAATTGATACATAAGTATTTTGGGAGTGACAATTATTCAGGTTCTAAAGAGGTGAATCCATTGATGGTCGAATCAGGCGGTATTTTCGAAGAGTTTCATTTCCGGGAAATATATTTCGGAGAATGCAGTTAGGGTTTGCGAAGGACAGACATGACGAAAGGCAACGTCAGGACGGCTGACTAGCGTATACAGAGCGTGTAGAAGAGGAGGAGGCTACATGCGCCTCGTCGGTTTGTATTTTGTTTGTATTCGCAGCTGCGTCAGCACGCAGTAGCCGGATGTTCCGTACACATCCGGTGCAAAGCCTTGCACACCTATCTACTGTTGGTGAACTTGCAAAACAGCGAAACGGAGAGAGATTGCT
>OU343034.1:21738739-21928214 GCA_910593735.2 Ectemnius lituratus
TCGAAAGCCTTTAACCCGCGTGAGTATTTACTCAAGGACGATCATTCCACTGATAAAGAGGATCTTTAGGAAACCAGCCTTTAGAAAGAAAATAGTTGTTACATTTTCCACTACCCAATATATGTTGTTAACTGAATACAAGGTCCTTCACAGTTGGGATTGTTAATTCCTGATGAGCCCGAAAGCGAAGTGTGAATCTGCGTGAAAGACTCGGCAGATCCTAGGACAAGACAAATGATGGCCGCTCAGGGGGTTTCAAGTAAAAAAGGCATTATCCTTCAGACTTCTACGAAAAACATTATCCAGAGAGGCTGGAGAGAAAAAATGTTGACACCTTGAATCCTAAATCCTGTTTAAAGCTGACCTCTACCCTCCTTTTTTTTTGTCAGCGTCACTTCAGCTTTTGTCTTTTATAGAGTGACACATTCTTCTGTGATACTTTGCATATTGCACCCTCATAGAAGACTAGCACATTGTTGCTTCCACTGGGAGATATTCTTAATACTTTCCAAATTGTATATAGTTGCGGAAAAGCAACATCTAGCAGTAGAGTGCAACCAAGCAGAGTAGCTGTCTCAATTGGAGTCGAAGGCTTGACGGATGGCAATGGTGAAAGCTCGTATGGCGGAATAAAATTCTCAAATGATCGATTCGCATTCCTTTCACGGCAATGTATATTTATGACGCCGAGGCAAATATTTGTAACCATACTTCGAAAGTTCAGCATTGGATCGGGGATTCGCCGAAAATGGCCGAATTCCTGGTTCCTCTTTGTTTCGCACGCCGCTCCCTGCTATTTGTCTTATCATCCAGCGGAGGTTTCTCTCTTATCAGTCCATATAGTCACTGCTGGGTGATAAAAACATTGGCTTGTTTACCCCGGGGTCGCTTATCAGTATTTTGTCTTCCATTCAACATCCCCCTTTCATTCTTTTATTACAAAGACTTCTATTCACTTAAGGGCCTGCTTCTAATTGGATGACGATTTATTAAGTTCTTTTATTGCTAATATTTACTTAACCAATTATTAAATAGAACATTTACTCGAGTAATGCTTAAAAAAGCATTGCATACCAAATAATATACACTTTGTCATAATAGTAGATTTCGTATTTGGAAGTTCGTTTGAAATGCTGAATAAACTTCCATATATGTAACATTGTGGACCTTGTTAGAATACTGGTAGAATGTTCTCGAATACCACGTACTCAGTGGTCTTGGCATGCTTCGATTATAAACCACTCGAGCTGTTACGATTTCAACTTTGTTGAGCGACCCTCTTGAAACTGCAAAGCAATTAAATCTGTGCAAAATGTATGGGTAAGGGTGTTTTTATTTTTACGAAATTGGAGTGGGGTTCGCCGAGCATCCCCGAAATGATAACATGCAGGGGGAAGCAGAGACGGCGCATATCCCGCGGTCGGAGAGTACATCGAGCAGTTTAATGAAAACTGCGGATAGCACTTGCTCCCCTTGATAGCTCGGACCAAGTGATTCCGTCCGCGGAGAGTGATCAGTAGTTCCACGTCGGTGGTTCAAAGAGTTAATAGCCTCTCGAGGTCACAATCACGTCCGAAATTACAATCTCGTTCCAGTCCGAGCTATTCGGGGAACCGACGGCTTAATTGCGGATTAGCAAACGCCCCGCTCCGACGTTATTAAAAATGAAGCCGCTCAAATCATTCAGGGCAGGGAAAATTGAGAACAGGAGGACAACAAGAGGAGAAAAAATCCTTCCAGCTCACCCTAGGAGCAGAACTGAGAACTGAGTGTCTGGAGTTTTTTATATCTTGCGGGCCATTCACACCGTTCTCGTGAACGTTACAAATGTGTCGTGGATCGTTGATGTTTAGATATTGCACCCTAATGGGTTCATAGATTATTCCTACTAAAGAGAAAAACTTGCCGTTTTTTTTCACTGAAGAATTTAAGCTTGCAGAACTGTAGCGAATTAAGTTTCGTTAGAGGTATTATGTATTAAATCTCTATAATTGGGTATCGTTGCTACAAATATTTCGCTGCTTCCGAATCATCAGCGACCTCTCCACCCAAGCATTTATCGGACTTCGATCGCTTTTCCGCGGTTAGATTCTTTGAGCACTCAAGCCTGTGGGCTTTTAGTAAGTTGCCAGGCTCTTTGACGTCTTTTAAAGTGGTCTAGGTGCTCTACAGTCTTCTTTTCCCTCTCTCATTATTTCACGTTCGACATATATATTTATACAAATAATTAATATTATAATAAATATAATATCGATATAAGAAATCATTACAAAACTATGATTATTAATTGAATTGATGCCACGTGGATTTGAAAGTGGAGGATAAAATATGTATGCGGAACATTCTTTATCGTCGAAAAGTCCGCAGTTCGTTTCGACTGACATTTACCTGAAAGTCAAATTGATCGTATCAGAAGAGTCCCAGCTTCTATCTCAAACACGATCACCTCGGAGAAGAGAGAGTTAACATTTGTTGGAGGCAATTGTGCCGGCAACGGGACTTTGGCAAAGCCGCCATCGCCAGTGGCGTGCGATAACAGATGTAGAGTATGAATTTCAACGCTGACATTAGCATATTCTTTCATCGGCGTATCGTCTGGTGGGTCCGTGTATTTCCAACACACCTCCCCCACTGGCATGATTAATCTGCTCTCCCAGGACACTAATCGATTTCGCGTAATTTTCCTGCTCTCCACCACCTCTCTCACACCAACCGCTCTTTCATCAAAACCGCAAGCTGCAAGTTTAGATCACACTACACATATTCAAGACATCCTGTCCTATTTAAACTTATCCCTATTGTTATAATAGTTATAATACAAGGTGACCTAGTAAAATGTACGTTTTGTATCATCTGATGGTTATCTTGAATATTTAAAATGTGATTATATTTAGACATTCGGATTGGACTGTTGGTGTAGTTCAAATTTACATACCGAAGGAATATAATATCGTGCGAGGAAAGATAGCCGGAAAGAAATATTTGCGGGTAGACTGTATTCATTGCTGCGTATCTGCTAAATGATTTCTGGTTTTCCGGCCGCCCTTGGGTGCTTTCTGGATCTTGGATCTCCAAAATTTACGAGGAATAAATTGAAACGGGCAGGCACCCCTCGAGATACTAGACTGGGAGTGCCGGCTCTCGTCCTTTAGGAACTCCTTTAGATACCTGGCCTTCTCCTCTTCTGTGAGCAGAGGGAACTTCTCAACTTTAAAAGTCCCGAAGCCGAATTTGTTATGTGATCGCGAATGAAGGAGCTCAAGAGGCCGATGTAAAAGAAAAAGTAAAATCTCAAGAGCAACGTGAAGAATCCAATAAACCCGAGGCTACCGGGGATATCATAAGCTCCGTAATAAGGGCAGAAAGTGAAATATGATTTTCGTACGACTCCTGAGAGTATTCTACATGAGAAAAATAATTTAAGAGACCGCGAGTCGAGATCTACAGAGATGATAACAGAATAGAAAGGAACTGAATTCTGTTTCATTTGCATCATATTGTATGCTAATTTATAAATTTTTCCCTCTAGTTCATTCTGAATTACAATAATCCCACACCATGATGCATACTTATTACGTATCTATTTGCAGATATGTACAGGCGTAGTAAAGAGAGTAAAAAGGAATGAAGCAAAAAACCAAGTATTTTCCAATTGCTGTACCACGTTTTCTCTTGGATATTTTTGATCGGTGATGCGTGAAAATCTCGTAGATTTGTAGTTTATTTCTCGGCTGGAGAAAGAACTAATCAGAAGATAACGAATGTAATAGTAAGCAAGAAAAAGTCTGAGCTTACAACAATCTGGGTGGAAAAAAAATTGGTATTGAAGTTTGTAGTACAATGAATACTATTTTTGAGCGTAGCCGCTTCATTTGCGACGCCAATCCAATTCCAGGGGAAACAGAGCAGAGCATCGCATACATACTTCCGTATCTCCATGAATGCTGTTAAATAACGTCTCGACCGGAACAGCAAGCACCGAGCGTGCGTTGTGCTCTCGTAAAAATGGGGCAGTACGTCCGGCAGAACGGAATAAAGCTTGCGTTAGAACTGGCATCGCTCTCTTCAAGGAAAAAGAAAAGCGGGGGGAAGAGAGTGAGAGAGAGAGTGTGAGAATGAGAAAGATGCTGGAAAGAGAGAAACCGCA
This sequence comes from Ectemnius lituratus, assembly GCA_910593735.2. Classification (NCBI taxonomy): domain Eukaryota; kingdom Metazoa; phylum Arthropoda; class Insecta; order Hymenoptera; family Crabronidae; genus Ectemnius; species Ectemnius lituratus. The sequence continues at coordinate 21,742,887 of OU343034.1, forward strand.
ACGCCGCGCCGCAGGAAGCGGGAGCGATTGTTATTTATGATGGACGAATTCTCGTCCAGTCATGGCGATATTTCAGGAAGACTGGCACCCACGAAGGGCGTGGAGCCCTATGAGCTTCGGCTTGGGGTGATGTTGCTACCTACGTCCTATTTCACTGAATCTTTCGGTCTACCATCCGACCACAACCACTATCCAAAGCACTTCCATGAGCCCGTTGCACCTAACGTTTGAACCCTCGGGAACGATTACGACGATCCTTTCATACCATCGTTCCTGTTATCCCTTCCCTCGGGGATGACCCGCACCCTGTAAAATACCTGCTTTTTGCTCAAGAGTATTCCGAACCTCCAAATAATATTCTTAAAGTCCTATCCGAAATGATCTCTTGAATAATGCCTCTGCTTAATATCAGGTCCAAGGAGAATTCCCCGAGTGGGACATGGAACATCAATCGTTTTATGATGAAAGCTTGATTACGCTCTCCCTGAGGAATGGCTCATGTTCCTGTCAATGGAGCTTCATTTGACTATCTGACGTATATTATACATATGGGATCTACGATCTATGCGTATCCTCTATGTATAGCAAGGTTCCGCAGGGTCAAACTTAACTCAGGATAAACAGGTCATTTGCACGTTCGCTTCCCATGAGAATTAAGTGGATAACTTTAATCCGCTTATGCATACCAAGATGCTTTTGTATAATAGGATTATGCCAGGCGACACAATTAATTTTTCTCCAAGCATTTTCAGCTTTGTCCTAACTTTGTATCACGAATCAATGAATTTTGATTATTTCGATGAAATATTCAGCGATATCCTGTTGCATGTTGGCCGCAGGGCGAAATTTGCTTGGAGTTTACGGTGCACTCGCATTCATTATCGCTGCGCTACCGAGTTAACGATCAATTAAGCGATCGCAGCTAATAGGGAATGCGAGCCACGCGCCGCGAGTCGGTGTCTATCCAACTGGATTAAAATTGGCTGCTGGGTTACCACCCAACACAGAACCATCAATTATCGGGCATTCGGAAATGCTACCAAACTCGTGGTGCCATTTCATTGATCGACACCATGTCCAGGAAATAAGAGGAAATGTGAACTGTCGCTGTTGCGAGTTGTTACAATCTTTCCAAAAGATAAAATGTTATCCTGGACTCTGTTTAGAGATACGTTACCGTCACTTTCGTAGTAAGACGCTTGTCGCTTACAGTACTAAGTGGCAACCGTGTAACTCCTCAACCATAACTCTCCAGCTTAACGTCGCAGCAAAGAGTACACTCTCAGACTGTTACCGGCAGCTGTCCTATGGAAGCTGGATGAGCGTTCGAATTAGGCACACGATCTAGATGTTTGCCACGCGTTACATACTCGTCCTTTACTAAATACATCACGCACACTACGTCGCTTTTGTATTTTCTTGATTATTAGGCACTAAAGCGAGTTGGTACATATGTATATGTCATATTGTATTCAAATTCGTCTGTTCGTACTAAAGAAATACCAGAAGTAAATCTTGTGATTTTTCATAGTAATTTTTTAGTACATGATCAACAGATGCTCGGCTGACATATTCCGATCAGGTATACATTATTGGTCTGTTACTGTCTTAGTGAACATGTGATACGTCAATTAGTGTTTTCGTTGTCAATAACGATAAATGATTTGATGAATTATGATTAATCGAAGTGAAGTTTTCATGTTTTTAATAAGCGGAAGGTGAACGTTAGAAGAAATAAGAGAATGTTAAATTACTCGCATTTAGTTTGAGTTTATCAGCAATTTCCAGGAGAAGTTGGCAGGCGGGGGAAGCACAAGTGAAATTCGCAGAGCGTAATCCTAATAGACGTATTACAAATTCGTATCAACTATTATGAGAAACTGCTCGCCGCGGGGGCTGACGAGGAAATTCAGGTGGCACGTTCTTTCCGGCGAGTTACTTGTTATGAATTCGAAATCGTCATACCGCATTGTCGCGCACTCCCACTGACGCCGACGACGCAACTTCCACTCCTCATCGACCACCAGCTCTTACACCCTTCCTCTCTTTCTCTCTCTCTCCCTCCAATAGCACGCATTTCCATAATACCACTCATTTGTGTCTCAAGTTTAATTGCACCCCCTTGGCAAGGCGGATTGCGTGCCGATATTATGCCAGCGAAAATAATTCACGATCTCCTTTGAACGCCTCTTCGTTCTCTCCAACGGACTCGGACTAATTCCCTGACATTTGTATTACTCGCAGGACGTGTCGGTGCAAGCTAATATCGCTTGAGATTCGGGAAATGGAAAATGCAACTCTTGCATCTTACGATGCAGCGCGGAGAAAACGTAAGAAGGGTTTCCCTATAATTTCCTAAACTTAGACAATTTATCTTTGATACTCTCTCCAAGTCCCTTTGGCCCCTTCCAGGTTGGCACTCGTTCCGTATCCCGCTAAGTGAACTCTGACAGTCTGGCCAATCCATTAATTAGGTTAATTAACTCGAGACACATAACACGCCGATGCTATATATATATATATATATAGACGAAGTAAACTCGAGCAAAAACTCGTAATCAACTTTGTATTGTCTCCATGTACCGCTCTGTCTATTTGCACGGACTTAAACTGACAATGAATCCGACTTTTTTCCGCGACTCTTCTTAAATTGAGGACTGCAGTTTATGAAGGCTGCAGAGCGTCCCTCTGCTAGATTGAATTTCCTCGGACTCGCTTGCTCGAAACGTTTGACTAAGTCTCTTGGGTTTTAAGTAGAGTTCGAGGAGGAACGTGGAAGATACTCTGATAGAGCGGTGGTCCCCTTTGCAGTTTTAACGTACTTATCGTAGCGGCTCTGTCGAGTCGACTTTTTCGCCGATCTAGGAACGTATCTTTTCTGTGGAGTGCAATTTTTTCGTGACGTCAATGGAGGACCTTCCACTGGCCTCGGAAACTTCCTAGGGGTAGGCAGTGGTGGCGGCGGCGGCGGCGGCAACGGCGGTGGCGGCTGCTGCTGCTGCTGCTGCTGCTGCTTCCAGAAATACGCTGGAAGTAACGATTAAAGTTATATTCCAGCGCCATAGCTGCGGGCTTAAATATTTTCATAGCTTAGCGTCTTTATTCCTGGAGCGCGATTAATATCGCGGGATGAAAGAATAACGGGAGGAAGGAAGAGAGGCGTCGAGAAAAGCAGAGAGCGAGGGAGACTTTTAGTAGCCGGCCCCAACTTTTAAATAGCGCACCGAGATAGTCCGGATCGCACCGCTAACAAAATGAATCCCGTTCAAGAAAGGCTGACTCCCTATTTGAAAAATGACTCGTCATCATCTATCATTCTTTTAACACCACTTTACTTACTTTTCTAAGAGTTTCAATGCCTACCACTTATTTATCATACGACTTAAAGAGTAAACTCCATCTTATTTCGAAGTTTCGAAGTGCAGCCGAGTTCTCTGTCGTCATCGTAAATAATTCATTTTACATACAGAAGAATTCCAATGCATTCTTAGAGTATTCTACCGATTAATTTCACCTTTCTACTAGTACTAGCATACTCGACAAAGGGTTCAGTTCATAAGTGCTTACTTCCCTCTCATCCCCTCTCATTGTTCCACTCAATGAAATAGTCTTTATTTCAGGGAACATCCCATCCACTAGAATTAGAGATAGAAAAAAATGCCGAGCAGAGCTTCTTGCAGCAAGTATTCAATTCAGTTTATCGAGATAGTAGGTTTTTCTGTCGAAAATGACCCAGTTTCCTTAATATTTCTCTTTTTCTTTCGCTCTCCCGGTAATCTGAAGAAGGGGAGACTACTTATTGCTATGAATGAATGACGCTCCTGTTAATGGTTCCAACTATCTGGATTCGGCTTGCGGATGAAAAAAATTTCACAGCGAGCTGGACTCCGCTCTAATCGAAAAAGCGCATTAATTCCAGCATAAGACTTACTCGAGCTATGTAAGGGAATTTTTCTCTACATTTTCATTAGTAAGCTCAACCGTTTCAAGTATAAGCTTATAGACCAGATTATGGTGTCCTGTACACCATACATCTTCCGTATCGGATTATGAACAGAATGTTAGAGCTAAAGAGACATGCTTTTCGGTAGATTATACAATGTTATTACAACAATGTTAAACCATAGCAATGGTAACATCGTTCGTAGATAAATGTGTATGTATTGTTCAGTATGGGAGCATTGATAAACAAATGGCTTTAGTCGGCCACTTGTTTCGATTTGCAACACAAAGGTGTTGACGACAGACTGCTGCTACCAACCTGCCACTCAATGCTTGATGTTTCCACCCACGCACTACCGCCGGCACGGTTAACAGCTATTTCCATCGGCGGCAATGGAATAAATGCTTCGTGCGGATGTCGAGGTCCCCGTAAGTGGCACTTTTCACCCAGGCCCGATTTCAATGGATTTACCTTCCATCTGCCAATACTGTTACATCCACTGTTCCTTGTATCTCCGACAGATGCCTTGTCAATGCACTGAAGCAGGCACTTGTTACGATTCCAAGTAACATAAGTCGAAGTGATTGATGTTGCTTTCTCGCTCATGTGTACACGCAGATATTTTACATTGCCTTTCGTTAAATCTGTCTCTCTTTCTCTTTTCCCATGTACTGTCCCTAACTATTGTCGTCGGTGCGCTGTCGGTGAAACCGGAATCCATTCGCCGGATAGTGGACGCGATCGTCCAGCAATTTTCCATGGGCGATCATTGCCAGCCGTGCGTACACGCTCAGGTTGTCAATTTGTCATTCGGAAACAGGGGATCGCTGTGGCGAATGTCTGGGTGGTGCGTATGGAACGGCTGCTAGGGGAATGGTTGAAAGCAGAGGGCCGAATTGAACAACCGTGAGGTAGTGTGAAGGCTCGTGACGAGGCGCTAAACATGCGATTATACGCTCCCATTATTGCGCCAGTAGAACGCAGTCATTGCAAGATGTTCTTGGCTGCCGTGTTTCCTATCTAGAGCTGTTTCCACTGGCGTATCGCTGCCAACCACCCTTGCATGACTCGCCGACGTCCATCCACTCTCTCTCGACCTCCCAAGTGCCGACACCCGACTCACTGCACCTGTACTATCTCTCCTTACCAACAGCCCAGTTTCACTCAACCACTTCGCAGATATTACTGCAACTATTCACCCCTAAATCTATGTATACCAGGCACCATCCTGTCCACTACCCTTTAACTTAACCCTTCTCTACTCAAGTTCACCTATTCTCCTCAAGGTATTTTGGAGATCCGGTTCTCTTCAGGCCGACCGAATCTATTCTATCCGCCGAGTGTTGAAACTCGAGAGTTTAGAGGATTCGAAACGCCTCTCTGTTCGAATCGCTGCGACTATCTCAATGAGCGGAAACTCAACCGCTCCGATGCAAAGTGGGTGATACCAAACTGGAACGTAAATATATGCGAGATCCTATACGAGACTTTTGCTCGGAAGCTCATGTTCCACGAAGAACAGTTCTTGGTGGCACAACCCTCTGTCTCGACGATTCTGTGTCGTGGAACTTGACAGAGGACGCACGAAAGACAGAAGGATGAAGCTGCTGGCTCTGAGCAGAGGATCCGTCTCTCAATCTCAATTGTACTCTCGATCAAGTTCTCGCCGGTGATTCCTACCTACTCCCCACGCGTCCCCACCTCACTCTTCTTCCTTACATATTGGATTTGTTTCGATCTCTCTACACCGACGTTCGCGGCGAAGCCACTCACCTAAACCGATACAGGTGTCCTCTCGATTTGCCAACTTATTGCGGAATTAACCAAGGAATTTGAGAATGGATTGGCAATGTGTCAGATAGAAAAAGTGTTAATTCTTGATAGAATGGAAATATTTAGAAACTCCTTGTATTATTTTATATGTATTATTAGACAACTGAGTGGGAGTGGAATAAGTTTCACTTCTACCCTGTATATCATCGAGATCATTAATCTATTGTGTTCAAAGAATTTCTCCTCGCTTCTCATCTCGGCTGGTCAGCATTCAATCTGTACTTTATTATTTGCTCGACTCCTTCTCATTTGTTACGAAGATCGAACTACCATTTCGAACTCGACCGAAGGAACTTCGATAGCTCGCCATATCATAGCATCCGTGAATACCCAATTTGTTATTACATGGACCACATCAATCGTAGAATATCACGCGCAATGGAATTCTGATTTTAAGTTGTTTTTTTTTGCTAAAAATTCCAAAGGTCTTTCTAACTGATAGAATTCTCTTGTTCGAGGTCAATGTTGCATGAGTTCGATAAGAAAGGAAGAGGGACCAGACAGTTTATTAGAGTATTATAGAGATCCCTGGAATGGTCTTTTAAGAATTACTAAAGCACACAATCCCGCAGAGGACTGGTAGAGCTACAGATTTTTCCGAGAGCCGTTCAACCTATATGCCAATATATTTCAAGCTTTTTACTCGCATTGCTACCTTGATTCTGTGTGTCTGTGCTTGAAAAATCTAAAACGTTCTGGTTTATGGAAATGTCCTTCGAACTGGCAGAAGCCATTTCGTTAAGGTGCCGCTGTACTCTCTTCTACTGCTTCCAGCAATTTTTTGCGCAGCAGAATTTAGCGGCTGCTCTCATTTCTCTTTACAAGGGACCTTCGTACTTTTTCCTCGTGTTATGTTCCCGTCGGAGTCCAACCATGAGAATCGCGCTCCGTTTATTCTTGACGTATTTGACCTTCATGCCTTCCGGCCGTTTTTTCTCCATCGCTATTTACTGTCTTTGCCCCGCGGCTCCTTGATTATGCTGGAACCGCTTTATTTTCAACCCTCGCCTACTTTGACCGCAAACTTTTTGGCTGTGTTCCCTCTTTTCTTAGGTTCCTGAGTGACTCGGTGGTATATACAGAGGGACGCACTTGACTTTCAATCAGTACACATCAGTAACTTAGTGATTCATTTGTTTACAAAGGTCTGTGTTCGAGATAAAATTTTCAAATGTAAGAGAATTGCTCACCTAATAATATTTAGTACTGTAGTGACGATTTAATAAAAAGTGGAGTTCAACAGTGCTGATTCAAAGGTAAGTGACTTACTTTGCACAAGAATCTAGAGTGCTTGGGAAATAAGAATATGAGCTGGCACTCCTTTGTTTTGATCCAATAAAATTAGCGAACTGGTAGATTTAATTATTTACGCGAAGCATGGATAATTTTTGAAATAGACCTCGTTAACGAGATTCCACATTTTTTTCCTTGCGCTACAATCTCTTTCGAGTATCTCGGTATTAGTAGGAGTTCCAGCTAACAACACAAAGGAACCTCCTATTATTTCCAGTAATTTTGTATTTTCTCAGACGGAAGATTGTACGTAACATTTTTGCTGCCCCTTCAATTTCGCCGGCTGAGCGAATATGCTTCTCTGGCGAGTTCGTTCTACATTGAGGACGTTGCGTTGGTTGAGTGAATGAAAAGGAGGCTTAACACTGTGCGGCGACAAAACGACTGACATCGCAGCTCCTCGAAGCCTCTTGAGGTGCCTCTCCAGACAATGTGACAACCACTGTTTTTACCCTCTTTGACAATCTGCAACGTGATACACATGAGAGAACCTTTATAATGATAGGCTTTAGGTGTTCCGCCCAATGACCTTGTCCCTCCGAATACTTCAACTTGTTAATGTATATACTTTACAAGAAATTCTTTAAAGTTCACTATATCGAAATTGCAGGAGATAAGTGACGATGTCACTTAGCAAATAAAAATGAATCGTCCAAATATTTCTACGTAATAGCAAAGGAAAGGAATTATTTGGAATCCAAAGTCGGAAAGTTAACTGAAAAGAAACAGGTTAATGTCTATATTAGACAAATCGATCTTCGCTTTTAGCTTAACTCGATTAGAGGGGATGGTCAGTCGGTGAAGTCGGATGTAGAAAGCCTTTAGTCGGTCGCTGTCGAAGAGAACGCACGTTGCTTTTAGTCGAGTCTTAGTGAAAAAGGAGGCAGCTGGACTGCAACAGATCGCCAGAGAGTGGCGAACATTCTATTTCAGCTTTAGAGCTTTCACGTCACTCTCTCAAGTACTTTCTACACTTGGGAGAGTGATACTTCAATACTGACCACTTTCCTCTCTTTTCTTCGTGTCCACTGAGAATATAATCGAAGCACTAGTCGGCTCAAACAGCAAAGAAAGCATACGCCCACGTAACATTATGTTATTTACGCTGAGATTAGATAGCGACTGCCATATTCTTGACGACGCTGTTAAAAATACAATAAAATATGACAAAATATATAACACAGTTTAATTGAATTAAATTTCTACAAAATTTCAACATGAAATTAATAAATCCAAATATATCTACGATTTTGTTTAATTAGTGTACAAGGCGGCTAACACAACTGTGGTAGTCAATAAACCTGTTAAATTTGTAAACCCTGAGTTTGATAATCAATACTACAAGACTCTTCCAATGTGTTTTGTTCTTCAAACATTCTCTCCGTCCCCATTGTAGTCCTCCTTCCCTTCCCATCTTCCTCCTTGGTCGAATAAGTTTAGAAGAGCCTTCGAAAAACTTCTGCGGCAAGTTAGTCTCCTTTCAACCTTCTGTTTTCATCATGTCCTCTATTCTGGGACGAACTACTCCTAGTACTTGTTGAAATCGGTGTTGAACAACTCCGTGGAAATTAGAGTTTCGTTTCTTGCGTTTACCCGCGAGCAGGGAATTACTAGATCGTGTAGCTTGGAGAATATTTGCAATGATCACAATGATAAAAGATAATGACTTCTTGGACTTTTGATATCAGTACAAACATTATATTTTTCTCGAAAAACCGTGAACGAAGAATGAATAGGTCAAAGAGGGATATAAAGGGACAGACAGTTCCTCCCTAGAGATATAGAGCATGTCTGGAGAGGCTGCTGCACTGCGAGAAGTGAAGAATCCCTAACCCGGCAGCGGAGATCTGTCGCCTGTATAGGAATTTAGCTTGTGTGGATGGAACGAACGGGACAAGTGTGGCCCGTCCTTTATTCTGCTCTTCCATAACCCTGTGGAGTCCGTGAAGTGCACAGCTCTGTCAGCAAACCTTCTCTACTTTTTCCCCATTCTGTTACCCGAGAACTCTGAGTGACGCAGCCACAATCTGAAAGTCGAAGAACACAAGCGTTCAAACAGTTTACACAGTCGACAAGCAGTACTATTCCAGACAATCCATCGTCAAAAGTTCCAGCTCGGTGAATGTCAAACTCCCCGAAGATTAAACTTTTAAGTGCCAATGATTTTGATGTTGAACCACTTTGTCATATTACTTTCATTAAAACTGGTAGTGGAATAGTACATCATGGAGTAAAAAAAGTTCAAAGTTTCACTAAGAATTTCTGGGTAATCAGTTGGGTATTGGGAAGACGTTATCGGTCGCAGTCCGTTCTTGACTTTTACTTCTTTCTCCACTTAAAACCAGCCGTGCTTCCTGGGTAGTGGCTGATAAGCCGAAGCAGCTGGTACCACTGCTCTTCGCCTTCGTCATGTGGATTTCAAAGTGAAACATAATAAGTTGTCAGAGCGATGATACCGTTAAAAGATGAATTAAGTTCTCTCGCTATCCTTCTATTACTGTATCAGCGAGGGTGGAACATCGCGCCACTATGAGGTGCAGATGTAAAATATTCCTATTAACTTACCCCTCGGGCAACGTTATTTTAGTCCTCGCGTTTATTTCCTAGCCGATGACCCATTTTCCTCGGGACAACTCGGCGCGCCAGACGAAGAAGCCTAGAAAAACGAGAGAAAGTGTATTGTTTATCCGCTCTTTCCTTTTTTACGAGAAGTAATATTAGCGCGGCCAGCCTCGTCGTCTATGCCGACCTGCAGCAGGTGAATGATACAAAAGAAGAAACTCATTATTTCTACAACACAGTTCTGCCTACATTTAACAATCGGCACAGGTTCAACATTGTTTCTGTACACGTATGTAAAAGGTATAATACCTCGGCGAAAGAGCTGCTGTAACAATTTTGCAGTTATGGAACAATACAAGACAGCTTGCACAATATTGTATTTTAATAATGGCATATGTCGACATAAATTCAAACACAAATATAATATTGACCGGTCAACAATATGTTATGAAACCGCAAAGTGTATTTTGCGATAAATGCAGTCGTTTCCTACGGCAGTGTATTCAATAGAGCTGCGGGTAGTGGCAGCTTCAGATTTTTGTGCACTCAAAGTAAATACGATGGGAAATCGCAGCAAAAGTGAACAGAATGGGAAAAAACGTTACGGATTTATAACATGTTGATCTACAGTACAAAAAAATACGTAATGCCCGAGTTTTTATTAGCCGTGGCTGCAACTATATAAATTCACGTTGTAGACAATTATTGCTTAATAGAGGAAGCGAAAGCTTGCTAAGCGTTTTTCCCGAATGAGTTCACTTTCCAGATTGCCAACTACCGATAGCAATCGGATCGTAATTTCTACGTATTTTTATTACCATTTTACTTAATGAATCAGAGAGAACGAACGTCCGCTTTCGTCTGACTTTACATGATAGTATCTCGATGGTATCTATGAACTCTTTCTGAAAATTGGCAGCTCCTGGCAGTTATATGGGCGATGCGATTTTGAGAAATATGGTCCCTTTGATAAATGATTGCAGGAGGTTTAGTTGGATATGGCGCAGCTTTGTGTGAGGAATTCTTTAATGAGCTCGAGCTACGCATCATGCAGCCGTACAGAGGGACGTTTCAGGTTACATTCTAATATTTGCACTTCACTAAAGTTTCATCCAAAGAGCTCATGTGGTAGTACGTACGTGTGCAATTCCATAATAATTCGTTTAATTAAATTCTCTGCTTTACACCGAGCGAGTAAATGTACCGTGGGAAATTGCGAAATGAAAAATGTGTCGGTGGAAGAACACGTTGCTGCCAATCTGTGGAACTTGTCCCTCCACCGCTCAAGTAGCGAACCAAAAATCCCGTGGGAGCCGGCGCAAGCTCGGAACTTCCTAAAACAGTTTATGAAACTTCTGAAAAATAGCGTTTCCAGGAGTAGTTCTCCGCAGCATTCGGAAATTTTTATATAGCCATTGGGAAAGTTGTCGGCCCTCGAACTTTCTTAATACACACACGCGAGCAACCGACTAAATAAAGTTAGGCAAAGATGGAGTTTCGAGGCTTCATTCGTTTTATCCAGTCGAACGATAAACAGTTCTTGTGTCACCAAAATCTTCGTGATGATACAAACGTATTACTCGTTAAAGATGCAGTCGAAATAAAGCTCAGCAGGGATTTGTCAGCGTTTTAGATTTCTGATTTCCGTCGCTTCCTTTAAAGAAGTCTGCCTTTTATCACGATCGGTTTCCCAGCATGTCGAGATTCTTGGCTGATCATAAAAATGAATCGATTTGCATCTCTCTTTCATCCGTTTTATCGGGGCCGCGTCATCACGCCGTTTCTCTCCATTGGACTACCAAGTGTCCGATAGGAAATTCCCTCAACCCTTAGTTCCCATGGCGGAAAAGTCCCATCGGGTAAGAGCCGAGCGGGTTTGCACATTTGACTTTAGCAAGAGTTACGCTTGTCCCAATATTTGCCTCATACATTTTCATTTCCAATTTCCCTCTTACCCAATGCTATCTACAGCTTCAATTATTGTTCAACTTACGAAAATGATCGCGCGACCCGAATAATGTCACGGTCTGCGTTATTGCTATCGAGCTTCAGTGGGAGAGAGGACTGACTGAATTAAGACAATACCGCGGTTGAATCGATAATTAGTTGGATTAAGTTTGGTCGAAGTTAGCCGAGGAACGGCAGTCCTGTGGCGTGAACTTCTTAATTGGAGACGTGGGTTAAAATCATATTTAACTATGAAAAGTAGAAGTTTCATTTGCCCCCCTTTCCATTTGTCTAATAGCTGCTGAAGCGGCTTTGCTAAGTGATCGCCATGAGGTATGATTAAACTAACAATTCGAGGCCCATTATCTCATTAAGGGGCACATTAGGACATCATGCATTAATATCAATAAAACAACCGGAAAATGGAAAATGTGTAAATGATAAATTCGTAATCTTTTCGCGAGTATAACAGTGATGCATTGGAAATTGTTAAAGTTTAGATTGAAGAAGAAGTGAGGAAGGTGTTCCTTGGAATGATGCAAGGAGGCTATTACTAGGTAGGTGGATAGGCGATGCATACTGACTACATAGCGTAAAATTTAATCCAATGAATTAATTAGAAACTACCTTGGCAGGTCTGAGGCTTAGTACCTCGGCAATTACCATGAATATGAAGTACGTATACCTTCGCCGTTCCCGTGAGGGAACGGAGAGTTCTCTCTTTCGAAATGATAATATCGTTAATGCTATTTGTGAACATTCAGTCCTATCGTGCCTCTCCTGGGCATGAGTTTATCTGTTTAAGCATCATTTGCCGAGGGTGCAATGCTAACTGTACTACAGACCTGTGACCCTTCTACTAATTGTGTCCCTGTTGCTTACTCCCTTTGAGAAGTTTCCCACTCACGTTGAAATGAATTAGTATCGCAGTCATTTCTGCTGGAATACAACAAAGTGTCTCCAACTATTTCTCAATAGAATTATCAACTATTCGATGTATGACTGTGTTTTAGATTTTATTTGTAATTTTATAGATTTGAAAAGAAATTTATTTGAAAATTTGTATTGCCGCTAATGGAAAGGTATCGATATCATGTTGCCACCAAAACATGTGTGCGCCTGATATATAGAATTTCCAATCAAGTCTTTCCAATGTTTTCATAGGGTTTCGGTCATTCAGAGGTTTCAATTTGAAACAAACAGATTGGTTCACAGGAGAAACTGTAGATTTGTGCACGTAGATTCTTGGCAAACAGTAAACGTACACGTTTCCTGTGTATGCATTTATATTCAATCCACTTTCCAAAGGATGCGGGATCGCAAATGTTTGATATCTCCGACCATACAAGCAACCGAAGGTCCTATGTGCTCGCAGGGTGTCTTTTCAAAGAACATACCTTCGGAAGGTATTCATAGAAAGAACCGGTTGGACTTCAGCGAGAATAAAACTTTCCCTCCTGCGTCTTTTCTTGATAATTACATTAAGTGCATTGCTGTAAGTGCACTTGATACCGATTAATAGTAGTGGACGGCTTCTTAAGGGTAAAGTTTAGCTTTGGAAACGGCTTGATCGAATCGTAGGTACCAGCTAGGTCTACATATCCCTGTACTCGCCAGCCTGAAACTTACGAAAGGAATGCTCGAAATAGCACTAACGCTAAATGGTTATGTCCAACATGGGCCAGTTCAAGTGGTCGCATAATTGGAGTTACCCCCTTTCTCCTCTCTTTAGCTTTAAAACCTTGTTAGTCGGCTTTGACTTTACCACCAGTTTAATCCAAACGGGTAAGTTCCTAGTTGCTCTCCGGCTATTTTCGAAATTTCCGTACTATTGCCTCAAGTTGAATTACCAAAACATCATTACTTGCTCGGCAATCCAAATGAAAGGTACTAAAAGATGTACACGACATTATCAACTCAAAGAATATTGCGTAGAAGCGAAATATAAAACGCTTGGAAACTTAAATTCTCTGAAAAGGCCTTGGAGAGACATATGCATCCTGAATGCACACCTGCTGCCACGCTTGACATTCGTTGCTTCGTTCGGTATTGCTGGCGACGATATTGGCCGCTCTACGACAGCCTGAACATTTCGAATTTTGCGCAGCGCTAATTTTACCTGGTCACGTACAGTGGTACATCGAGTGACACTCCCGATTAAGTCCGATTATCCTACGTGTCACGAAATCCCCATTCGAATCTCTATCCAGGAATGGCAGTCATGCATGGTGCAACACTCAGTATAGATTTATTGACGAATGTCAAAAGCGAAAGAACACTATGGGAGTTCAGGAACTGATTTAACATGGTTCGATGGTTAATTCATTTCAGTAGAAATATCGCATAATTTTCCTATTACCGAAATATTCACTATTATTGTCTGGTTGAGAGAGAGAGAGACAGAGAGACAGAGAGAGTGCAAAAGCAAACAGAGCTGCGTGTAATTCGCGAACACGGTCACCCGGTTCCCATGGGTATTGGCACGATTAGAATGTTCATATATAACAGGAGGAGAGGATTATACGTTCGGTAGCCGTCCCGTCAAACATACATAATGCGGTTTACATACATAGATGAGGTTTCAGACAGTCTGAAACTTACACCCTCTCGCTCACTCTGTCTAAGCCTAGGTTTCTGTAATTTAACATCTCAACTCGAAAGCACTGTTTACTGCTCAAGCAGATTAAGTTAACAATCAGTAGATTAATACGAAATGTCTTCCTTCTACTTAGCAAATTCGAAGCTGTAGTACACAAGAGTAATTATTAATGTTGCTAATACTTGATTACCGTTTCAGATACTAAATTATGGGAAATGGTTTGCGAATCTTCCTAGATTCTCGAAAATGACTTCCGACTGCCCTCTATTCCTTTCCAAAAGAGCTAGGTCGAGATGGGTTGGCAAGGAAAGCTCTTACGATTACTCAAATGCACAACCGACACAGAGTCAAGAGTATTTTCAATGAAAATATTTCGGTGAAAGTTGCTAACTTAATTCATCAGGAATTCTGTACAGTTACTAATAAAGCTGGCCGGGTGTACTGCGAGGAAAATTAGAGCGCGAAACAAACAACTTATCCTGTGAAGAGACTCTCGTGGCACATGAGTGAGCACTCGTTGGTAGCATTAATAAGAAAGATTAACAATGAAGATTTGAAACGCAAACTGAGAGAAAGGGATGGTCAATTATAAATGAGACAAGTTAATAATGCAGTTGAGAGTATAATCAATGTAAACTGCAGAATATTTGATACAAAGTTCGATGTTAGCCATAGGCCAGCCTATCACAAAGGAACACCTAAGGAAGGTCCCAACACGTGTCTCCAGCTTCCGGTAGGGTAGAAGCATTTCTCGGGAAGGAAGGGAAATTAATCACGCGACGAATATCGAGGGTGTTACGCGTCGTCGGCTGGTGGCCTCGATTTATCATATGGTCGCGCTAGTGGATTTCTCGATTCAAGGGGACTTTTATGGGGTTTGGTGGTGAGAGACGCAGCTGCGGTTCTCCGTGATACGCCCTGCGTATGCCGTATGTTATATCATTCTCGCATGCATAAGCTTGAGCGATGACACTCTCGCACACAAAACATCTCAGCAGTCGTACATTGATGTGAGTTGTTTCGTAGCGTCATTGCCGGCTCTGGATTTTTCATACATGTAACATCATGTTGTCAAACAGACAAAAAACACTAGTTAAGGTAGTTGTATCAGTACTGTACCATTCAAAGTACTTCTACTAATTCCTTGATGCAAAAAAACATTCACCATGAAATTTCAACCCCAGAAATAGTCGGGAAGCTTAGAAAACATGGAAAATACAATCGAAATTAGATGAAAACCATTATTCAGGAGTCTGTTTCCATGTGTTTTCGATACAATTCCGGCATTTCTCCCACTGGTTTCATGTTTTCTTTTCCTTTTGGTACACAAAGAATCGAAAAATCAAGCGTTCGTCAAAGTCCGAGAACCTTCGAAAAATCGAAAATTTGTGAAGGGGTACATATGCAAAAATTTGCGAAAAAATGAATTTTGAGCCAGGGCTCTGGAATTTATATCACTTCTTCCTTGATGCAAGAAAACATTCTCCACCAAATTTCAGCCAAGCAAAAGGTCAGGAAGATTGAAAAACATGGAAAATACCGCCTAAATTAGGAGAACTCAATTATTCCTGAGGCTGTTTCCAAGTGTTTTTGGCACAAATCTGGCACTTTGGCCACTAGTTTCATGTTTTCTATCCGGTTTGATACTAAAACAATCGATTTATCAAGCGTTCACCAAAGTCCGAGCTCCTTTGAAAAATCTCAATTTTTTGAAGGGGAATGAGTGTTTATTTGGATCAGATTTACAAATCTTCCGAAAATCACTATGAAATTCGATATTTCATTAACAAATATTTAGTTCGGCAATGTATTTATTAACTACCAAATATCCAATCAAATTTCCCATCTAACAAACAACTGGTGATCCATCAAATTATTATAGTTCCTGCTTAATAATTAAATGGAGTAATTTGCTTTCTGGTTATTCGGAAAGTTAATAATAGTATTACATTACAGTAATATTGTATAATCAGGTCAACTCGCGCTTACACAAACCATTCCGACAAAAAATTAATGATGATGATCTACTTACGTCATCGATTCCTGCAGAATTGCAAGAGTTGAAAGCCCAACCTGATGATTGCCCCTTATTTGAGCAATCATTTAGGGGAATCCATATATATTCGGTTAAATTCACAAGAAATACTATGAGGGTCCTCGAATGTGGTATTAAATTGGTGGAAGACGAATAGCAGTCGCACGCGGCCATTTTCACCCTCTCAATCTTATTAATATTAGAGCGATACCAGTCGCGATTCTCTCCGGGAATTTATCGACGCGCCAGTCGCAGATGAATGGCAGGTAGCCAGAAATATCGCGCTGACGTTGGTTTAACGAGTCTTCATTAGTCAGATTTCCCGGGAACAAAGCCCGCGGACTCGTGGCGGCGCGCGTGACCGGATTGACGAACAGCTAGGAAATGTAGGGATTTCTTGGCGGGAAATCCAGATTTCGGCCGCTGTAACGAAGCCGTTTTTAGCGGAACCGTTGATATCGAATCAGCTGCGACGATAATAACAATTAAGACCTTCCGCTTCCAGCGTTCTGTACGTGATTCTCGAGCACCCATTCCTATACGGCAGTTTCAAGCATGGCAATCAAGACGGTTATCCCTGCAGAGTCAGGCATTGCACGAGTATTCCTCCCGGAACGGAAGAATTTCAGCATGCAGCTAGCATTCCCGATTGATATCGGCGTCAGACGTGTACTCGATGGTGCGAGCGACGACGTTAGCGGTGGCCTGTTATTGGTATCGAGATTAAAAACGCATTTGTCCCGATAGCATCTGTCATAAAGCACGTACAATCGCTAATGCAATTTCTCTTTCGCGATCTCGACTATCTTCCTCAAACAATCCTCCTCCGTATTCCATTCTCTTCACTCATAGCTACACTTCCATCATCTTTCCTCCTCGGCGACAGATTATTGCTTTATCTGATTTTAGAATCATCGTGGAAGCTTGCATTCTAAATATCGTATTATAGAATTACATCAACGATCGAAGGTGACATGTTTCAGTAACGGTTACGAAGTGCTCCGACTACAGTTTCGTGCCAGCTAGCTTGGGTTAGCAAGAGTCTCGTGAGAAATTCTCACGAACGTATGAGAGAGAGAGTTTGGTCGTTGGCTGACAGAGAAAACTTTGAGAGAAATATTCGAGTCTTGTTTAGTTTGGTCCACACAACCATTGGAGTCTCTACCGGTGGATATTGTCCACTGTGCGGTCCCCTGGGGGCATCCGCGCTCCTAATTTACGAATACGAGCTTCATCCGCTCCCTCATCTTATCCTCTCGCACACCCTTTTCCCCTCTTACCGTTGCTGATATGTTCTGCATATATTCCGTTTTCTCCTAAACGGGAGCGGGTAATACATACGCGGATTTCTGTTCCACCGCCTTGCAGTTCTTTAACAGATATTCCTACTTGCAAGCCAGTTTTCGCGACTTGCGACAGCTTCGCATTGTTAATATCAAGTATGTTCTTCTGAATGCCTGAATATAGATCGGATCCGCCGGTGATGCCAGCGATGAGTAGGATGAAGTAAGAAAGAAAAAGAATAAGTAAAGTAGTTCTTTCGCTATGTAAGTTCTACTTAATAGTGATATTGTTACTGTACCTTCCACAAAGTATGTCCCGAAGTGTAGCATCGAACCAGGTAAAAGTGAGTGGATTGCTTCCTCGCACAGCGGCGAAAAATTCCACTGAAATATTCAAGCAGAATCTCGCGCGAAGTGTATCGACCTTTCCGAAGGGTCGCAGCCGAACTTTTCAGCGGTAGAATACTCTCTTTCATTTTCTTCTCTTCGCTGTGCAATTTGTTGCTCCCTCCTTTTTGATAGTAAAATCGTTGGTTTTATATTTTGTAGAATTGAATAAGCAATTGGAAGTATGAATAACTCTTGACCCGATCAAACCACTCCACTTTGCCTTTAACGGGAATCCATCTTCTGCATTTTAACAAACTCTATCTGACTAGTTTTCCTTTCTACCGCTTCTTTCTCATGGCCGCGGGAGAAATGGAAAGAAGGTAAGTGTTAAAAAGGATGAGAGAGACTTTAACTTGTCGACGGGAGTACTCTGTGAATTTGTCACGAAGCACGCGTCACGCAGTAGTATGGATTACTGTTGCGACGCACCGATATGTCTCTTACAATCTCGACACGATTGCTGCTACTCTTTTCCTCCTGTGAAGATAGGTTAAGGTCATGGAATAGAGAACAAAGGTAGGTCATCTTGGTTCAATTCATCTTATTTTTCCAAGACGCGCCAAACACGAGCCATCCCTGAACCCAATTCAGAACACTTGAATAGCTTTTACCAAGATTCTGACTGACGATGTCGACTCTTTGGCAAACCGTCTTCATTCAAAGCAGATCATGCTTCTGCTCTGTTCAAATCAGTGAAGAGCTTAAAGTTTAAGCGGCCATGAGCGCCCGAGTTGGACTCCGGGATTAGGAGAACAGTGATTGGTTGAATTTAAATCTAAGGTGGATTTAAATTTTAAATGGAACCACTCTCGAAATCAGAGCCATTACTTCTCGGTATCGCAAGTTCTGTCATCTAAATGGTGCTACTACGAATCCAGGTAGATTAATTGTTACTGACAAAAGACATCCAAAGAAGATCACTCGTCTCCTCTGTGGAAGATCCACCGTAGAAACGTGTGATATAAAGGTGTAAGTATAAATGTGGCTGGACTTACGGATAGCACATGAATCACTCGGGAAAGTCTGGAGATAAAACGATACTGAAGCGGTCGGCTGTTATTCTTCCGGTTCGACTGGCGAGCTTGGAGCTTCCCTCGCAGATCCCTTTATTGTGATGTTTCCCTCCGTTAAATCAGTTTTTTCTTCCTCTTACTACGACCACAAGTGTCTTTCTGCAGCAATATTTCAGCCGCGCGGTATGTCCGGAGAATTAATTCGAACAGCCTCAAATGGAAGGCGAGTGTATTCTTAGGTTGTTCTGATTCACTGTGCCAAACAAATTTAATGGACCGAATACTGGTACATTCATCAGAACTCAACCCAATTACTTTTCGTTATTCTCTTGGAAGATACTGCATTGAATTTGTTAAGTTTAACATATTGTTCGTATTATAGTATTGTTTGATGGAAATAAATGCTAGAATAATAGTCTTATTGAAATTCATGCGGGCATATTGGGTACTTTGATGAAGAGTGGTTGTCGATACGCAGACATTGCAAATCCGTAGTGCAGAGAGAGGTTTATTTGTAAACGCGAGTGTAATGTGACAAGCACTAAACAAAGTCGGTCTGGTGGAGACAACAAAGACACGGGGAATGAGTGATGCGAATGGTGTAGTAAACAGAGCATCAAGCACAGAAAGGACAACCTATAATGGACCGATGGAATCTCGGCTAAATGACATTCGGTTCTATCGGCAAAAACGATAGCGGCCAGGCCAATAATCATGGTTGGTAATAATGGTTGACCGTAATTATCGGAATGTCGGTACCGGAAGCACTTTCAAATGACGGGTATTCGCTTCTGCAGGCAGCGGAAACCGCGGTTTAGCTGGCGAATGGATTCCTGGCTGCACTTAAACCCTTTGAAAGCTTTATGTGTTTGCACGCTATGAACTTTTATGTTTCATCAGGTTGATTGCTCTCTTTAAGGATCACTTTTACCACCGATTTCCTATCTTTATCTTTGTCGCAAAAGTTGAAGGCGTCGTGTTAAGCTACAGTTACTCGTTTGGACAAATTTGTACAAGTTCGAGCGAACACGTGGAATTCGATATGGAAGAGGAGTCGTTATCGAAAAAATGGGGAAAAAATTCAAATACATGGCACGAAGAGATAATGGCTACCGCAGCCCTTAATCAGCACGGAATTGGTCGGCGTTGCAAAATTTCGAGAGAATCAGACAAGCCGACGTGGTGGCGATTCGTGCACCCTGCAGTGAAATATCTCGCGCGACTGCTTTCAATGCCGTCCACGTTATCGACAAAAATTCCCATTGCAATCTGTGTTTAAGGCTCCTAAAGCTCGAATCCTCACGTGCAAAGAGCCAAACTCCTCTTTTACTTCAAAGTTCTGACCAGTAATTAAACAGAGATGAAATCCTTGCTCGTAGTCCATACTGTGTCAATTATAACGACGCTGTACAAAGTAATGAATGAGAAAAAATGTTCGTGCATCAGGAAATCCGACGTCGCAAGCTTTTTAACGCCGGTGCAGAATAAATCTTGCGAGAGAGACGCGAGAAGGGAAGGAGAAGGAAGAGGGAGAAGAATGCGGTTGGTAAGAAAGACGACGAGAGACTCGAAAATGTTGATACTAGCGTGAAATAATACATCTCAGTGTAAAGCCTGCATGAGTAAACGCCCTCTTTTGGACATACATATACCAATCCACAGTCGCACTGAACGTTCCAAGCTTCATTCGATTTATCGAAGGTATGTAGTGAATTTTTCCCACCCTCCAGTGCTATTCACACGTTTTCAAATCGTTAACAAAACGTTCAAAGCAACGTTGAATGAATACCATTCAAAAACTGACACGTCCGCTATTTAATATAAAAGAAGTCCAAACTGTAATTAAATTCAATAACTTCATTTGTAAATAATTTATTCGTCTAAAAAAGTTAGTAGTAAGGTTACAAGAAATTGAAATTATGCTAGTTGCTATACTTTTTTCTGTGACTAGTCCCTGATACATGCTTTATCAGAAGGGTGAGGTGTTCGACCCATCTGTTTCGTGTACGCGAGCAGATTTCGTTATGTCGCATCGTGACACCGGCCGTATTAAAGCAATACCGAATGATGTGTGACGCCTGCAGCCACCGTGAAATACGGTTTTCATGCAAATTACTGGCTCTGACAGAGATTTCAGAGCAACGCCACGTTCCGACGCTACGAGACTCGTTCAGCCTCTAGTCGGGAAAGAGACTGGTGTACAGCTTTTTCATTTGGAAAGGCAAACACTCGTCTATGCTTTCCACTATGTTTCTCGTGTGCTTTACGCAGTTTGATTGGAAGGTTGAATAACGGTTGTAACAAGCATCGAAATAGCATTTGATTAATTAATATGCCTTCTCTCTGTTATCGATCAGAGTTCTTTTACGAAGGATGAATGTAGGAGTAGGTCGCAGGGAAGTGGCGAAGTCCACGTGTCCCCATGATAAAGCTGTCCCCGGCGCAAGTTCTGGGCAAGGGCTCTATCGTGAGGCAAGAGTCTTCTATCCCCGAATCCCCCGGCCAGGCATTAGGGCTAGGAGGCCGTGTGGCTAACACTTTTCCCCAGCGGTGATCGATGTGAGAGGCGCTCCCGATTTCGCCTCACGTGCCGAACTTCTTGTAGCCCTGGCTGGCGCGGAACATTTTTAAGGGAAGCTCTAACTCACGCCAAAAGTTCCCGCCGAGAAGCTACGATCTCTTCTTTTGGCTTACTGCGTTCGTTTGCAGGGAGACCTGCCTGCTCGCTAATATGCTCCGCCTTCCTCTTCCCAAAGCCCCCTTGGGAGGATCCGGAACTCGAACCGGATATAGTATACCTACGCGCCAGCCCGTAAATGTCAAGGGGACATTTCGTTGCCGATGGATGATATCGCAATCATTCTGTCAATTGACGATGACAAGTACAAGTTCACGGATTCTCTACCAAATGGCTGACAATGCGATACAGTTCGCAGTTTCCAGCGAGTGCTGCTGGCTACTAGCCAGGGAAGTAATACGAATTGAAGTTTGAAATTACTCTGCCGAGTTATCCATCATCATCGGAACCTTCCTGGCCAATTAAACCGAATTTGAGTTTCCGACCAGTAGTTTTTCGAATACCGCCGTTTAATACATCATTCATGAAGCGATGAACAAATAAGCGAGTCATCGGGATGCGCGGAATCGGGACAGCCGAAAACGTGGGCTGAAATGTATAAACGCGGCCGTCGATGCAAATGCCGATCTTGTTCCTATCCTTCCGGCCGGCCGAACCCACACTGCCCAAAAAATACAGCGTAACGTCTGACAAACTGATCGGAAATTTTGTTGATTCAATGCCTCCAAATATCAGTCCCTCTTTGATATTGCTATTGCCGAGTAATTAATTATACGCTTTGTTGTCAGTTGTAAATTGTCGATATAATTTCATTTGGGGAATAAGGTAAATTAAAGTGGCAATTCTATAAATGAGAATGTGTCTCGTTCGTTAAGAAGATGAGGATTATTGAAGATAACATAATAAGCAGCATTGAAAAAGTGGAACGATATGAAGAGGTAAAATTGATTTATCAATAAATTAAAAATCATACAATATCATTCCTCGGTGTCGGGTTAGAGATCACTCGCAGGCTGCTGCGGAATTGCCTGTCGGCGGCTCTTAACTCCCCTCGTTATGAGAAAAGGCGATAACGAGACCTTGAATAAGATTCATCGATTTATTGGTATCTTAAAGCCTCGCTTTGCATGTCGACCCTCGCGGCGCAAGTATTTCGGCGTATCCTTCCATGAAACTTTGAGCAGGCTAATCGATATCTTTTTAATCACCCCTCGTTATCACACCCACCCTTCTCGAGTCTCTCGGGTTTCAAATAGAATTATGTCATTAAATCTGATGCGATCTCTCTCCACTTAAAAGTACAGCTCCTGATAATTTTCCTCCTGTTGTCAACGTATCATTTTATTATACATATGTAAAAGACTGATGAGTACGAATAATTTGACGGCAGAGCATCAAAGATATGTAAACAACTTGAAGAATTTAATGAAAAAGTGAAAATGTAATAATTCCAAATTCATTGGGTGCTATTGGAGAGGAGAATCAGGGAGTGGGATAAACCTTAAGGTACGATAATATCGCAAAATCAATCAAGTCGCTATCGTTTGAAGTGACGTTGTCGGATTGAAAATTGGAGAGACAGAGGACCGAGATCAGGTTTACTCGGCAAATGGCCGGTCTGCTGGCATTTCGGTACGATCGAGCTTTTATAATTACCCAGCAAAGCTATTAGCTGCGATAGCCTCCTGAAGAAAAAGGCCAAGAAAGAATATCGTCCTCTTAATTACCCAAAGCCCTTCTTAATAATCGTTCAATTTAAAGTTTTATAATGCTCTAGCTGGGGACACGATTAAAGCTCTAGGCAACTTTCTCTCCTCTATCCCTCGGTATTTTTTTCTTTCTCATTTGTTTCTCATCTCGGATTGCGAGAGGCAAATAGCTTCAACTCGTTACCGGCCAAGTGGCAAATGTGGTTCATTAAAATATTACATGGATTCAGCGCATTCGCCGACTCCTCGAAGCGCACGACCGTCATCTCTCGCGGCGACCTAAATATCACTTAATAATTGATACTCCGCCCTGCGAGAAACTCGCCGGTTTCCTTTTTCCGCGCTAAATCACGCCGAGCTCCGATGGAAATTGGAAGTATAAAATTATTTTAATTTCTAGCCTCGTTGTAACATTTCCAGCGTTGCTCGTTTCATAAGGACTTATGGGAAAATTCATTTGCGCTCGTTACAATTTCAAAGCGTTTCGACCTCGCATTAATCGTTCACAATTGATATTTCTTGTTGCCGTAGGCGATATTGTATCAAGTAATCTTCTGTTCTACTGACAATGAGTGGATGGTAATAAGCTTGAGGGGCAGCAGTATTTAGAGATTTTTCCACCGCTAACTTCAACCCCCTCTGAAAATTCTGGCCTCGGAAACTTTCAATTCAGAAAAGTGCTAAACGCCGGATTAGGAGAAGGCTGTTGGTCGATGATAAAAAAATTTCCCCAGGATAAAAAAAACACCTGGCCTCGTTATTTTTTGCCCGGCAAACTTGCCGCTTGTTTTGAGGCTGCACTCGTTCTACTCTCTCTCTCTCACTCTCTCTCTCTTTCTCTCTCTTTCTGCTTGAAGCCTCGGCTTATCGACGCGAATATACGCTCACCGTATTATTCCTTCGTGGTCGCTTTTTCACGGCGCTTTTTTTTACGCTTAATAATTTTTGCTATGTTCTTAGTCGTTAGGTTAATTGGGATTTGGAAGCTTAAGCGCTACGGAAGTAGCACAGCTTGTGTCTCCGATGTATTTGCTGGGTGCTCTATAATCCGCCTTGTTAGCTTGCAAAATCGACTATTCAGTACAACAACAATTTTAGCCCACCTCTGTTCCTTAAACAACTGAATAATTCAGTTTCAGGATAGCACAATTCACCAAAAAGTTATAATGCTTCCAAAGAGTCAAAACTAAGAGGATTTCCTCTGAGGGTACGCCAAGTGTATCCAACTGAATTTTATAATTCTTTACGCAAATGTTAAAAAGTAAATATTAACGTACGAGGCACTAAATACTGATGTGACAAACTGCAGTGGGAAATGTCTCGTATTGAAACGATGGAATTCGTGGGATTTTTGAAATTCATAAACAACCTGTTTCCGGATCTACGAAAAAGCATGCGCATGTTTCATGGTAATACACGGCAGCTCGAAGGATGGACCGTCCCGCAGGACTTTTTGAATTCATATATGGACCGATATAAATCAGTTGCTGCTGCAACAAACCCACCACCCTTGCAATCTATATTTTTTAGATGTTTTAAAGATTAGT
Source organism: Ectemnius lituratus (assembly GCA_910593735.2). Classification (NCBI taxonomy): domain Eukaryota; kingdom Metazoa; phylum Arthropoda; class Insecta; order Hymenoptera; family Crabronidae; genus Ectemnius; species Ectemnius lituratus. Next base: position 21,767,619 of record OU343034.1, read on the forward strand.
TAAAAATGGTCTTGAAATATTTTTCGAACGCCGCAGTAAAGACTGACTATTCCTATAGTTCGAAAGAAAGAACCAAACTTATTATTAGGAATAATAGAGTCCAGGCTGATGTACATATATTACGAGTAAGTTTTATCCACTGGTTCATCTCATACACGAATACATAATAATGCACCCATGTCAAAGTGTATTACAATGTTCTCAGGCAGTAACTAAAGTTTCGAGTTCAAAATATGCGACATTAGCCTTCGAAGCTCGGTGTAGGTGAAGCGGGCAGTTTCGCCGCGAGGAAGTTATATGGGGGCCAGCATAGTTTCCGGGGCATACGCCAATTTATCTCTCATGGAACATTAATTTCTAAGAGGGCGAAGATTACCACATCCTCTTTTCCTTCGGATACAGGCATTTTATTCTTTGTGCAACCTGCGTCCTCTTAAAGCAATTTTCGTTGTTTATGAAAGCACGCGTCGCAAACCCAAAAGCAAAATTGATTGTGTATAATACGTGACAAAGAAGGATAATAATTTATAGCAGCTGTCTGTTGATAATATTGTCTGGTATAATTATTCCAAACACCGAAATACATGGATGTATTTCGTTGCAGGATGCGTCGATGTCAGAGGTCAGTCTGGTGCAGTGTTCCCGGAGCGTACTATTTCACAGTGGATAATTAATGGAGACTCGAGCCTAATTGCACGGGATTACGACCTCCCCTTATGTTAGCAGTCTTGGCGAATTGGAGTCTGTTGGTGGATTTGATCTCACGCATTAAGCTTCTGTCACCAAATACTTAGAGTGAACGCTGCTTGTCATTAACGCGTCATTAGACTATCGAATAATTCCTCTTCCAATTAGATGAAAATAAATCACATACATATTTAGTTATTCTTCCTCGTTTATTCCTAAAACTCTAAATATAATACTACATGAATAAGACTCAGAATGGATTTTCGTGGTAAGCTGCTTTCCTTGTACCAAGGAACATAACCCGAGGACATTGTCTGCCTTTCGAAGCATCAGCTATTCCCATCAAATGGTAGCCGATGTTCCCCCTGACTTTTTTCCCATGGAATTCATCGCAACGTGAAAAAAAAGACACAATCATTCGCTGTATACTTTTTCGATTTCTCAAGGAATATCAAATTACCCAAGGGCATCCTTAACATGAAACTGGTACTATGTACTACTTTTTAAAAGAAGTTTGTCATACCTTATACTCTGTGAATTATTATACCAGATTCGGCCCATGAGGAAAGACCAATTCAAAGGTACATCAATGGAGGAGAAACTTCCGTAACTTCTAATGGTTCGCCGTGTGGTATAATTTCAATTTTCTCACTGTTTACTGTAGAGCAAGATGGCGCATACTGAGCCAAGCAATCCTTGGGGGGCTTAAAGTAGCAGGGTATACTATATACAACGTAGTGTACACGGCGGCGAACCTCATCGCTCTGTACTTCCTCCTAGCACTGGTTTGCTTAGGTGAAGCGCGGGAGACAAAGAGCTGCCGTCCTATATCGAGAAAATTGGAAGGATGTTCAAAGTGGGCTTTCGTGGCACGGGAATTGCCAGCTCACCCGAGTCTTACTCTCCCTCTCCCTCTCCCCAACCCCCCCCCCTCCCCCTTCCTTCCCCGCCCCCCTCACTCTGCTTTTAATGGCGTGTTTCCGTTTGATTTACGATCTAGCTAGTCCCTTGTCGTACAAATAACTCCGGCGCGGATCCGCGTGAAATTCATTTTAATTGTTCGTTAATTGGTTCCTTAGTCCAACTATGCCCCTGTTACTTTTCTCCCATTGGATAGTAATTCGAACATGGAAAGTTGACACCAAGTCTGACCCTGATCGTGGTAAGCCACACCACTAATTCAGTATCCGGTTTTGCCTTTTTCCTTCTATACGATTTGTAGGAGTATGGAAAGTATTTATGTAAATTTGTCTGAATATAATATATTATTACAATTATAAGTAATCTTTTATTTAGTAAAGACTCTTGTTTGCATTATGTACAAGTATATATCGTTCGAGGGAACAAAGAGCTTTTGTTTGCCTGGCTCAAGTGAGGATGAAGAACGTTGTGGTACATTGGAAGAAGAGGGAATGGGAACGGAAATCGAGAGGAAGGAACGGTTGCATAGTGCTCTCGGATTTGGCCAGGTAAAGTATGTCAACGGCGTTAGTTGAACGTCTATGCAATAAAACTTGGAGAATCTCCCGGGCAGTTGTGTTCCCAGAGAGCTGTATCGCTTCGGGTGACCCTCGCGTACAAGTCTCATGAATATTTAATGGGACTAGTGGCGAATCGAATGTTAACGGTGTGCGAAAACCGAGAGAAAGCGTGGACGTTCGGTTGTATGTCCTATCTGTAGCCGATAGGTAAATAGTTGCGATTCTACCGTTTAAATACCAACCGGATCGTCCTTGATACAGGATGCAACGAGAAGTCTCATCCTCCCTTCCTTCCTTCTCTTCACCCTCGTTTATTTCACCATTGTTTTTCTAACCAGCGACCGCCAGCTTTACGGGGGACGCAGTCGAATGTAGGTGATTTTAACTGGTGTTTTCTGTTTTCTGCCAGTCGTTCTATCGTGTGAAAATACCGTTGTGACAGAGAGGAACTTTAGATGGTGTTACTCTAGGAATGTTCTTACACTGACAAGTGGCATCCGAGTATTTAGTATAAAAGGCGAAACTCTCGTGCCGATTCGCCAGTTCGACATGTGCTGGGGAGGAATTGGGACTGACGAAAAGAGAATGATGGAGCAAGCAAAAAAGATATGAGAAAGAAAAAGGAAGATTGTTTGGACGGACGTTTGAAAAGTGGAGATCGCAGAGAAGAGTATAATTGGCTGGTAGCACGAAGGAGTTGGAAGCTGGTGGGTGAGTGATCAATCGAGCCAGAACTTAATTTCGACGCTATGCTTGCAAGCTCGCTTTGAGCTCGCGACCAACGACCACAGTTCAGATTGACCTAAATTGGACGAACAAGAAACTTCTTCTGAAGGATCTTTCGATACTCGAGGACATCTAGTCGATCACTTAATCGATTTTACTGTTACCGCCTGCCAGCTTTTACCATTATGATCCGTTCAGTGCACTCGTGAACTTGCATCCTTATGTGGCCCAATTCGACGAGTATTCATCCTCATATGCTCGTTGAATCTCCATATCATCGGTCCAACCAATTGTTAAATGAATTCCTTTTCAACTTTCGAGATTTACCTTTTCCAAAGTATAGGCCTAATTTGTTGCCTACTTCATAGGGAAAATTGAGGAGGACTCAGCTTCGTTGGAGAATGAATTCTCGTCGAATGACCCGTTTTCCAGCATGGGCCAAGTGGTTTCGTTTTAGTGACGAGTGCACTTCTCGAGAGAATGTTAAAGGAGCTTTTTCATTGCCGTTTCAGGAGGCATGAGAAAAGGTAGAGGCGGGAAAACGAGTTGAGCGAGACGTCGCGTACAGTGAAAAGTCGTTGGTTGAGTAAGCGACACGCGGCAGGTGCAACGGTTAGATAGAGCTGACACCTAACCCGAACAGTGGTGGTATACGTGTAGAACGCACAGGTAAATCTAGATAGACGGTACGTCACCGAAGCCCCGACTCCAACGTATATGGAACACTCCTCGTAAATGCAGGTAAACCGAGCCCATATCTGGCCCAGATGCGCGTCGAAACGTTTGTATGTAGCCCGCTTCCTCTAATCTAAAACAAATACAGCTTTAACCCATGCGTAACGCAGGCTTAGAACTCACACTCGGCGAGCAGACTCGAGGTATCACACAACACTGTTTGCGATCCTCTATATCATGCGAACTTATTGCACTATCAGTATTGACAGTCTCCAAATCAACTTGTAAAGCTAGGCATCGGATGTTTTTAAATCTATGGTAAATAAATATCACTTGTAACGACAGCGGACTAGTAACAACGATAAAAAGAATCATTGTTACACTAATAGTTGGAGACGAAGAGGATTAACCAATGGTGGAATCTGAAGTGTAGGACGACTAAGAAAAGGTGGGCGAAGGAATGCAGGTGGTAAAGGGGAATCCACATGTCAGAACATCAGAAGGAAGGATAGAAAAATAGAGGAGAGAGAAGTTTGCGAATCGAGTCGAGAGTGGTGTGAGGAAAAAAGAAGAACATGCCAGAATCGGAAACGCAAGGACGCGTAGTAGCCCAGCATCGTGATGTATGTGTTTTAATTCCGCGGGCAAAGCCGTCTTTTATTTATTGGCTTTTGTAGAGGATATTGCGACGAACTTCGTCACTCTCTATCCTACTGTACGACAGGCTTTTTCCTCACCGACTCCTCACTTTCCCTTGCTTTCTTCACTTACATCTAAACTTAAACTTTTCCTTTCTCATTGTCGTGTCACTACTTTGAAGAGATTTAAACAAACCCGATGAAAATAGAAACGGCATTCCACTTTTCCTATCTATATCCTTTGAAACGACACGCTTCAAGCTTATTGCAGAGTGCGCTTGAGCTTTTTCGAAATATTGTTCTACCCCCGGTTGTAATAACAGGTGGTTTGAGGTGAGGCGGCAGGCAATAAGTATTCCAGGCGACAAAGGTTCTCCTTGGCAGTATCAGTGTTTGCACAGCGAGAATCGAAGAACGCTGACGGAATAATGCCAGCGATCTGGCGTACAGACCTTTCAGGGGTTGCTGCACTTTCCTATGGGCTACAGAACGCCGCGACGCGATGGTAGGGTGGGTTGACCAGACGGGATTCGATACTGCCGGATCCAATTAAAGTTTCCTCCAATGTGTTAGCTCGTTGCAGCGGGGCCACAATAACCGCCCCGAGTAGTAATGTTTACGGAGGCCAGAGTCTCATAAAAGTTTTGGCGTTAGTACAATAGATTAGCATAATAATATTCGTGCAGTATTTCAAGCGCTACTATGTGACAAAAGGTACGGCTGGTAATAGTGGTGGGATGTAATTCGCTTAGCCATTTATATTTAAGTGGCCTCCGTTGCATAATCCAATGAATATCATTAATCCACCTTGTCACCAAAAGGCCCCCAACGGTAACACCATTATTTTTCTTTATATGACTTGTTATAGTTAAAAGGGATAGAATGTCGCCTCAAGTACTGCCATCATCACCATCATCATAATTATTATCTGTTTTGCTGTGTCGAAATAGACAACGGTCTCGAGTCGAGATAGAAAACGTTTGTGTTCTCGAATAATCCATTTGACTCGATATTGCCGCGATAACTACATTCACTTTAATAGTTCGAACTAATATAATTCCATTGTGCTTTTCGACATTCTTCATTCTAATGGACTTTGATTTTGAGCCGTGTTATTGCATTTATTTCGGTTTCGATGCCCCAAAAACTGCTAATTTTCATATTTTTATAGGAATAGCGTATATTGCCGATGGTGATCGCATTCTTGTTTGATTCACATTTCTATTTAATCAGAGTAGCAGACGCATGATGCAAGTAAAGTGACAGAACTCAACATGAATTGGACTCAATAAATGATTAAATTCAGTGCTAACAGTCTAACTAAATCAAACTGGATTACCTCAGGAGTAGCAATTGGAGGAATTTAAACTTTAAAAAAGACCTAGTTTCCATTGCTGCGAAGAAGAGAAAATCTCGGTAGCATACTTTTCCACTCTAGGATCGACTAATTAGCTGGAAAAACCCGTGTTCCTTCCTTCTACGTTATAAATTTCCCATCTCATCTCAACCCACGGGATTCACCCTCGAGCTTCAACGAGAGAGGTAAACTCAGACCAGTCGAGTGCCAAATGAAAACAGTCGTACGTTCAGACGCTTATTTTTATCATTTATTTCCATAATCAGTTAATGTATTGTAAATTGCAGATACGGCAAATGTTTCTTCCCGGAAATGGATGCAAGAGTAGTAGGATTCTATCTAACGACGCGTATCCGACATTCGTGCGAGACAGAGGGTTCGCGTCTTGATGATTAAGATTTTCATTAATCTCCTTAGTTAGCAGCGAAGCTTACCACGTGTGCCTCTCACATAAATTAAATCGAGAACTCACACCTACCAGGAGAAACACACAGGCAAAGGATGAGGAGTGTGTGGGTGGTGCATAGCGTCGCCGCCGGTGTGAGACGTTAATCACCCCCTAATATCGAGCATTCACGCCAAATGCGGCACCGGCTCGGGACAGCCTGCGAACAGTTAGGATTAGATCTCTAACGAAGAGTATTATACCCTCCTATGAAAGAGCGATTAGGCATCTCCACTGTTGCAGAATAACTAGGGATACGCTGCGCGCGCTGTGCGCGGATCAAGCGCTTTAATGCTCCAGGAACTCTGGCCGTAGATTAGTGAGAGAGAATTCCACTAGAAAAGCCGATATCTTTTTTACGGCAATCTCTGGGAAGGTAAGTCCGGACATTCGAGGGAAAGTCTAGCTCGTAAATCAGAAAACAGGGCGGTCAGTAGTGGCATTGAGTTTCAAGCTTAGCACGACCACCTGATTTATACGCCGACCTAGGAGCCATAGTTGACTCTGCACTTCAGAGGATCTATAAAAGAGCAGAAGCAAAATTTTACTACTCTTCGAAACCTTCTTGTTCGGGGATGCATGTGGTCCTTGAAAAAGCGACCCCTAATGCCTGTTTCTATTTTTATCCTCCATTCTTCCGGGCCGCCGAAAGAAGTCACTTTCGTAGTATTCCTGCGAGGTCGTAGGAAAGCTCGGGGCACTGTTCCACATGCTAGCCCAACAGAGAGTGAGCATCTACGTGCGACTGTCCTCGCGCGCGCGCGCGCGCTTGCCGCGCATATGAATGCAAACTGGACTCCTTTCCTTCCTTGCGAATCTATTGTTCCGTAGCGCGATATCTCGCCTCTACGTTTTGGGATGTGGGTCGAAGCCGTCCCATGCAGAAGAGCATATTTCCTGTACGCCGCTTGCGCCCTGCTTCGATCAGCAGGATCACCAGGCTTCTAGCTTCCAGCCTCCGACGGAAGACGCATATATGCACGCAAGGAAGTGCTCGAACGCATTTGGCGATCATATCCGGCTCTATGCCACTGGAGCTTCCATATTCCTTGTAGGTTCAGGTTAGTTTCGACAGAATTAAGCATCAAGCATATTGCATCTGCATCCTTTCTATTCCGGTCCGTGTAGTTTCTTGTAAGTTGAGATGTTGTATTTTGTAGGTAGTCTGGGAAGAACATTTCTCTAATGTTTCTTCTCCGGAGAAGGGAATTGTTTCTTTCTTATTGGTCGAGAAGTTAATGTAAGATGTTGTAGACACTGTGCGGTTTCGACTTTAGAATGCAGATGCTGCTCTAGTTGGTTGCAAAAAGCATGCAGGATGATGCGTCTGCGTGAATGGCGCGGAGATGAGGCCTGCTGCACAGAAACCTAGAGAGGAGATGTAAATGGTGCGCTTCATTAGCGTCAGTTACGTTCACATCCATTATTCGTGCTAACTGGCCTCTGACAACTGCTCGAGTGCACGATTCCTCCCTGTCCAGAGCCAAAGTACACCCTGCCATCGCCGCTTCAAGGACTCACCTACCATGGAAATTCCCTCCAACAGATTGTCCCGATTTTCTCTCGGAAATTTACGATGCCAATGCGGTGAAATCTCGTATTTACCCATTTCCCAGCTTTTAAGTTGAATCCATTAACTTTTACATACATGCACAGTTTTTAAAAGATAAATTTGTCACAACCAAGCTTGAAAGGGTTAATGATTACCTTCTTTTTTTTTACCTTCATATGTCACATGTGACTTAAACACCATTCCTGCATTAAAATAAAGATTAGCAAACGCGTCCTGAACAAGCGGAATTTCCATATTTGAGGAAAGTTAGCAGGTAGAATGTTGAATTTGGTGGGAACGGCCTCGGAGTGCTAGGCCAGGTCGCAGAGAATCTCCGCTGTGATTATTCTGGCGGTTGCTGCAAGGATAAATATACCCAATGAATTCGCTTGACCAAAATTCACTTAACAGAAGGATTTCCTGCGGATTATGTGGACTAAGCGAGGGCTGAGTGCGTTCCATCGCGCTTCGCGTGCGCTCCTGACCACTGAAATTGGAGGTTGCTTCTGCTTTCATCGGAGCAAAACGTATCTCCCAGTAGAACATCGCATTTCGTGCATCGGCCCTTCCACTTGCCAACTGTTCTACCAGCGCGGCGCGGCGCGGCGCGGCGGCTCTCCAATTCGGTGAATTGAGCACGTGCACCGTGCCAGATCGCGCGCGAACAAACCATTTCCCACAACCCTCGATAAATTTTGCTCTCAATACGGCACACTGTCAAAGCGACCGAATCCACATGGGATAATAAAACAGTGACCTTGAATTTCAAGGGAATGAGTTGAGCGAAACTTTACTCAACGAGTACTCAGACACGAGCTAATAAGACGAGGGTTACTCTCTCCAAGGGATTTAATTATGCCAGAACCATGTGCATGACGGGAAGCCGCGGGCAACGACACTCCTCGATATGCATATCTTATTTGGAGTTCGCATTATTTCTGGCACATGCGCTTAAATTGGTCGGCATAGACACATCTTGGTATGCATTCAACTTTATGAGTCTAAAGTCTCTTGCTGTCATGCGATACCTTTGTTTCGCCGTTCAGACAGCGTAGAGAGACAGCAACTTGTTTCCAGCATTAAGTACCTACTACGTTATACATCATGTAACAAAAGTAGCATTATAAAGGATTCCCGGCGACACGACAATTAGAATGCTTTATTAACAAGCGCTTTGGTACAGGAAAATGAAAGTACATCCTTGATGTTTATTAATTAGTTATAAATAGTGCATTTTATTTCTCTGTCTTTTCCCAATTTACAAATTCTATTCTCCTTACATTTGAAAGGTGCTGGAAAATCGTTCTTGCTTTACTTATTATCGATTTTCGACTTCGGGCACTCGTATCTTGCTTCTGTTCGTAGACACTTGAAGCACAGCAGTTGTTCAAGCAACAAGTAGTCAACTTCATTAGAAACTAAATATCTCACGTAAGGGCGGCTGTCAATTGGAGAAGGTGTCGGTAAATAGCAATGAGAAATCGCTTTGCTGCGAGAACTTGGTGTACTCTCTACGGCTGGCGACGAACAACTACAATAGATAGGTAGTTCCGAATGAACCGGAAATAGTCACTGTTTCACGGAGCGAAGGGAGATCGTGCGCGAATATTCTATGGAATAAGTTGAGACAAAACGCTCCCCCTCTCGCCCTTTGATACAAATAGGAACTTGCAGGAATCTCCTGGTAGCTTGCACACTTCCAACCCCCTCACTTTGGCGTGCCACTCTGAGAAATTCAGCCCTTCCGGAAATTCTAATAAAGTTTTCGGGGCCGCCCTCCTCCCTAATGACGAGAAATTAATTCCAACTCCAATTAATATCGACGGAATACTATTTCGACGGTGCACGGGGCGGTCTTTTGTTCCTTCGACTGTAATATTGTGTTGCCTGGAGCTTTTCACCGCGAGCTCCTTTACTGATGCCAGCGAGTGACAAGCTTGCCTGCTAAAGTTACTAGATCCACCTTCCGTCCCTTCTGCATTGCACACGTTGATTGTATCATGAATTTCATTATCCCGCCTCGGTAGAATCTCCCGCGCTATAATTGTCTTACAGTTTGCTTTTAAGTATAAGTTGTTCGCTTGCTATTTAGTTAGCCGGCAGTGTTCTTCCACCGCCGCTGCTAAGACGACATTTTCCAAGTTGCTTTGAAGATCCGAACATTTGACGTTAAGATTAAATTCTCCGATCTCGGTAATTAATTTCACGATGAATGATTTGATACAATAGTTCACCGGAATTCAGTGTCTTTAGCTATCAAGTAGTATAAACAGACACGAATTAATCGATGAAGGCACCATTTATCGAAACCCCTTTTTTTCCCAGGCGTACCTTTCTACTGAAAATGTCACGTACTGAGTAGCAGTCACGTACGAGTCACACAACCCAAGAATCTATTAAAAAAGACTGATAGTTATCTATGACACGTATGTACAGGGTTTCTTCCACGTTTTGCAATCTTCCCGATCCTTTCCGGGACTGAAATTTGGTGCAGAATGTTTCCATGCATCAAGGAAGAAGTGATATAAATTCCAGAGCCCTGGCTCAAAATTCATTTTTTCGCAAATTTTTGCATATGTACCCCTTCACAAATTTTCGATTTTTCGAAGGTTCTGGGACTTGGACGATCGCTTGATTTTTCGATTATTTGTGTATCAAAACGAAAAGAAAACATGAAACCAGTGGCAGAAATGCCGGAATTGTACCCAAAACATATGGAAAACCGATCCTGAAAATTTCAGTTTTGAGGTTTTTCCCATGTTTTTCATACTTCCCGACATTTTCCGGGGCTGAAATTTGGTAGAGAATGTTTTCTTACATCAAGGAAGAAGTGATATAAATTGCAGAGCCCTGGCTCAAAATTCATTTTTTCGCAAATTTTTGCATATGTACCCCTTCACAAATTTTCGATTTTTCGAAGGTTCTGGGACTTGGACGATCGCTTGATTTTTCGATTATTTGTGTATCAAAACGAAAAGAAAACATGAAACCAGTGGGAGAAATGCCGGAATTGTATCCAAAACATATGGAAAACCGATCCTGAAAATTTCAGTTTTGAGGTTTTTCCCATGTTTTTCATACTTCCCGACATTTTCCGGGGCTGAAATTTAGTAGAAAATGTTTTCTTGCGTCAAGGAAGAAGTCATATAAATTCCAGAGCCCTAGCTCAAAATTCAGTTTTTCGCAAATTTTATTGTGACTTATGTCGACATTACATAATTGACACGACACAAGTGACAATACACGGCTACCAAAACAATTATGCAATGTCGGTATTACCGATAAATCAGTGGTAAAAACCTGGTCCCATTCTATCTGTTACATCCTGTATAGCGAGTCTTCCCACCTCGTAATGGGAAGCAAAAAAAAGCCAGGCTTTTTATGAGAATCATCTGTCAATACTACCGAAGTTCCAGTGTAATGATATATATTTGAAGAGGATTCGTTTTAATACGATCTGGCATTTTTTTATTACCAAAAAGTTTTAATTTAATTTCGTTGATATTATTTCAAGTATCATGTTTGACTATTAAACGTACGATCGCGCTCAGAACAGGTAGCGGATTTTAGGTAGTACTAACATCGGAAGAATTTTACTAAATGAGAATCGTGCCTCGCGTTCTCTGAGTAGAGGCCTCCCTTGGGCAAATGTAGGCTGCTTTGAAAAAAGTCTCTTCCGTTTGAAAGTGTGATAGTCAGCGTAGTAGGAGAGAAACGTGCTTTACGTTTGTGTCGAGACGGTACTACGGCCGCCGCGGCACGTCAGGAAAGCAGTCGCAGATGTAAAATCCACATTTGTGATACGGTTTACCTCAGTTACACTCACCTTATACGCGTCGTAAAGTTTTTAAGGCTCTGCAAACTCTACCAGATCCTTGTCGCGTGCTCTTCCCCCACCTCTCACTTCCTCTACATACATACAGTGTATAGTAGTGCACTCTACCTGACCTTCTATAAAACTGCTGTGCTTTCATTGTAGAAATATTATTTGTTCCTACATGAAGGGTACAAAGGGTGAGTGAACTCCCAGTATTTAACAGACAGAACGAAGGTACAATGTTAAATAGAGGACAAATAGCCAACACCATTGGGAAAATACACGAGTTCGTGTGTCACTCACTCAATGGTCAAGCGAAAGATGGTGTTTGTAAACAAACATCAATCAGAGCAAGCCTCTGTGTTTACGCATACATCGAGTCCGGAGCTGTGTATTCTTTGTGACTAATTCCGTTTCCTCTCTGTTGGCGTTTTAATGAGGTCCTGGCCTCTTTGACGCGTCCGAGGTCCGCGTTTGTTTGTCGTTGTTGTTGTCCGCATTTCACTAGGAATTAGCCAACCTCGGTAAATACATGCAATAAACTGAGCAAGAAATCCAAACCGGCAATGTTTCTGTGATACATTGTTTAAACGAAATCATTTTTACCATTGATCGAAGAGCATGGCCGAGAACATTATTTCGTCGTCTCTTCAAATCTGACGCTCGCTGAAGAAGTCCCCGTTTGGACAACCGTCCTTGGCAGTCGGCGCATTGTTCGGGCACGCCGGATTCAGCCGAGGAAAAAAAATAGTGAGCATTATTACGCAAACCGAAGGTAGAGAGAAGAGCAGGGAGCTGGCGAGACTGGCTTTTCTCTTTAAAAGCCGGAGGCGCTAGTCCTGGAATGAAGGGAGTCCAGAGAGTCTCCCCTATCTTTTCACGTAGTTTTCTCCACGAGCGGCTCATTTATCAAGCTACCTTCCATTAATATCCGACAAAATAGTACAGAAGCCTGCGACATCCCATAGAAGTCGTCTTTCCTCTCTAGCTTTCTGGTGCAGGTTCTAACGATACCAAGGCTCACCAGCCGACACCCGACTAGTACCTAGAACTACCAACGTCCTTTCTTCGGCCAGCTAGCCGTTCACTCTTTTACAAAATATCATATATAAAACTTAGAATTTGATAGTTCGCAAAGGGAGTTTCCGTTGCAAGTTGAATCCACTGCAAGATATACAATAGCCTCAACAGAGAAACTTGCTGATCCCTGAGTGAACAGAAGCGTACACGAGGACTCACTCCGTTCCTGTTTCGCAGCAGACGGGGCTTACTTTACTCCATGGCTGTATACTCGGAGTCTGATTCCAGGATTAGAGGACCCTCTTGAGATGAAGTTGTCGTCGAGGCATTCTAATAACTGCTCGACAGTGCGACAGACAACAAGATTCTTTCCAAATTCTTACTTCAACTTTACAAAGCCGCGAATCACTGGAAATGTAAAAATTCTATCCCACAGAAGAAAAAAAGACATATTGCTGTGTATAGAGCTAAATAAAATCGGTTGTACTAAATAGCTTTATTGGGGCTTACTGGTATAGAATTTATTGGCCGTTACTATGCCAATTAAAAATTTCATGCTCAAACGGTTTTCGAATCACCGAGGCGTGCGAAATTAACGGCTATTAACTAAGGGAAAACAATTTGCTGTAGGTACAGTGTGCTCGAAACGCTCAGCAAGAGCATTGTAGTGAACGAGTATCAGCGGCATGTTTACACGGGAGATTCGCCAAATAAATGGGAACACGGCATTGCTCGGAGATCGCAAGGCAGAGTAATAAATTCTCATACAGGACCCGAACCGATAGGGCCACATCGAGCGGTCAACAGCCGGCCACTTAACAAATGAAATTTGAAATCATAATGGAAGGGGAAGAGAAAGAGAAAGCCGCCGGTCCAAGCTGCATACAGAAAAGAATGCGATTATACGACATGGTGAATGTCGTTTCATTATAATATCAGGAAGCAAAGAAAGACACTCTCGTTTATCTGAAGTAGCACGTTGCTTGCGAAATCGGCTGCTCCGACCGGACTGAGCGAACCAACGTATAGAGCCAGTAGCAGCATACGAGTACTCTCAATATTGAAATTTGCGACGCTAGAAAACATATCTCCGATAAAGCGGCATTGCAAAATAGAAGTGGTTACCGTAAAGGTGGAAACGTGAGTTGAGCTGGAATAACAAAAATACTTGCGAAATAAACAGCTGAAACGTCAGAGAAAAGCCGACTCGGCGAGTAGTTGCGAAGTCCTCTAGAAGAGACGATATAGAAGTTTGAATGCGGGAATAGCTGGAGACTCAAGGCGAAACGTCGTGCGGTGTAGACACCAGCTTACAAAGCGCTCGCGGTGAGGGTGGAGAGAAGAACAGTAAGTGAGAATCTTGGCGAAATGTGTCGATGCTGAAGGAGAATCGGCAAACGACATCGATACAGTTCGAAAATGGGATTGCCGGCTTCGAACATTATGCAGGGCTCTATCTTTTATATCTTCTTTGCATCCTTTTCTCGACATCATACCAATATGTGAATACAAATATAAATCCTGCTTACATATATGTATATACATAATATATATACGAGTTTTGATCAATGGGTAATTGAATCGCAATATAATGGAGTATTGAGTTATTCCGGATCGTTTCTTACCAAGAGCGAGTAAGATTATCAAGTGTCAGCGAGGTATAAAGAGAGAAGGAAAGAATCCCTAAGACGATAGATTGGCCGTGATTATGAATTTAGCTAAAGGGTGTCGTCTCGCCAGCCGATTTCCGAAATGGATTCGAGATATCGAAGTTTTGGTCGATGGAACTGGCGGTCGTCCTATGCTTCCGATGGAATTCGATCGAAGTCGGTTCTTACCGACGGTCAGGACACGTCGTATCTCGCCCTTTTCTCCGATCGGAAAATGTTGACCTAGTTTCGTCCTCGAATTGAACGTTACTCGCTCTTCCGAAACTGCTGACTGGAATACGCGATGAGCGCGAAGTTAGGATGGGTGTTACGTCCTCTTTCTCCTGGGAGAGAGGAAGGATCGCCTGCTCTACGGAATTCACCCTCCAAATATAATTCTACTGGACCAAGAGTCGACTCCACCTGTGCGAGAGTTCATTTCCAATATATATATATATATATATAGCGAGGAGAGAAGCCTTACCTTTCAGGTTCTCATACCTCCTGGCAGATTTCGATCGAGATCCTTGTCAGAAGAGCAGACATTATTAGACAAATTTAATCTTCACATTATCCCTGCTTTCGAGGATCAAATAGCATAGAACTGTTCCCATTAGATAGTACATCCGATCACGGTCATCCGAGATCCTATCAATTTCCAACAGAACCTTCAGGCAAAGATCTGACAGATTTACTATAACTATACTGGTGTTACTGGCGACAAAATATATAACACTCTGATATTTGACACTTTCAAGAGGGAACAAATAATGCCGCCCACTCGAGTCCCTTTGCTCTTCTGTTGTATTCTCAGTAGCATATTCTGCTTGAGTTCGGCTAACGTGTCAACCAGTACATCAAGGTATGTTGAGAGCACAGTGCACAAGGATGCTGAGAGTACACTCGGGGTTGCAACGGATACAAGCAACGATGGTGAGATCGAAGCTGTGGCAATGACAGAGCAGGTTATGGCTCATGACATAAAAATAAGCGAGCTTCCTAACGACGACCAAGTCACCACGGATTTTCCGGATTACTGGCAGGGAAACAAGGCCATACGGGATGCAGCATATTATCTACGAGGACATAAGTTCCAGGACTACGATCGAAGGTATTACAAATCCGCGCAGCAGGCTTCCAGTCAACTTTACGAGGACTTTCCGCGTCCACCACTCCGATCTTTACATTGGGAAGTTCGCAAGCACTGCGAATCGGCTTTCCAAGAGTGCCTCAGGTATCTGGAGAGGATCATTAAAGTGACTGCCCTCAGGCGAGAGGACGATACCGTGACGGTCATGAAGGAGCAGAACTGGAGCCTAGCAAACAATAGCCAGCAGATCCTCGCTGTTCAAAGGGCCTGCCTCGTCGCTCAGAGGATAGACAATCTGACCATGCCACCCTTTCAAGGCCCTATTGGCAAGTCCTCCCCTTTATCCACGATTTCATCAACCCTGCACCCCACCGCCACCCCCACCCCCCGACTCTCAGCGTATCCTCCGACCCCACCTGCCCTTGCATTAATCAACATAGAGACTGATGAAACACTACTGCCAACATCATTTTACGGCTTTCGCTTATACGAGGTGGTCAGAAGATTTCGATCAGTTCTCGGAAAGTCTAATAGTAACTGGAATATAATCAAGCTCCATTTTTCAATGACTATAATTATCGGACACAGAGTTCTAATGGTCGCATTTATCGAATTAATCGAGGGATTTTGGTATTAACGGAATTTTTTTACTACCGGTGTTAACGATGTTCAATGACTATCGATTATAAAATCCATAAACCGCCGGTGTGACTAAAACGATCGTAAACCATTGGTTTTAGTACTTACCGGATATTCATTTGCTGCTATGAAGTTCACCTCGCCTTTTCACACCTAGGAATCCAAGATTACTATCGATTATCTGAATTTTATAGATTTGTTTGCTTTTATAATTGTATAAGTTAGCGCTTGGGCAGAATGGATTAATTTAAGGAGTTTGATAAGATGAGAGTAAATTGCTGAGCAAATCTTCGTGTTTGGGATGTCAGAGATTAATTGGTCAATTAATGCGATGGTATTGATTGATCGAGGTCACCGACAGAGGGTTATATTCTCGAACACATTATGAAATATCGAGAAAATTTCGTACGTTCCTCCCAGGCTTGCGCTCGCTGTTTTTCGGTGGGCGCCGCTGCTGGTGGCTTGGAGGATATAAGAAGTCCACTGAGATATCGCCGTAGGTAGTTCACGATATTTTTCGGCAGCATCCATAAAACGTGACTTATGCCCAAGGGCGAAGATTCTCTCACAGTAGTAGAACCAGGCACGAGCTACTCACATTCAATGCCTCCACACATACGTAGTGAGAGTAGGAAGGGGCCATGTACGCGAATAAGAAAAAGACGTGAGAAGCACGTGAGAAGCGACGACTCTCCATTCTCTCTTTCTCTCTTCATCTCTCTCACGCACTCACAAGAAAGCTTTCATCCGACCACTCTCGTAGCCACAAAACTGCGAATTTGAAATATGAAATATATGACAGCTCGATATACGATCTAGCTTTGAATTCGAGCTGTCAAAATTCCGGCGGACTAAATTTCTCAAAATCTTTTTAATACGCACCTGGAATAAATGAAGGCCTTGAAATTTCATGACATATATGTAAAGTAACTAAAGATATCGTTGAATAAATCCTTTCTAGAGAGATTCCAATGGCGGACGAGCGCCAGTTATTACATGTGTTGGTACACGATGCTCGGCCAACCCGAATTAGAGTACTTTGGTGAAGCATGCGACAATCACGCAAACTGTCTATTGGAATATGGACCACGTAATGAGGATCCTAGAGCTGATGACACGAAACCATATGCTTGCGCGCTTTACAGCTTTTGCCCGGATCATTGTTGCCCTATGAAACACATCTGGTATATGAAAGACTGTTTCCAGTCGTCGTTGAATCCTTGCTATGTTGACAACTCAGCTGGTACGTCGCCAATATTTTTTACTCTCAGAGATAAACAAGGATTGTTTTGGCAAACAGCAATTTTAATTTAGACAGCTTTGCAGATGTGTCGTACACCTTGAGACTTGTTTTGAATGATCGTTTTAATGAATATTCATGTCGGAAGTCTGAAGAAACGGTCGTCCTTCTGGTTACAGCTCACAGGAAATGCGCATTGAAAAGAGAAGAGAATCAGGACTTTCTCTCGCTTCAGAGGAATCAAATTAACATAACCTGCGAATGTCTGGAGCCAGGGTACGAATGGTCGTCGCGATTCGGCCTCTGTGTCGACATAAACGAGTGCACTCGTGGTCTAGACAATTGCGCCATAGACTCAGGGGAGTCTTGCATGAATCTCCCAGGTAGCTTTGAGTGTGTCTGCCTAATTGGCCATGTCTACGATCCGAACGAAGGCCATTGTGTTCGAGATCGGTTGGTGGAAGAGGCACTCGCCCGGCAGGACGAGGAGGAAGACATTACTAATACCAAGAGTGTTCTTCTCAAGGTCCTCGAAGCGATCGCATCCTCCGCAAATACTCCGTACACGTGTACTCGCATCTACTTCACTTTAATTAGTACAATAGTTATCTTAATTCTTTCGAATAAGATAACTGATCTTGAAGAGTGAATCAATATTCTATCGTAACTGTACAATGTATACTAATTGTTGAAGACAAAGTGAGTAATAGAATGTTCTTTCTTATTCTATTGAAAAGTAAGTGATTACTCGCCACTCGTGTCGGATGTCCTTATCGTACTGAAAGACTCGACGAAGCCTTCTCGAGGTCCCAATTTTCATGATATACTGTGCCTTTCTCATGAATTCGCGAATGACTGCTCGAAGGAAATGAACCCTTCATGTATAGAGACCCTTGGTAGAGACCCTCCGAGCAGGTTCGCTTCCTTGGGTCGTCTCTCAAAATCAAAAGGTACTCCACTCGGCGCTATTCTGAGAGAAGGAGCGAGCGACATGCATAATTAAATCGGGCCATAATGGAAATTCCCAGGACAAGATCTGATTGGTGAACTGTGCCGTGCTAACAAGATCTCACGCCAAATAACTCCGTCAAGATATGTTCTACCTTGGCTGAAAGGGAAGTGCTTGGAAAAGAGTATCTTGACAAGCATTCCGCTCTCATTTCTATACTTCCTTTCTTGTTAATGCCATAGACACGAGCCATAGATCATTGCCATATATATATATGTATATACATATATATACGGAGACCCAGCATGACTTTGCTTCATTTTGATTTACTTCTCTGTAACCCACCATGATTGGAACACAGCAAACCGATGACAGAAGATCATTTCAGCTCTCTGCACGTGTTACAGATAATAATGGCAATTCGTCATAATTACAAAAGTGATATTTGTAACATTATTAGCGAGATTTAGTTCGCTCACGTAACATGATTTATAACAGGCAATTCAGAATTCAACGGTGTGCTGCTCATTAAACCAGCACCAATTAGTCTCTCGAAGTACAATTAACCCCGGATGTACCGAACCGGGCGAGGCAATAACCCCGTGTAAGTTTGCCGGTTAGCAGTTACCTCTAACTTCTCATTCCAATATTCTGTAGAATTCATATATCTTTGGTATAGGAAATAGTCTTAGTTTATTATTCATAATAATAAGCATTTAGAGAAAAAGGCGAGGCGAATTACGTGCTGGGGTGGCATCTATCTCGAATAAACGAAGCAAGCTTCGGACACCGAGTTATCTTTTGCGGACACAGCTGTGCTCGAGTCTGTGGTTTCCTCCAAATTGGCCTGATTTTTTATTTGCAAACAAAGCGACCCAACATGCCGTTCGAGCAGCAGTGAAAACAACGAGTGGTCATAACGGGAAACTGCGAAACACGATGCTGGTCGAGCAAGGGAGCACCAGGAAAAATGCACATATTCATAGATGGAAATAAAGCGAGGGGAATAAACGGGGGTCTGAATGGTCGAGAGCCGTAACAGGAAAATCAGCCGCGTACGACAAGCGGAAACGCAGAAATTTCTACGCTTCCCCACCCCCTCCACCCATTATACCACTGACCCATCGTATTTACACTCATTGCGACTTCTCCCTCATCGACTGATTTCAACTACGATGCTTTGTTTATATCACTTCACATTATTCGAGCATAATGAGTAGTATCACTTTCATCAGTGCGTCGACTATTCCTGCATGGAAGTAAACAAGTGTTGACAACACCTTCTAAAGTAAAGTACGAGTGTAGTATGCATGCCAAGAGGAATAGCGAAGTATTCTTTCGGGATCGAGAATTCTGTGCATCCCGTATACTAGAAGGACTCTTCCTTGCTCGACCTGCGAATGCCGGCTGTGTGTCCTCGAGTGCGAGAGATTCCATGCAAATTCGAGGGGCGCGCATTGTTGGCAGTCCGAGTGAGTGTTCCACTGGTCTCATTTACATGGAGATGTTGCGGATGTTGCGGGACTTGTACCACTGGAGCATCTGTAGATGGATGCGAGATGCGAGACCTTCCTTGCCCCCTTTTGCCACTCTTGATCAGACTTGAGCAACAACCGGGCCAAAGCGGACTACCCAAAGGATACCGCTTTAACTTCCTATGCTGGTCTAACTGAATCAAGATACTCGCAACAACGTGACAAGACTTCCTTCTAACACATCGTTGACAAGTCATGAATATATTCGTACTTGCACCTGCATAAACTTATGTAATTATGACAGTATTATTTTTCGTTGTTAAATTCTTCCGAGGATAGCTTAAATATTGGAAGAGAAAGTAAAAGGAAGTTTCAAGTAAAGAGAGACCGCTTGATCCCCTACCAAATCCACTGATGCCAACCAGAAGAAAGTGAGGGCAAAGTACGGATCGCCATGGCAGTAAGACTGGCCTAGTCTCTCGCCTAGGTGGTATCGCACAGTGGGAATTGCACCTTTCCTTCCTGATCAGTCATCAAGAATGCGTCTGTGCGAGTGGTACACAGATCGCGAGCTACTCCTCACCGGAGTGACCAGTGATCTAGGTCGAGCGTTGCTTGAAAAAATTCTCCGCCGCTTACATAATGTGAAAGTGTATGTTGTGGTCAGACCGAAAAATGGTAAATCCAAAGACAGCAGAATTAAAACGCTCCTGCAATCACCTCGGTAGGATAATTACTTATCTTATTACAGTTGTTATATTAATTTTATGGAAAGCAAAGATTTCTTTAAGTGAACCTTGGTGAAGTTCGTCGGCAGTGCATTGAATTCATTTTTGGAAGTATTCCATTTCATTTTGTGAAATTATTATTATGATACCTGTGATATTTTGGAAACCGGATATCCATGGCCGGATAGTAATAACCGGTTAAAGTAGGTCGAGTGCGAATAAAGAAAATCGTAGTATTCGTTAACGCTCTTCTTCTTGCTTTTGTTACATCCGTGATTGACCTAACACTCGACGAGTTCATATAACAGAGTCTGCAATTATTCATAACGAGTTTACTGGAACAGAACAGCGTACATACTTTTTGCTCGACAACGTTTTTATGTGTTCTACGCAAGAGAGACTTTTAATCGTATCAGAGTATAAACTTACGGTGAGAAAGTAACGTGGTATGTACAGTTTGCCCTCGGTTAGAAATAGAGTAAACATGAGAGGATAGTGGGGTCGTTTAATTATGCCTGTACGGTGCATCAGTCAAGGTTTAAATGAGCAAGGTAGGGCAGAAGGTTCGAGGAGGAGACTGGAGCCTCTGAGTAACACGAGGCAAAAGCTGAGATTAAGTTTCATTAGCAGTCTCTCTCTCTCTCTCTTCATCAAAATTAGCGGGTTATATCCGCTCAGCCAGGAGATACCAAAGCATATGATTTTAGGGTGGCCAGCCATATATTGTTGCACCGGTGCGTTTGGAATTCTTCATGAAAATTAAAATTGGCGAAAGAATAGTCCCTGGGGAAATCGTGGTTAGTTGCGCTTCGGAGAGCATGCGCGCTTTATTTTTTATCATCCGCGAAATATCTCGCGTTTAATGAGAAAATGCAAATGACACTGGCAGAGAGGGTCGTTTGTCCTATCGTACAGCTGGCGTTTTATTTCCCTCCGGTTAATTCTGCCCCCCCACCACCCCTCGCCCTTTCTTTTTTCATGTAATATTGTAATTTCAAAGAAGAGAACAACGCGTCATCGCCCAACCATTCTATGCTTCAAACTTTTATGCCGCGCGACCACTGATATTCAGAGACACGAAATGACTCGGTCATAAAGATACGACTCTACCAGAATGCCACTTTGCCATATACTTGTGATTTGACATTTCACAACGCTGACAATTCAGAGTCAGAGTTGAATGGGCCTTTAGTAAGTGTATTGTGTACATTCACATTGTCGAATTCGTGACATGATGCAAACACGTACATGCCGAAATTACCATGAATTACCATCAAAATTGCCGGTATAATTAGGTATAACTAATTCATGCATCAATCCGGTTGTCGATTAGCAGCGGCCCGCGTTATACTTGATAATCGCGGACTATTGGAGCTTCGCGTTACATGAACAACAAGAATTATCTAGCTCGACGATATGACAGTGCTGCCGTTGACATAAAAGCGCTATTAGTGTCATGCAAGAAATTCTCCAGAAGAGCAGTCATAAATTAATTCACAGAACTAATGACTTATTACTATTAAAGAAACTTGAACTTTACTACGAATCGACATTGATTGAATTTCTTGCACATATAATTACAAGAGTTACGAGAATATACAAACCCAAGAGGATTCATAACTGGTCAACAATCTAATAATAAATAATATCGAAATTACTAAGCCGGTTGGCCAAAGCATTGAAAGTTATCATAATTCGAGTTTCATGTTCAACAGTTTCGAGAGGCTACGCGAGGAGTGTCCGGATGCGTCCTTGCGAGTTAAAGTTCTCGAGGGGAATCTCGTCTACCAGAAACTGGGCCTAAGCACGGCGGATCAGAGCCTGTTGAGGAAGGTCAGCGTGGTATTTCATGCGGCTGGTCCTCACGAATCCGTCTTTGAATTCTGCCAGGAATTACCGAATCTGGAAGTGGTCGCGGCAGCTTCAAGCATCTTCAAGCATCGAGGACAGATTGCAGAGGTTTTGCAGAATGAGTGTACGCCAAAACGGCCATTGGCAATGGTCCGAGTTGGCTGTCTAGGACCAGCTTATCGCGAGCCTATGCCTGGTTTCGTTGAAGTCCTCAAGGGATCCACTGCTCTGATGATAGGTGCTGGCTTTGGATTTGGGAACTCTTCTCTTCAAGCGGAAGTGATACCTATCGACCTTGTGGTCAACACCCTCATCGCTGCTGCCAGGGAACGTGCCGTTCAGTCAGTAGTACCTTTCACCTGTTACTGCTTTTACCCTCTTCTCGCTTCTTTACACATATCACGTTGCCAATCTTCGACCTTCTTAACATTTTCTCTTTCTATTCTGAAGCAGCTATGACATCCATTTGTTTACTTGTTTACTTATTTAATATTCTGATACTTCTTCTTCCACTGGAAGTAAATATTATGCTGGTTCAGTAGTCAATCTCTTAACTCTTTGCGGTTTCTACTTGAGGATAAAAACAGCTAGATAGGAGAATTCTATCGGCCTTCTACTCGTGAAGTAATACCACTTCGGTAATCGGGTCAGTGCACTCGAGTGGCTTAAACTTAATATGCAAAGGTGAAAGCCAATTTCTTGCTCCTTACATAAATGCGCGCAGAGGAAATAAGATCCACTGTGATATCAAAATCTCACTTTCCCCTTGAAAGAAATAATACTCTCTTGCTAGAGTATATTGTTTTGAGTATCGATCTGGTAACGTCAGCGTTGATTGAGAGGAGAGTTACGAATGTAGATGGAAAGTTTAACAGGGCTGGTATATTTGCTCGACCAGATGGACCATGGTATCAATAGCTTTTATCCGAACTGGAAATGGAAAAGAAAAATAATATCAAGCCAGCTATAATGAAAGACCGAAAATTGTTATTTTGTTTCACGATCGGTCAAAGTCGCCGATGGCGAATTACAACAGCGTTTTAATCCGCGGCATCGGATATAACGTTGGAAATGGACTTTTAAATTCGTCAGGGGGATTGGTGGTGCGGGAATTTTTGTTGAAACTCGTCCCTGTAAACGGTGGCTTTTATTTAAGCCTACCGGTGTGCTAGGCCGCGCCGCGCGCCGACTGCCGCCGTTTCGTCGATCGAACCATGCACACGTGCGTCGGCTTTTACGCAATTTCAACTAAAAGGCTCGCACCTCTTCCCACTTTTAGCTTGAAATTCTTCGATGGTTCGCTTCTCCTTCCCCTCGTCACGCTCTAAAGCCGGATCTGGTCTTCGAGGCTCTTGCCAAATAATCTGATTGCACGTCTTTGGAAAAAGCTCTAGCTAACTCTAAACGTTTAACCAATCAAGGATTTATCCCGATCCCGATTAATCCTTGCCTCAAAGCTGGCATAATGCTTTTCCCCCCGTCCACTAACAAAATCACTTCCCACCCTCCTCTACACCCCTTTCGCTTGATTCTGCCGATTTCCAATTCCCACACGATGCCGCTAGTCCACGATTGAAGTTTCCGAGGGCATCGAGTGACGTAAGAGTTTACTCGATACCAAAGGCCGCTTTGAATTGCAACTCGAAATTCGTTCTAATGTAAATTTAATGCACTCCTTCCACGTTACCAACAGAAAGGAGGGCGAGCAAGAGGCAGCTGTCTACAATGCAGCAACCCTTGGCTGCACATGGGGTGACCTGATTAAAAGCGGAGGGGAAGCCAACCGAAAGTTTGCCTACCCGACTTTTGGAATCCGAGGCATGACGTCCATTGGCTTGCTCCACTGGATTTTGGTACTTCTTTTCGAATGGCTGCCATCTATTTTCTGTGACACGATACTCACACTCGGCGGAGGAAAGCGATGGTACGCATACAAATATCTTATTGTCTTATACGATATCTATCTACTTGCTATGTATTGTCTTGATTCGCTGGTTGACTCTGACACATCAATTCTCTCTCGCATTACTGGTTAACCCCTGCTCTTCTTTAGAACTTTCTCTTATTTCTTACAAGTTTTTCAATTTGGCTCAACTCATTTAGCGGCAGAGCAGATATTTTTCCGCATTCAATCAACCAAGCTGAAGCATAAGTTTCAACAATCTGCAAAAAGTGCAATTTGAAAGAAAGCAACCAACTAGTAACGATTAGAATAGAATTAAATTGTAAGCTCTTGGGATAAAATTAAACTGAAATCTCTTGGATAAAGTTGAGACAATCGAACGAGAGTTTGGAAGAATACGGGACGTAAAGTTGCGGAAATGGAGTGTTCCAGTTGGAAAGTTAGGGTGGAAAGTCCGATGAGAATGATGGCGAAGTCAGGCGTCGCTCAGCAGACTGAGCAAATTCGTAGCAATTGTAAAAGTAAAAGTTATCTGGAAGTGCGATTTAGATGCATACCGAAGTAAACAGGTTTGGCTGGGGGTTTCACGAGTGAGAGAAAGAAAGAAAGAAGGAATTGAATGGATGGACGGAAGGAAAGCGATTGCGGCAGGTAGCGGTAGTAGCAAGTAGTAAGGAATTAGAAAGAGGGAAAGCAAAGGCAGCGGGGCGCGAGCAACGGCCTCGAAAGAAAAACAGTCGAACGAAAACTCGTTTCCCTCGGCGCGTCACGGCGCGGTGCAGCGCGGTGCGGTGCGGTGCGGTGCGGTGCGGTGCGGTGCGACGCAGCGGAGAACTCGCGGATTCGCTGGCTGATTGCTTTCAGCAATAGTGGCTGGCCGCGCAAGTCTAGCACTCCTAGAACGTAGCTTGGTAGGAAAGTTTTGCAAAATCTCAACCGACTCACCTTATTCGAATAGAATTTCTCAGGCAATCGTTGCTCCCTCACGAGTGGACTTTACCCGATCCTAAAACAACAGGCATCAAGTTCCCTCTCTTGATTCGTACACTTCTCTCACTCTCAAAGAAACTCAAGCGAAATGCTTACCTGTTCCCTCGCAAATAGAATCGCAGACAGGTAAGCATTTTCAAGGACGTATCAAGAATTCACACGGACAAACACGGATTTCCTATTTTCACTGAAAATTGTTCGCTCGTGCATGGAGGCTTGCGGTCAGTCGGAAATCCGGGCTCCATTATGAAGTCCGTAATTACCGGCCGGCCGATTACATTACGCAAACAGCTCGTTCAGCCCGTTGGAATTCGTTGGTAAAAGTCGATTCAGCGTGTCCACTTGAAACGCCGCCGGGCTAGCCGGTATGAGGGAAGAGTTGGGGAAAATCGAGGAAGAAGAGTTTCCGAGAGAATCGCTGCGGAGACGCGGAGACTGTGAACACTCGGGAGTTGGACAGGAGGGTGAGCGAGAGAAGAACATTGGGACTGTGGACAGATAGATAGATAGATAGATAGATAGATAGAGAAAGAGGGAAAGAGGAAGATGAGCGCCGATGGAGAGAAGGTAAAACCTTTACTGCTTCCCACCATAGGATGGTCGAGGAGTACGCCCGAGTTCGTAATGCACTTCGATCCCTCGAGTCAATTTCGTCGAGGCCCTGGTCAGCAGAGAGGAATCGCGTGTACCTGCTCCAGAAACGGCTCAGCCTCGACGAGCAGGACGACTTTCCGCTCGTCGCGGAAATCGACCTCGAGAGCTACATACTCTGCGCTGCCGCTTCTGCCAGGAAAAACTGTGTCGCCCAGCAGGAGCACATCAATGTCGTCAAGAATTTTCGTAGAATCTTTTGCCTTTTTATTATCGGCATACTACTTTATGCATTTTTCTTTAGGTATACAACCACTGTTAAGCAACAGATTCAAAGTTAATCAATGATTATTCAATTGGTAATTAACTAATTGGTATGTTTTGTGGTTACTGTACAAGTTCTTTTTTTAGAATTTTGTTTTATTATCTAGTAAATCAAGTTCGAGTAAGGTTTATTAGTTGACGTAACGTTTGTACTTTATTTAAAATAAAGACTATCGTCCAATTCCTTGTTTCCTGTGCATACACGCTTCCTAACTTATCAGAAGTACATTGAAGGGTATAAGTGCCAATATTAAAAAGTTCAGTCTCATATGCCTGGTGATCTGAGAATCGAGAACCGTGGCACCAGGTGAGTGAAACAGGCGATACATCCTCGCTGGAGTTGGAAGCATAAAATTCTCTCTGGCGTGTGTCAAGTGGACAGAGTGCAAAAGAACCAGTTTTAATTCCAAGTCTATCTCTGTCACTGGTATTAGCCGAGCACCTTTAATCTCCGTTTCCGTTCAGTCTCACCTACACGAGCCGATGAACCTCTGTTATATGCCATTTATTACGGTCCATCGCTCTTCCTTTTTTTCTCCGCAAACTTCCGGCACAGTCCTCGACTTCTCAACTATTATTCTATCTCTCTACACTTCTCTTCATTTCACATTATTCCACGAATGTTTGTCCACAATAAAAAGATATTGCATTTCTACGAATGTAAACAATTTGCGTATGCATACCGCGGAGACGAAGACCTTATTTCGTACTCCAACAATTACTATTTGTCCAATAATTTATTACTATTTAATTTAACATTGGTACCAACAGATTGGGTATAGAAAAATAAAGAAGAAAGCCGTCTATGAATGCATCGAATTATACTGAATAAACTATACAATTTTACTTAACCGGAAATCCGCGGGATCAAGTGGGCATCCACCACACGTGCAAGCCTCTCGCATGCTATACACGTCAGTCTCGCACTCGGTCAAATTCATGCAAACCAGCAAGCATTCTCAAATGTACATTATGAATCGGAATGGGATGATTTTGGCACAGCTGTCGACATATGCCGATTCTGCGGCTCGCCCGTTTCAGTTGAACTCGCAAAAACACGTGTCTCCAAGTGCCTCAAAGTGCATTAGGCGCATGCCGAATAATCAACGAGAGAGGAAGCATCAGCGAAGCAAATACAGTACCTGACTGATACAAACACATTGCTCCAGTAAACATACACACGCATACGTACAGTGAAAGTGCTACTCTCTCTGAGATAGAGAAGTGGGAGAGAAGCGAATATCCAATGCGTCGATGCTGTCAGAGCTGAGAGTACATCGCAAATATTCGTGAGAGTCGTACAACCTGGCCAGGTGCAGCTAGAACCATTTCAGAGAGAGAGAAAGTTTCGTTCGAGCCGGCTTTACTTAGCATCCTGTAACGCCAAGAAACACATATTTCCAGCATGTCCACACTCTTATGTAATGCGTGTAAACTCGGACAGCGTACGTCTGAGATTTCTGCTTGTCCCACTTCATTTTAATTAATATAAATTTGCAAAATAAGTAGCGAAAGTTAAACACACAGCGGTCGTTCACAATTATAATGGATATGATAATATTTGTAGTACGATACGGATTATTAAGATGCGCTTTATTAGTATGAGAGATTTTGATTAGAGTCACAGTGATGAAGTTCTAAGATGAAGAAGATGACGTAACGGTGGAAAGACGATCCAATTAACTAGAATTTCCTATCGGCTAATGAACCTCACTTTCCTATTTGCTGCAAGTCCCTCGCGAGTCAAAAGTATACCCGTTGACTTTTAATTACTTAAAGTAATTAAGCACCGAAGGAGAGCTGTGTCAATCCTGGTTCGCCGGGGACTTGAAAAGGTCAACGGGACGTGGCTCGAGAGTAATGGCTAATCGAGTATGATCCACGGGACGATAGTGTCTAAACGCATTGCCAGCGTAAAATATAGGTCCTTACGTAAGGCATCTCGTTAGTTATAGTGCTCACTGTTCCGTGCTACGGCTACCTTTATCTTAAACACAATGGGAGAATTCCAGCGAGTTTCATCGTTACCTTTGCGCAGTCACGGTCTGCGGCCTGTCGAGTAATTTTGCACTCTTGCGCGAACTTCCGGCAAGTTCGCCCGTTTGTTACGTGCTGCGATATGAGATTTTCCCAAGTTAATTCTTGAGCCGGTCGACGCACCGCTGGATAGAATGGGAGAGACGCGAGGATCCTTCGACTTTGCTTCATATTACTAGTGACGCTAAAACCACTCGGCAATTCAATTAGAAATTAAGATTACGAAAGCGGGTGATTCCTTCTTCGATGTAAGTGTCCCATCGGACAAGTTTCACAGATGAAATTCCAAGAGAGAGAGTACGTGGAAATTACAGGGTATAGGGCTAACTCCGATAGCGGGACTATCGACTATCAAGCTACGAGAAAAGTGATAACCCGCTTAATTCTCTCGGCTCGTCGATGGAAATTCCATTTGCGTGATCGTAGCCGAGTGAGAAGCGTAGCGTGTTAACGCTTTTAAAATCGGATTACCGGCAAGGCGTCCAACTGAAATTCAGGAATGGAAACTTACGAATTAGTTTCACGATACATATAGAACTCAGCCCAGTACTGCTTCGCAACAATAATTGGGAACGTCTGTTCTGCGAGGAGAAGCTTCGCTTACTGGCGGAACAGGAAATACACGGTTGCTCGCACGTGAACGGCAACTACCTAAGTATCTATTGGAGGCATCCCCTGAAGACCCAATAATTGGCCTTACTTTTACTGACATCCTTATAGATAATTTCTTTCCTAATACCGTTTATTGCAGTTGGAGAAGAAAAAGTTTACCAATTAAAAGAATGTCATATTGATACTATGGACAAAGCATTGTCTGATAGAAACTGTAACCAACGCCGAGAGTAACTCTAGGGAAATTCAAAGAGAAACTCTAAAGGAAGAGGAGCGACTTCATTCGAACGATGAATGAATATAAAATTATATGGCTGTGTAGAAATTACCTCACGCATTTACTTGACAGGATTGGAGTATGTCACGTTTCGAGAGTGCCACATACCAATGCCACCTCATAAATCCATTCAACGTTCTCCTTCTCTATCTCTATCTATACAGAAATATTTCCACAACCTCCGCAAATAGTAACTGGGCCAGTGAACAGTATATTCTCTTTAGCTCAGAATACATCTCGCAAGCTTTGTTGCGAATGACGAAAACTATTGTATGATTCTAATTCAATAGGCATTCGAATCAAAAGTCACTTAAAGTCAGGTGTTAAGTACAGGATGAGTCACTTGCCTTTGAATCATCCCCTTCACACTCGAGTTCCAATTATTTTCCATTATTGGTACAATTTGATATTATAAATAAATGTCAATGTGTGAAAAAGACTCGGTAAATACTTCTTTATATTAAAGTTACTCAACACCGTATAATCATACCATTTTCAACGGCGTATGTCCATCATTGGCGATTCAAAGGCAAGTGAATCACCCTGTACATTACAAAGAACAACATGGCAAACAGAAGTTGCTGGATGCTTCTGGGATGTCACGGATTTTGCGGTCAACCTGTTATTGAAGATTTGAAACAAGGGATCAGCTCGGGCTATTGACGACCTGATACGCTTCCATTCTTCATCCGAATTTTTATGAATGATGGTGAGTTTAGTACTTTTTGGGTGTGAATAGAGACTTCACTCTGTGACCAAGTTCTGACGTTATTGCGTCATAAATCCGTGGAATTGTATCAAAGATTTATGCCGACGGATTTAGTTCGTTGGACGTTCCTATGATCCCATCGTCTTTAAGTCACTTTCTTGGCTTTCATTTATGTGTCCCTTTTCGAACAAACGGTCGAAATTACCATAACCCCAAACTCTTCAAATTGGTCCAGTCAGCGGCACTTTCTTCCAATATATTTCTTTCTTTCATATATATAATGTAAAAGGGGGTGCGCTGTTTGTCCCTGGTGAGAGTAACCCGCGACCTAAATCGCTGCACTGGAAATTGTTTCATGTTACGTGGCGGCCACCGCTTTCTTCATTTTCCTTTTCCTCTTACCATTACAACCTTTTCTTCACAACTTTTTCTCATTCGTGCCATTCTCTGTGCGCTTTACGCGGACCGTTTGCAATATTCCGTTGGCGGGCTCCCGTAAAAAGGATTGTTGCACACCGTCGAGTTGTTTCGCGTTGAAAATGATTTGGTTTTTACTATCACACGATTCCCTCCTATCTGAAAACACGTTCTATACGGGGCTCGTTCTTGGTAACAAGAGTAATTGGGAAAGAGTGATGTACAGAAGGAATAGCGTGTCTTACTTTCGCACAAAGAAATATCCGCGAAAATACTAAACTACATGGAATTCATAGTAGTTGAAAAGCTTCTACGCAACATGCTGCTCGTTTCACGAGCAAGCGATAAATATACAGGTTTCCTCGACTCTTCGAGAAAGTCACAGGTGAATCGTCGTAATTCAATGCATTCCAGGCGAGAACTCGTGTAATCCTTGGACACGGAGTGGTGTCGACGTGCCTTCAAATTAACCCGGAGAGAATCCGTGAACTCAGCGGCAATAGCAGCAACGCAGCTGCTAGAAACTGGAAACTCGTTGCTTCGATTTTGCGTTCCCTTCACCTGAAGCTTCCTAGCAAAACGAATTCACTTCTTACTACCTACCTTGCTACAGCGAGTAACAGGCATACGCTGGAACTTCTTACGAATAATTTCGCAACTCGAAGAAGCCCCTTCGTCTTAAATTCCACCAGCACTAACAAAGCGGCGGCAGTTAAGGAATTAATGGAGCACGACTGAAGTGAATTCTGCCTGGCGGTGCTCGACCCCAAAAAATTCGACTTGGAGGTAACAGTTGCTGGCGACTTAATATGAATTACTCGAGAGCGCAATTTCGGGGAGAGCACTGTCTTTATATTACGAGTGCGAGGGCAAACTTGCTCGATGCACCACTTGGCCCTCTTACCAACCAAAGAGATCTATTTTCCTGCTACTAAAGTCGTACAAGGAACAATTACCGAACGCAGTGGAACACGAAACTATCTATCTAAGAGGAGAGCCGTTCTAATTGCTAGATTAATTGCATCAGTGACGATTACTTACCTAGAAGAGTAACTGCAGCAAGTAGAGAATTAGCTAGAATTCGAATTCCCTCGAAATAAGTTCACAATGAAAATCCAATAGAACTACTATGAATAAATACAAGTTAACGCACTCGGATCTGATGACAGTTAATTTAAGAAATATCCCGTTTCGTGGGAAATCTGACAGGTGTGTTTTGTGATTTGAAAAGTTAAACGTTCGTGTGCAATGGAAAAGACTTGTCACTGCCGGACGAGCAAGAAATCACGGATTTCTTGCAGTAAGAATTACGTGCGCGCGCGCGCGCTCTTGGCAAATGTCCTGCACTACAGGATTTCTCGATTGTGCCTCTTCAAGTCTTCGGGAATAACAGGCCGCGCATCCGGTGCCTCTAGAACGAATGACTTTTATCGTGGAAGCATGTAATCCAGAAAGGTTCAAGCGTAAAAAGAAACTACACATATTCTACAATTCGCGTAAAACTATTGTCAGTATTTACTATTACATCTCTGAGAAAACAAAGATAAAACGGACTGCAATATCCAGTGATATTCAATTCGAACTGACACAGCTAACAAATGATTCATTTCAAAGAAAACAATAGGACTACTGCAGTTCTCCATCACAACTTATCTGCCTTGGCCATCCAGAGGATGATAATAGCCAAAACTTTCTTTCTAGCCAGTTGCGCGTACAATACTACGAGACTGTTGACAAATCATGTACGAGATAAAAATGCAGCCTGCCATACTTGTTGGAGTTTATTAAATAGAGCAAGATCGCAGTGAAGTGGCGAATATCTCATGCGAAGGTAGACTTTTACGATTTCCCTTATAAATCTGTTTATTTGATACGCGCTGCTTGCTGAGTCTCCGACTACCTAGAAAGTGGAAACTTCACGAAGTCCGGACCATTCCTCACACGCTCGTATCACAGTTACAGTGTCCTCAACCTGGCAAGGAGAGTCGCTATCAACCGAAGCGGATATCTCGCAGATATTTTTTCGCGAATCCCGGCACACGGTATTCTCAGCATCATAGTGGAAAAACTCGCCGGAGTACCGGGCGCACAGTAATTACTGGTACTCTGGCAGAAATGTGTCCACGAGCGGAAGATAAAGCGCGCAGTCGAAGAAAAAGCGAGCGAGCGAGTGAGAGCACGTGCGCTCATCAGATGGCGGGAAAGAGTAAAAGAGAAAGAGAGACGACGGCAAACCCCTTTGTAAATCGGGGAGAAAAAAGTGGCGCTGCCAGAAAAAGCGAGGACAGCCTTCGAAGAAAGTGCGCGCAACGAGGAAACATGCGAGAATAAGAGAAAGAGCGATGCAGAACGAGAAAGCAGCAACATCGGATGTGTATGTATCCTGCGAGGTTGGAAAGAAGCGCATTTACAATTGCTAGAAAGAAGCGTCGCACTATACTGGGAAGGAAATTCATGTTGTATCAGAAGACGGGAACGTTTACGCTCGCCTTCACCGGCTGAGCGGACTTTTTCAACTTACGACGGAGATTTTGAAAAAGTATTCCATTTCCTGAGAGACCGTTACACTTTTCCAGGACTCTCCGTTACGTGATCGAGCGATGTGTGACCCGGCAACCCAACCATTCTGCTCGAGTAAATCGTACAACTGCAACCAAGCAAACTTTTAGATGTCTTTCGCCAAGTTGTGTTTTGAATTCCGGCCCTAGTTAGCGTTATCCATCTCTTTGTCCTACTGTCGTTCTCTTGGTAGTTTGAAGTATTGACTGGTGCTACCTCGGTTGCATCAACCACAGTTGATGCGAGAAGTGCACAGGTTGGGTTAGTGGTAACATAAATCGCGGCTCCCTTGGAATTACTAGACAATGGTGTCGGCGTTATCTCGCGAAAAGAGCTGCCGACCAAACAAGCGGGGCTAGCTTGCTAGCGGGAGAGAGGACCCGAGGGTTACATCGACGCCCCAGCCAACAATAACGTCGAGGCCGTGCGAGTTATGGCGGCGACGCTCTCAAACTCAAAGTGCCACGAATATTTCAAATGTAAGCGCACCTGCATTCGGATAGATAGCTCACCCAGTGCTTCGGCAACCTTCGTAATTTTCAACTTCAGAATTTCCGTAAGCTTTTCCACAAGATTTTTCCAACCCAAGCACCTACCATCCAACCGATCAATGCGTGTTCAAGGAAAAAGAACGTAGAAAAGAGATCGTAGATGTAAAATCAGGTAAAGTGTAGAGTAATGTAAAAGGTTAAATTTTACTCGACGCCAAAATTACTCCAACCGATTTCGTTAGTGTGGACTTTTCGAAAGATGATCTAAAATCGCTCAATAATTCCATGTATGTGGGAGAACGGAATTTCAAAGTTAGATGCAAGCGCGTGTGGTATCGGAGGACGATGAGGTAGCCGAGTATAAGCATAAGCGCATTACGAGAGAAGTTTCACTAGCAGAGGCTTTCCCGGGCAACATAGAAGTTGTTAGGTGCGTCACAACCACCGAGGCAGACATAGAATCGTGAGATTCTAACCAGCAATTACAAAGACCGCTAGGCGAGTAATTATTATTATTATCTGTTGCTTTATCCTTGTGGGACAAGCGAGCACCACGGGTTTGTTAACCAACTTAGCTTGCGCCAAATTACTATGTTGGAGAGTTTGACACCTTGTGCGATTGATTTTCTGGGTGGCAGGAGTCGGTGCGAGATCCTCCCACTTCCCCGGAGACTCCTCTCACGCGTTCCGCGCATCAATTATTCCCAGTAACACGACATTCCTTGTTCACATTAATTGGATTTAAAATAACAAATACGCCGGCGTTCATGTCATAAAAGTAACTGATAAAAGCATGTCAATAAAGCTGTTTTCTTCATATTGCTTGCTCGTTCTTTCGACAGATAACAGACGCGCACTTCTTGCAACATGTGTCAGATGTGACAAGTATCGCAACAGTAAGAAGAAACGGTAGCAAAAAATTACAGAGCCTGCTAGCATTTGCTTCTTCCTCTGTACGTTCTACTATACTAAAGAAAACATGAAAAAACAGAATGGTGTACATGTGTGCTATTGTAGATACACTTACCTGTTTTCCAACATATAAGGAACAGAAGCAACAGGAAGTAAGAGCAATGTAAAGTGGTGTAGGAATGTGCATCGAATGTGGTTTCCATGTTTAGAACATCGATGCTTTCGTGGAAGAAGCTGTGGATGTTGAAACATGTGTATACAAATGTTTGTAGAAGACGTCGTAAGTAAGTCGATGTATCTAACGGAAGTCCCTCAAATTTCCACGCTTGTTTATTCTGGTTGCCAAGGCCTCTCGTTACTCGGTAGAACAGCTTGCTTCGCGCTTCGTGTACTCGTGTACTTAGGAGGGTTCCGTCCATATATCATTTATGCGGTGAGCCGAGTCTGGAGAACCAACCCTTTTACTGCGTCTTAACGGATCGGTGTTTACGGCAAATTCCTATCTCATCTTCAGATCAAAGACACTCTGTTGGCTTCTTAACGTTTTAGCTATTCGAATACTAACAGAATCGGTTAAAACAAGATTTGGTACTTGAAACTGTCTATCAAACTTTCTAGACACATCGTCACTGAAAACTTCCTCTTTTATGTCAAATTATAAACATTTCTCCACCAAATGGAAAAGTTGGTTAAATGTGAGTCGGTCCTGTAAAACGTGCACCCATAACGCAACGATTTCCTGGTAAATTCAGGGCAATCCCTTTCTAACGAATTGTTTGCCGGGCCTTCTTCGAGTCTCCGGTGCCGTACGTGTGCCGAGATTCCCACCACTGTTTACCCTGGCCGGACACGACACCAGCTGCCCAAAGCTACCGCAGCCTTGTCTTTTTCTCTTTTGTCGGTGGAATGTTATTGCCGCGATATGTACGTTCTCTATCCTGAAATAAAAGCTTCTACGTGCTTGCACCAGGAGCGAACAACTCGAGAACGATGTGTACAGTCGAGAATCCCCCGGGCTATCTTACCTCCTGCCAATTCTTACTTTCTCAGAAATAGATGGTGTAAATCAAAAGTGCTAGAGTGCTGACACTCCGGCATGATGTATTCAGTAGATCCAAGCGTGAATCACACTTTTCTCGCCTTTTATTCATTCCTAAAGTTTCCTCCTTTTGTACAAGTGTCTCTCAAGAAATAGAAAGTCCGTCATGATACAAAGTAGCCGAACACAATGCACGAGTTAAATATAACTGTAAAAAATAATAGTTTCTTGTTTGAAGTAGAAAAGAAGTCGTATTGTTTACCTGCAGTATAAGACTCGCACACGACGTGAATAATAATTGAACATTTGTTTTCCATCGAATTGAATCGCATTCGCTTTAGGGGTTCCTTCATTTACAAAATAATCCGGAAGCGAAATTCCCTTGAGAAAATCATGACAAGCATAAACTGAAACAGTGTCTGTAAAGTGTAACACTCCTTTCATTTTTAATTCATTAAACATCATTTCCTCGTTACGGTGTATTAAAGCACCGTTTCACCTGCTAAACTTTTAATCGTTTGATGTGCTAGTACTGATTGCGATATTAAAGGAACTGTCACGGCTACCTGAATTCTCCTTAATGATAAGATGGGAAGAATAAAGTCAAGATGGTATTGCGCTTTGAAACACTTGAAGACTGAATGCTGGCGCGCGAACAGGCTTCATCGATCTTTTCAGTGCATTGGCCTCGGAAAGTTTAATTTCCGCTCAGCCATTGAAGTACTTATAGGAAGCGCATTAATAGGGTCATGCTCGACAGAAAGGCGCTGGTAGCAGTGTGTATCCACGAAGCCATGCGCTTGGAAATATTTCTCTTCTCACCTCAGATTACGTCTCCGTGTATTAATGCCTAAGTGAACGGGCACTGTACGCGCTTTTACTTAACGAACTCATAAAACAAATTTATACTGGCCCATGCATGTGTTTCCCACGGAAAATTCTTCAAAGCTTCCTTTCAGCTTCTCGGCTACCATCTCATTTATCAGGGATACTTACCCCATTACATTAAGAACGTGTGACGAAAACTAATTCAAGTGAATATCTACTTGATTCAATGTACTACTGAATCAGTTGCCTTGCTCGATTTTCGATGAATGTCTACGTAATGAAGCCAAGTAGATCAATAGTAAATTGGAACATTGCTAGTACTTCCAAATTGTAATTACTCCACCAGTGTTTTCATAGACTTTGACATACCATTTACCGAGCATCAATATACTTTATAAATTTGTAAAGATAAATTATGTGCAAGAAGTGTTATTACAATTTCTTGAAATTTCGACACATTCTTCTAGGAAGAAGATCCATCAGAGTATCGAATGTTTTTCATTAAATGTTGACGTTGGTAGCAGAGTCTGGAAGAGTTCATAAGAGTAGAAAGATCCCTGACGGCTTTCACTGTGGTGGGAAAACGGTGAAATGCTGCTGCCAAATTGTCCTTTTGCCGGTGCATCTCATGGTGAAACGAGGCCCGCTTCAGATATTGGAGTTTATCGCTGCCGTATTTCAGCAGAGGCGTCTCTTCGCTTGCCATCCTCGACACAAGGCAAATCCGGAAGGAATCCCGGTTTCCTCAGCTGCCGAGTGACCATCCTCCTTGGCTCCTGAACATTTCCTGCGCCACTGCATACTTCCCAAGGAATTATGAGCTCGGACGAGGCGTCCAAGCACTAGTCCACGTTCTTGGTCCTCTCGCTTTGCAAGCAGGGACTTTGCTGAATCGAACATAAAGGTCGGAGCACAGAAATTGTGACGTACACCTTCTCAAAGAGAAGCTCTTTCATTATTCCACTCTTGATAAACTACGTGTATAAAATCCTTATAAAGAAATTGTATCCTTATTTTTAATACAGAATTAAACAGGAAGTAAAATTAGACTCTAATTAGAAACATTCATATAACAAATAGTAATCGATAATCCTTTATTGCCGCGAATGTACGTGGCGCCTGAAATTCCGTAGAAGCGGTGATGGGGAAATGGTAAGGTGGCTCAGTGCCCAAGGGGAGGTAGTTTAACTCGTTGGAAGAATAATACATCAAGCCTCTTCGATCTCCCCCGGCATTGGCGTTTCATGGAATTAGATGAGTCGGGGCGATGTTCGCTCGTGCGTGTGTATCGGGCCGCGGATCTCCTTCGGGGGCGAAACCCTTTCTAGGCGAAGGATCAGCCACGAAACAGCCCCGGCGAGCGACCCTCTGATTTATCGCTGACCGTTTCACTCGGAGCTTCATCTCCCTCCTTCGCTCCCGCATACTCTCCCAACCACCAACCACCGTCCTCCTACCTCCCCAAACCCGATGACGCAGAGCATCTGTACTATCCGTTCATTCGTATACTGGCGCAAGCCGATATGCGACTTACCTATGACTTATCCAACCCGGCATTCCATCCTCTGTCCTCGATATCATTTCACTTGGATGCTTGAATAGAGTATTTCCTTGTGATATCAAACTAGAGACTTCTTCGAGTGTGTCGCTTTTGCATAATAGAGACGGCAGTCCGCTCGTGAGCTATTGTGCTTGAGAATTAACTGAAACTGTGTTTAACACATTAGCCTGGCAGGTGGATTGTTGGTGAACCTTGCTATGAATTCATCATGCCAACCCAAGACACTGCTAGAATCCTCTCAACCATTTACTAGAAACGATACTTCATCAGATAATTTGCAGCTTTGCTAAAACTGA
Organism: Ectemnius lituratus; assembly: GCA_910593735.2. NCBI lineage: Eukaryota > Metazoa > Arthropoda > Insecta > Hymenoptera > Crabronidae > Ectemnius > Ectemnius lituratus. The sequence continues at coordinate 21,805,184 of OU343034.1, forward strand.
TACGGAAACAGAAAACCTTTCCTTTATTTTCAAGAAAATGTTAATAATATTTTATGCTAGCTATACGTGCATATGAAAGGACGAGTGATATCGAGTGCTCCATATTCCCGGCCCATTTCTTTTGATGAGAGAGCAACGAATTCAATTCAGTAGGAAACGGGACATTGTTGAACGGGCCAACCAGGAGATTGAGCGATACCAGGAGTAATACAGCAAATGCCGTTGGAAAGTAAGGAGTAAAAATACAGTAGCTTAGCTATCGTACTAGCTCGAGAAGAGGGCATGCATTTCTTATCGAGGCATGGTAACACGATTCTACCCACTCTTCGCGGCATAATCCGTAATTAATAGCACGCGAACTTCCTTGCTTTTTTCAAAGCCGTCATTTTTTGGAATGGTAAATATTTAACTGCCTTATCGGGTCGCCTCTACCGCTCTCCCGCTCACGAACCGTCCTGACGTTGAGCGATGATAAGCTCGTGAGAGTAACGAGCCCGTAAATATCTCGGGGCAACGTGTTAATTAACTGTCATACGTCCTAACGTTGCACCGTTGCGAGCATATACTTTCATGCCGCTGCCTTGATTATCCTGCGAATAAATGCTTCATTCTACACCGCGTGTCCAGAACCCGAGACGAGCAATTTAACCCACGGAACGCAGATGGTCACGAAGGTGATTAGACCACCGACGACATTCTACTATGTAAATACAATCATGCCAGAATGAAACCTTCTCAATTAATCTCCTATTCAACCAATGTCGATAACCAATCAAAAGAAAGCTGGCCTCGAATTAAATCAAGTAAACTCGTAGTCAGAATGACCTACTGTAATACGAAATGAGAGTCAGTGAATATTTGGCAATGTAAAATATGTTATATGGTGTTATATGATACATCTAATAAAAGATTGATAGTTAGAAGTTTTTTCAGCAGAATGAAAATGTATCGGTAACGATAACTACCGATGACCTTTTAGTCGCGAATCTTCTAAGTATTCAAATGGGTATGTCATTTTTCGCAGCAGGATGCAGAACCTTCCGAACCAGTGTTTGCTAAAATCGTATTGTTTTCGATATTGCAAGACTGCTCACAGGGTGAATGCTCGCCCATCCGAGAACCTGATAGCGCAAATCGCTGTTCTGTGCCGCGTTTCACCATTTACCCAGATACCTACGCCCTCTAACCCCTCCGGCCAGGGAATACCGAGAGAGCTATGCTGATTCAGCCACTCCTCGCGCATAGAATACTCGTGCTTCTTTGAAGCAGAAAACACTTAAAGTCAACATAGGCAACTTCATTAGAGCGGTTCTATTAATTTAATCTAAAAGTTAAACCTTACTTTGAATTCATGGTATTTCTTGTTAGTATAATAATAGTTCCCGATGTTCCTAGTGAAGAAACATAAGACTTTCTCTGTTCTTGTTATGCTATATGCTACTGAGAAAGGCGGCATTTTGTTACCTTGTACGTCGGTCTCGAAAGGAACATATCTCTTGAGACAATGCTCGCATGAGCCATTCCGAATGCAATAATGCTAATACCGAGGGAACTTTATTTCTAGGCCGCAGTAGTTTTAAAGATTTAAAGATGCTCTTCCACTCGCACATAGAACATGCCTCGTGCTTCGATTCGTAGTGTCTTCCCCTTTTTCCACAGGAAGGCTCATTTAAACATTTACCTTCTGGCACATCTTGTAGGCCATGCGACTCACTATTATGCGACGTTCTATTTACATGAATTATACATACACAAGTCCTTGAGATGTGAAAAAGATGCGACCCCAAACTTGTATTTTCGTTTCTTCAGCCGCAGAAACGTAAACAATGTTACACTCATCCTTTATTGCCAATTCGTAAAATAGTCGTAACGGAATTTCAAAATAGAGGGCTGAATAAATCATAAGAGCTTCAGGGACTAATAAAATGAACAGCTTTACATATCCGAAAATTGGATATAAAGACTGGAACATCTATTTCGGAGTAGCACAAAACCCGGTTTCCGATGAAATGTATGTCAGTGAACTTATTGAAAGAGCAGGTGAGTGACAGCTTTGTAGAATCGATAGCAAAAGATGGTATAGCCTTTGAGACTCTAAGCTACTTCATGAAAAATGATGATATATCTTATACGCGTATGTAAAAAGGGGCAATAAATCTTAAAAAGAACAGGAGATAATCAGCTTTTAATTTAATTAGCTAATAAGGAAATTTACTCTCCAGAGAAAACATCAACAAAGCAAGCATGCATCCACTTATGAGCAACAGCTCTTCTATCCATCGCAGTCTGGTGTAAAAGTGCATATCTGGTCAGTGACCAGTGGCAGCGATCGATTCTTCCAGCTGGAAGAAACTCTCTCTCTCTTGCCACTTTCCCTACAGCTGACAGTTCAAGCTCCAAACCTGATATAATGCTAATATTTTCTTATTTGCTTTCAAGTAGCAAGTTTCGCCCAGCGAATGGTGAACCTTGGCAATTTCACAATCAGGAAATAGCTGTTGAACGCCACTCATCACTTTTACTGACATTTTCAGAAAGTCTATTAAGTCCTGGAAAACAACGTTGGCAATTTCATAAGTTGGATGGAATTCCTCTCAGAAAAATTACATTGTTCCGAACGGTTACGGCTGATGACAAGGCAGGTTGATGAAGAATTAATTTTCACTCGTTCAGGTCCAAGGGGGTTAATAAAAGTCTTGTCCAAGACGAATATGTCGCTTAACAAAATAACTTTGGTCTCTCGGGCGTATAGTTTACCGAAAGTTACAGAGTACCTACGACAGCCTTAGGAGATCATACTAATTCGTTTACCAACTGTTTAATTATCCGTAAGCTTCCACTGATTTTCGATTCAACGTCAACCCTGACAGACATTAATTACCACTATGAAACTTAACACGATAAACTTTCAATGTCGTCGTAGCACAACAGAGTTGTCAACAGATTCTGAAATAAACTTAGCAAACTTACATAAATCTAGATAAATTCCAAAAGGTTAAATAACATAGGTTCACTCAGTTCATATTTGGAATTTGATCGGAAAGTCATGATTTTAAAGTCTCAAAGTATTTGTTGTTCGATCTATTTAATTCATTTCAAAGTCTTCTTTCAAGCTTTCGCATGCCTAACGCAAAGTTCTATGAACTTGAAACTGGAGGGACAGACTTATATAGAGTTAGTATGTTAGTCGAATAGTTAGAGGTTGAAGCGGTTGTTCGAAAGTACATGCAGAATCGGAAAACGGAACCGGCAAAGGCCGAGCTGTCTAACCAAAGTGGGTAATGTAATCGAAGCTTTCTGTCAAGTAGCTGTCTGCTAGGAGATCGGAAGTTACTAGAGAGGTCCTTAAGAATTTGTTCAGGCTTTCGATAGTGTGGTGCGCGACGCGTGGTAAAGGGTGCGCGCAATGTGCAACCAATGCATGAATTATTGACAGGACGTAGAGCAACATGCCTGCGGGTTATGCAAAATTTCCTAGTCGAGCTACGCCGGTTTACCCAAGAAGCAGATCCACAGAGTGGCGCCTTTGCACCGGTCGCGGTCGCAACCGACGCTGCTGCTTTAATAAAAGATTCCGTCATGATGATACATAACTTCCGAGATATACCAACCACGATCTTCTCACAACGCAAACTGTCCTTACGATGGAAAACCCTTTTTTATCAGCTGCACTTCGTATCAATAACTGCTTACTCCTTTCTAAGGCTGTTTTTCGAAGCACTGATGTTCCTCCACTAACTTTTCTTTGCTATTTGCCACCTCTTGATGCAGAATTCATAACAACTGTCAACTCTATCTATGAAATATCTGTGTTCTCACTGACAGCAGTGCTATTTCGAAAGTTATTGCCTATAAAAAGTTGTGTTCCCGAGTGATAGTTGATTCAAATTGAAGCAATGCTGCCAGTGAGAGGTACTCTTGGCGAGATGCAACGTTGGCCGACTATAAAGGATAAACTATAATTGGATTTTGCAGCCATGTTCCTGCGTAATGCAGCAAGCATTTACCAAACAATTTCGTAGTGCGCGATACTCTCGTAATGTCACATATGGCGAGGATACGACAATTATTCTCAGAAACATCCGATCTCTGCTTGAAGCTTTACGAGCCACTTACGAGCTCACGTCCTTCCGACATAAGTTTCACAATGACCCTTTCAAAGCCGCCAATCCGAATACAGAGCTGACAATTGACAATTAAAAGGACAATGGCTATTGGGTGGTTCAATTTATTTGGAATATATATTCGAGAATTAATGACGTTTTACTTGTGAATTTTCACTATGACTACTAACATGACGGTGGTAGCAGGTGTAACGGGGAATTTCCGCAAGAGAAGCACAGCTCATAAGGAAGCATGCAACATCCGCGAGCTTGGACTAATTACAAGGCTGACTGTCGCCGGTATATCCAGACACAGGACAATGAAAATGCAAATCAGGCTTACGTAATAATGCACTAACGAAGTCATTAGAAGAGATCTGAACGTGAGGTCTGTGCTGCGACGGCGCACAGACCTTTTGCAGAGACAGCGGATATCACGCGGAGCGAAGTGAGCCGAGCTGATTTTAATTTCCGTCAAAACTCAGAGCTCGACGCGGTGTGCTTGGCGTCAGAGAGAACTCGGGAAGCATGCAAGAAGTGTGAAACCGCGTGCTTAAGTAACTTTTGAAGATTGACGTTGCACCGCGAACGCGCGCGCATAATTAATTTCAACTTCGTCTCGGAGACACTCGACTATCTACTTTCTGATGGACCTAGATACAATTGTGCCAGGATTCTCCTCTTCCAGGGTTACCCACTCACACGCTCGTTCTAGTTATTATATACATCTCTAATAAGAGCGTTACACACCACAGTAACATCAGCCGTTCAGTTTTTGCCAACCTCATTATAGTCCATTGACCCAGTATTTTCAAGCGCGCCAATACGCCGACTTACGGCTAGGCGACCTCCTTCCTCTTTACCCCTTTATCTTGCGCCGCGGATTCTTGACCCTATTCCAACTTTCGGAGCTCTAGACACGCGCTTTTAAATCCCTCCCGTAATTCCAAGCCGATTTGTATTTCCAACTAGCTTAATTAAATTACCCTGTATTGTCGGGTCCTATTGTATTTGGATCAACTGCATTCCTGTTAATTAAATAAACTTTTAAATAAACGAAGTCAAAAGTGTTTACCAGTGTATAATGAGAATTTCTGTTTTCTATTGAATATTTCATTTAAGCTTTAACAATAAGTACACCACATTGTTTGCTCTTCGTACATACGTACAGGGTGTAACAAATAGAATGGGATCAGCTTTTTACCATTGATTTATCGGTAATACCGACGTTGCGAAATGTTTTGGTAGCCGTGTAATGAAATGACGAAACTTAATTATTCAAGATCGGTTTTCTATGTGTTTTCGATAGAATTTCGGCAGTTCTGCCACTGGTTTCATGTTTTATATCCGTTTTGATACTCAAACAATCGATTTATGAACTTTCATCAAAATCCGAGAACCTTCGAAAAATCAAAAATTTGTGAAAAAATGAATTTTGAGCCAGGACTCTGGAATTTATATCACTTCTTCCTTGATGCAAGAAAACATTTTCTACCAAATTACAGCCCCGGAAAATGTCGGGAAGTATGAAAAACATGGGAAAAACCTCAAAACTGAAATTTTCAGGATCGGTTTTCCATATGTTTTGGGTACAATTCCCGCATTTCTCCCACTGGTTTCATGTTTTCTTTTCGTTTTGATACACAAACAATCGAAAAATCAAGCGTTCGTCAAAGTCCGAGAACCTTCGAAAAATCGAAAATTTGTGAAGGGGTACATATGGAAAAATTTGCGAAAAAATGAATTTTGAGCTAGGGCTCTGGAATTTATATCACTTCTTCCTTGATGCAAGACAACATTCTCTACTAAATTTCAGTCCCGGAAAATGTCGGGAAGATTGCAAAACGTGGAAGAAACCGTCAGAATCAGATGACATTAATTATTCAGCCTTTGCGCTTGACATTACACGGCTACCAAAACAATCAGGCAATGACCGTATTACCGATAATTCGATGGTAAAAAACTGATTGCAAGCTATCTGTTACACCCTGTACATACTAGAATGGGGATAATTATTGATAGTTTCACACGAAATGCATGCGCCTAATCCGTCTGACGTCAGCTCAAGTTGGAAGGCGCAGTGAGATGCGAGGCAGATAATATAGACAGAAACCCAGGAAGCCCTAACGAGCAATTCTGCGAAACGTGTGGGTCTGCGTGTGTTCCGGTATTGATACAGCAGCAAACATAATGTGCCCCGGAGCAACGCTAGGCGGCGGCACCTGGTTATTGCTCGTAATATCGTGATAAATCTCAAGGAAAGTGTAATCGAGCCGTCGCGCTTCCATTCCACTGAGCATCCATTCCATTAAACTCCTTTCGAATTACGAATTCCGAACTGTCGTCGCTCTCTCCCTCTCTCTCTCATTCTCTCTCTCTCTCTCTCTCTCTCTCTCGTTCTCCCTCTCTTCCTCATCCTCTACCAGCTATACAAGGAGGATCGGCCTCCTAATGAACCAATAATTTCGCTAATGACGCTCGATCAAGGACTGTTTGTCGTACACCTGCGCCAATCGATCACTGTTAGCGTTTCTGGATCCACCAGTAACTCTTGCCGGCGTCCTACTAATTTCATTTCCTAAGCTCAAAGCAACCCTCTTCCTTCTTCAATGCATTGGCTTATCCTTCTGATATTTTAATGCAAAAAGCCTTCTCGTTTTCTAGACAAGAGCACGGAGGAAGTCTTATTATCGCTGCCGCATAAATTACACGGCACCCGGTGTAACGCTCGCCTTTGGTTATTACGTGTAACGATGCTCTCTACGAAGAGAAGAGTTTCCGGAAAGTTGGGCAGGAGAGAGGTAGCCCGGTGGGGCGAACGCACGCGATCGCCTCTGAAATTCCTGCACGCGATCGTTCCTTCAACTTCGAACAGGGAAGGCCCACGTATACCCTCAGGATTTTCGGCTGTCGAAGCGAGCCGGTACTCTGTAGCAATTACTACGATTCCAAACGGTTTTACTGTCATTTAAACAAGGATGTATTTGTGAGAATCGAGGATTCTTATTATATTGTGAATAGAAGTATACGAAATATCAGTTAAAAAGAAGAAGAAACTGCGGGTGTATTAACGAAGAGTGAAGAATAGAGAAATCCGAAATTACGGGTAATACAAGTTGAGCGATTAACCGACGGTTGGAAGCATAAATCGTACGATCAGCAGCGGTGGAGTCGGAGAGATTAGGTATTACAAGTTAAAGTAGCGGGAGTGCACTTAGGGAGATAATGGGGAATAAGTCAGGGGGGTTTTGCTCGACGGCAGGGTGGTGGTGGTGGTGGTGGCACAAAAATGTTGAACCTGCAGAAACCGAGGCCAAAGAAGCCGAGGGTATTCTTCGAATTGCTCAAGATTACGTTTTGCAGGCCGTGCAGTTTCCCCAGCTCCTTCGCTTGACAAATGCCCGCAGGAAAAAACGTAGCTGGGACCTTTAATTTTTCACCCCTCCACCCCAATATCCTCCACCTAGACTCCTTTCAGGCCATCGGCGGGCTGAAAGAACTCGCCCGACAGCAAGAACCCGAAGAAAATCAAAGAGCCGGTCGACCGACTAACTAGCTCGAGCTATGCGATAATAGCGGGATGCTGGTGCTATTTCGGCCGAGAAAGATTCTCCCGTTTCAATAGCATCGTGCTAAAGCTCTCTCACCGATTTCATACCCTTTCTAATGAGCCAAACGTTTCTTCCTCTATCGGGCAGAACCGTCTAAATTTTCGTTAGACGTGTGAGAATCAAGGTATTTCACATCATTTTTTGTCCGATTATCCGACCTTTTCATGTCAATCAATCTTATTATTAAAGGACTTTTTCTCAATGCATCGATAAAGGCAGTGGCATTGTTTGAATTCTTAGAATTATCGAGGGAAAATGTTTGTTAGGCTAAGAAAGGCTAGCGCTCACAAGACTTGTACGTTTTCCGATAGAATGAACAATAGATGCTACTTGTATTCGAGATAAAAAGAAAGCTATCCCCTGCGACTGGAGTGCCGTCGAAGGGATTGCATTCACTTTCTTCCCCTCACTCGGTAGCACAGAGCTCTTTGCAAGGAGCGTTTGATTGCTCGGGACAAGTGGCTTCGGTGTCTGTGATTTTCATCTGTAGCGATTAAGACGCGCACCGGCAGAAGTAAAATGGCCGAGACAGGCATTGAGAAGTAGTTCTCCATCACTTTTTCGTGGCCCCGCTCGATAAAAAGAGGAGATCGTGCTCTTATGTCGGACGGGTCGAGCGTTCCAGTGGGAATGGAAGACAAAAATTCGAGATAAAGTGGGCTCGGAGCCCGCAGATGGTGCGGATCTGAAAAATAGTGGAACGGAAGGTGCACACTGTCCAATCGAAACAACAATTTACCGGCAGCTAGTTTTATCTCTAATAGTAGCAGACGCCGGTCTCTCTATCGGTTCTACAAGCGAGAACGGAGCTACGAAAGCATTTCTTTGGCTGTGTGTGCAGCCAATGCCACCAGAAATTCCATCTGTTTCCGGTAAGACAAACGCGACGTCTTCGCCCAAACAAACGTACACCGTTTGCGAAACAAAGCCCGCGGAAACTGGATTCCAAAAACCTTCCTTGAGAAATGTCGAAATTCGTATATGTAGGTCTTCTTTCACAGACATTCCTTCCATGTTATTTATTCCAATCAATGCTTATTACCGGTGCAATAAAACTCCAACCAATAATACAGTTTAAAAGCATATATACTATCAATCCAATTGTGACAAATAAATCCCATAAGCTATTTAAACTTATGAGACAACTAAAGGGAAATTGGGAACGCGATAGTTCAGAAAGGCAAATCTGCAATAGCAAATCAAACCGTTAAAGCTTTTACTTTCGAATTTGTTTTCGTCGAGCGGTGATTCGAGATGTGGTGATAGGAGAAGATTCGGTGGTAAGAAGGGATGCGGCGATCGCATTCGTCGGAAGAAAAGCGGCCGAGAAAGCCGTATCTGTTGGCGGAAGCAAGTCCGGAGGATAGTAAGAGGCTTTTCCGAGGAAGAGTACTAGAAATGAGGCCGCGAGAGTTGGAGAGGGAGATAGGTCGTAGAAAGAAGAGAGGCTCCAGGAAAGGAGAGAACGTCTCCTTCTTTCTTTCCCGGGTGCTCTGGCCACGGACAATTCGCTTCGTTTAACCGGACCGGCTGCTGGACGATGGCCAAGCGGTATCACACAGACGTTTGCTGCTCTTTTGAACGTCAGTTATGAGTCTTTCAAATTGCATCAAAGCTTTACAATGACCCGTCTCTCTTGCCTTTCTCGTTTCCCACTGGTCTTGCGTACCTCGACTGTCTGCCTGCCTACCTGCCACCGAAAGAAGCCCAGGAAATAAGGGAAGACCAGCCTGGCCTCCGTTTTCATCCAGCTTCTCTCTTCCCTCCTGTCGGATTCTTCCTTCCCTTCTACTTCCCTAACCCCTCCTACCTCCATTGCCCTTATTCTTTCTCTACTTTTCTGTTCACGTATCTCCCTTTGCCGTATTACTTCTTCCCAAGCTGGAATATCGCAGGGCCTTTTTCCACCGGGATACCAGCCTGGATCACCTATGACTTGCCGCGCTACCATTTGCTCTCCATGCGATTTCGAAAGTGGCACGATAACCTTAAGTAAACCCAACCACGCTCGGTCGCCACGGAAAAGTGCAAATAATAGTTTGCCCATGGGAACCGCAGTTTGCTTTACTACTTCCCAAGGAAGACCTCCAAGTGGACGAGGAATATACTTTTTCACGTTCCGAGAGCTGACCCAGCGACCTCTTACTTTGCTTTTTAGTATTAACCGACGCTCTTAGTAGATTGAGATTGATTTCAATCTGAAACTCAGCGAGCTTTGACTGCATTTTACATTAAAGCTGATGTCACTCGTAACTTTTGATTTTAGTTTGCCTTGTGGTTTGTCGTTTTTAAGGAAGTAATATCCAGAGAAGAGATTTCTAGTGGCATTAATGGTCAAGCTCGCGTGCGAATCACCCTTAACACTACGTACAATCATAACGCCATAGATTACATTTTACGCCCGAATCCAACCATTTTTCACAGATAACTCTGAACCGGGGCTCTTTCTCTGCGGAGCAGGAGCAGCTCGTTTTTCTCTCCCCTTTTCATGTCGACGAATGAAAGGCTCGGGCCACGTCGATCTGACTGGCGATGCACTTGAAGCAGCAGCTGCTAGTTAGAAACTTGTATGCTTCCATATCGAAGTAACACGGTCGAGGTAATCTTCTGAACTCCTTTCGATTGCTTGGTCCCGATCGAGCGTGTTTGAAGTACTTTGCAGGATTTATGTACTCTTGGCATGGTACATGGATGAAGCCTCTTACCAGCATCAGCAACAGTCACACTATATTAAACCTGGTACAACAAACACATTCATTTCATAATTTTTAACTCTATGCCATAACACTGACGCTTATAGTCGAATATACAAGTAGTTAGAAGATTGTTCTCCACTTACCTGAGTACACACGTTGCTCGATTTAAGAACATTTCTTGCGAGTTGCGACAAGAAAAGTACGATATAGTTAATCCCTCGGCAGAGAAACGGGCGTCCTAAGTGGAAGACAAGTTTGCTGGGATAAATTCAAGCTGGCAAAGTGAATTTCTTGCCAGCAGAAATAACCGAAAGCCGCTGAGTACCAAGACAAACCCACCAAAGCAACAATGCGGAAACAAAATTTCGAAAGTTCAATAAAGCAATTAGCAAACTGGCTCTCGAAATCTGATTACACTTTCTGGTATAATTCGCTCTTGTTTACGACTGCAAAATGCATCGTATTCTAAGTTTTATCCTTGAATGAATTTACTTTGGAATTATTCGGATGGTCTATGATGAAATTTAGATCAATAGTAGAGTTGTCATATATTCAGCTCTTTAATTATTCTCTCGGTGAATAAAAGTTAACATGCCATGCAGTCACACTATAAGGCGAGATATTCCGGAGGAGATGCGTATATGACAGAATTGATGGGACCTCGCTGAACGGAATACTTCAGGGAACCCGGGTATATCGAGTTCTCGACAAAAAGGGAATAGGACCATGCTATCCAGTGAAGTAACGTTGGCTTAAGCCATATACACACCAAGCTCATTCAGGCCAACGTCGACTTTATGCTTGCAGATAACTGCAATGTTAGTTGTCAGAGCTCAATCTAACATACGCGTTGCAAACATATTGCGACCTGATCAAGAGGAGAGTAGAATAGCTCGGGTTTTCCTGCAGTAGCAAAGGTGTTTTACTCGGAATTCTGAATAAACAAAAGGCGCAGTGCGCGCTCTTGCAGGGTGCGACGATGCTGCGTTGGAACGCGTAGCTTTACTTCTAAAGTAAAATGTGCCAGGCTCGAAGGGAAGTCTGACTGTTCAGTTAGGAAACCGGCTTTAGATTTCATCAGATCAATACTGTTTCAAAGGGTACCAAAAAATGTTCCGATACTCGCATGGTTTTACTCGACCACGCGTTTTGTCAGTTGCCGCGGTAACGCACTCCTTTTAACGGGATTGCATTTGGAGCGACACAGAAAATCGAGCAGAGTGAGAGAGAGAAAAAGAGAATAGAGAAACGGGGATGTGTCGATGCTGCATAATATCGTTTCGAGAGTTTCTTTCGACCGCAAAGCTTTGCGATCGCGTTCGATGGATCCGTCGGTGATACCAAAGGTCCTTCGTTTCGATCGGAAGGCTTTTTTGTTTCATCCAAGTATCGCTGGTTTTCTGCGCTCCAGGTTTCAACTCGTTTCACTCTCTTTACCATGCGCTACTTGCTTTTTCCCTACCACCATTCTAACTTACATTGCGTTGGAAAAAATTCTATGCTGATCGGTGAATACGAGTCCTAGATGTACGTACGTCTCGCTTATGGGATGTCGGGAGAATAGATTTTTCCGCGCGACTTTTTACAATGACTTTTTTCTCTGCGAAAAACGCTCTATGTACTCCCGCCCTCTCTCTCTCTCTCTCTCTCTCTCTCTCTCTGATATCACGCGTTCCTCTAACCCAATTCACGCTTCAATCGGAACGTTCAACTATGAAATATATAATAACCGAAGCCAACATCCATCTATAACCATCGCTATACAAAACTCATAAAATGATATATTTAAATAAATAAAAACCAGATAGAATAAAAAAACAGGTTAAAATGACTTCTTCAAAGAATACATGTTAGCGCAATAGTTGCCAAATGGTATTGCTATATAAATCAAGATGAGCATAAGTATCAGTATGTTGGAGAAGTGAGAATATTCTCATCGTAGAAATACGAGCTGGTTCTCCAACAATACCTGGGCGGCTTGCCGTGAAACGCGCACAGTTGGGGATGCAGTATGCAGGTTGGTCCGGAAGTGGGAAGTGGGAAGCAAGCGCGGAAGAGGAAGAGGAAGAGGAAGAGGAAGAGGAAGAGGAAAAGGGTGAGGAAAGGAGGCGAGGGTCGCACTGGCAGTGGAGGGTTGAAGTGGCGCAGCGTAGCATAGGCAGACTAGCAACGACAATCTGTTTAGAGGGGATGAAGGGTTGGAGGGTGTAACGGAGAGGATGAGGAGGAGGTACAGAAGGGAAGAGTGTGCTGGGCACCGGGTTCGGCACGGCCACGAGAACCGGGAAAGGAGAAGGAGCAACCGGGAGAATTAGAACGAGCAGGGGACTATGGTCGCATGAACCATGAACAGAGCAAGCCTGGCCTGGCGACACATGGCATTTCAGCGAGCATCCTCGAATTTCCACGATTCCATGATATAATCGGCCGAGAGTCGCTCGCTGGCAGGCCGCAAATACAAAGCAGCTGCGTTTACACGCTCAACTTGGCCGACCTAATGCCACACACTCTGCGACTCTCGCTCAAACAACTTGGGGCCTGCACCAGAAACCACGGAACACCGCTCCAGACAAAGTGGATCAGAATTCCTGCCGCGCAACTTTCCAGCCAGTATTTTTTCGCGGTAGAATCACTGCGGGACAAGTACGCGCGAGATTTCCTGTACAATGGATCCTTACTTCGAACAATCTAGCGTAGCGCATTCCTACTAGGCAAAAACAACCAACACGAGAATTACGAGGTTGGGAAAAATGGAAGGTAAACACGTGGAGGACGATAGTTACGAGCTCGAACTGCTAACACATACAGTACATTTCTTGCTCTTTTCGTCAGTGGGTCGCTCGCTCGACTCTCCGCTGGTGGTGGTAGTAGTAGTAGTGGTGGTGGTGGTGGTGGTGGTGGTGGTGGTGGTGGTGGTGGTGGTGGTGGTGGTGGTGACGCGTAAAAATGGAAATGAGAGAGGAAACGCGAAAGTCACGTCTCACCGGAGGGCCAGCTCGAGGATGCCGGATACTGGATACTCGGAAGGGAAAGGGTGCGGGTATAAGGGAGTGCCAAGGAGAGGCCAGGAGTGACGGTGGAGAAGCAGGAAGGAGAAGAAACTAGCTCGTTTTCTTTGTAAATGGATTAGGTCACTATTGTCCAGGTCCTCGAAGATAATCCTATGCATACCGCGTCGTGATCCAGCAGTCACAGCCGGCGAATAAATCCTTCTCCACTCTAAATGCTAATGAGCCTCGCGTGAGCGATACTTTTACATCGTTTTGGGGTAAACCGATGAAACGGATAGTGACTGCGAGACTGCCACCGGATTCCGCTTGCTAGAATTTCTTCACTGAAACCAACGGCCACTCGAGAGGGATGGAAAGAGAAGAGGGGGTTCCTTTTACGCAATAAATTCACCCCTTTTGACTCTAGCTGTGCCGAATGCTCGAGGAATTCCCTTCCCAGTGGAATATTTATATATGTGAATTCCTCAAAACCAAGATTTATGCACCTGATGCGGAAGCAGTCTTTCACAATAACTTATTGTTAGCCGAACGTCAAGCCAATGCCGCAGGATCGTATAATGGAATTAGAGACGTTCAAAATAACGGGAAAACGAAATCGAGCGAAACGACGAGAATTGGGGCGTTTAAGAGGTCATACAAATCGTAACTGATCTTTAAAATGCTAGCGGAACACGCCAATGGAGCGTAAAGAAGCCGGAAACCATAGTAGAATCAAATTCGTTGATATTTCAGTGAGACGAAAGTGTACGAGACTTGCATTGTACAATGACATAGTGTAAACTGTTTGGTAACTCGTGTAGGTCGTCTGGCATTTCCATAACAAGGTTAAGCTTATTAAGCCTGGTGGTATCATCGGTTCATCGAAATCGAGGCCTTAACGAGGGCTCAACTTTGGGGTGCGCATCGTTATAGTCGTTCCTCCTGACAGCGCTAATGCCCTGCCATGCCGACATTTCCGCTTTCTAGGGAATTTGCCTCTCTATAATTTATGGCATTCGCCAAGTCAAAACTACGCTCGAACCGCCATGCCATCTTTGACGAACGGAAAAGGCAGGGCTAGTAATCCTCGCGTATTATGCCTATCAGTGTATTCTTTGCTCGATGAAAAGTTGCCACGAAAGCGGCGGAGGAAGTGACTGGAAATTTCCGAGTGACTTAATTCGTTACTGCAAAGAACTGCGAAATGGGACAAATATTTTGCGATGCTCTCGCAAGAGTTCGGCTGCCTTGTGACGGCGTTTACGAGTTTACGAGCAGTTTGTAGTGCGCCGAGCGAGAATCGAGGGCAACCGGGCGGTCTTTCAAAGTAGCGATGATCGATACGATATTGCAAGAAATTCATACTTCTCTGACGCGATCCGCTCCCTCCTGCCTTCGCCACCGTACTGTATTCAATTGAACTCCGCAATTTCGTCGCTTTACGACCGCACTTACGCTCACCGAGCGTTCTCGCTCATCCGATTAACCTTTCTTCAAGCCGATAACACGGATTTAATACGCATCACTTTTTCTTGTCATCGAATACTTTGATTTTTGATTCGATGTATTACAAATTCAGTAGGTCACTGCGTTATCTGATATAGAATACCTGGACTGAGATTTTAATTACCATCGCGGTATTTCAAAACCATTCCAATCAACGCCTTCCAGAATCTGAAAGAAAACGTAAGAAGTAGACATCGGATTTCTCGAACTGCAAAGATACAGAGAGAGTAACGAACTCAAAAGATGAGTCCACAGAGTTCTCGGAAAATCCTAGTTTTATGCGAAATAAATAAAGGTGCACTGAAGGAATAAACAAAGTTTGAGTTAATCTAACTTTAACCCTTCAAGGCAGCGCCTTGAGCAGTAATTCGCGATTGTCTTTAAAAGTCATTTACTTAAAACACGAAAGTTCGCTTCCCATTTTAAAACGAGAGTTGGAAGTGGGAAGAGCGTACATTAAAAGCAGCCGAAACTTCTCATACACTTTTTCTAAATGAGACCAGATCTTTTCAATTGTCTCTTTCGATCGGGCCAGGCAAAAAATAAGTTCTTACGCCTGCACCTGCTTGACGGAAACTTTCTAAATTGTTGATACTCCTGCTAAAATGACCATGCTTCAAATATATTCTAGCTGGGACGAAAAAAATGTGAAAGCTTCATCGAAAAGTAAATATGGTAAGTATAACGAGAGACTGAAATTGGATATATGTAAAGAATAATTCCAGTCAAAATTACGTATTAGCCACCGGTCTGCCTGATAGTCCGACATCCAATTTTCCATTATGCGTAAGCCACACCTTCCTCTCCGATTACACGCGAAAATGGGAGGGGAAGAGAAATAAGGAAAGAAGAGCAAACATAAATCTCTGAAATATTAAAGCCATACTACGGCGCGTTCCACAGTCAATGCCGTTGGCACACTGTATACCAGTAAAATGCTGATGTTAATATGCCTTGTCTCAGAACGATAAGCAATGACACAATAACAGCGAATACGTGACAACAGGGACGTGACGAAACCGGATGTTATTCCGAACTCTAACATCACTGGCATTATTTCGAATATCAGATAGTATTGCAAAAGTCAAGTATCCGCAATGCAAGATAATGATGCGAATATCTACATAAAATGGCAGCATTATAGTTCCTGACTAGAATACGAATATAACACAAGAAAACACATATGGTATATCTCGATCATAGGGAGCATGATAGTTTTTTAAACAAGGCTTGACTTCTAAAAGCAATCTTGTAGCAGGTCATAGTATATGTAGTGTGAAATCGACAAGGGAGCTAGGTGAGCTGAAGTTTACTAACGCTTCTCAAATAGTCGATTCCCCTGGGAAGCGAGTGGAAAGTTTTAATACGTGATTTCCGTATCCGAGAAGTGTGGGGATCGGTGCTCGGTGGTCAAATAGTTGGGACGGTAGTGCGTCGATCCCGGCAATATCAGGGAGGCCGCGATCGGCAAGCGTTTGTGGGAGCGTTGGCATTGGCGGCGGTGGTAGTGGTGGTGGTGGTGGTGGCGGCGTCGTCGGCGTCGGCGGCGGCGGCGTTGGCAGGAGGAAGGTCGGCGGTCGGGGAGGGTTGGTGGTGGCTGAAGGGTAGTCGAGTGGGAAGGGAGCGTGTCGCGGGGGTGGTGGAGGTAGTAAGAGTTGACGCCGGTGGTTGGGGGCTGATATCTAGCTAAGCGCGGGCGCAGTTGGATCGCAGTCTCCAACACGGCAGCAGCATTTCGTCCGGCCGCGGCTGGCACGCTCTCGTTACGCATCTCTCTCTTCGCTCTACTCCGGTCGTGTCGCTCTCCCCGCCGCTTTTTCTTACTCTCACCACCCTCTCGCATCCCCAACTACTACTCTCCTCCTCCTCCTCCTCCTCCTCTCTCACGCTCACCCCACCCTATCCGCGCCCCCCCATCAACCGGCTGACTATTGCCCACCTAGCTGTCTTCTACACCTGCCGTACTTTGCTCTCTTCTGCCTGTCCCTCCCTCAGTCTCGTCATGAATACGCACGGACTTCTCGCTTTCAAGCTCCCCGCCAACCCTTCTCCAACTCGACAAAAACCTAGCCCGAACCTCTCCAACTCCCGCTCTTGCTAGTAATCCTCTCACCCTCCTTCGCCAACTAGACTCCCTCATAATTCCGTTCAAAGCTACCCGGCGGCGTGCGTGCGTGGCTCGTGCGTGCGTGCCCGCCGTCCCCGCTTCGCGCAGAAGTGCGCCTACTGGCTGACGGATGCCCCAGCATCCCAGAAGTGCCCACCGCTACTCTTCTCTTACGGCGCTCAATGGTGCAAAGTGCGATCAAATACCAAACACCACGTGGAACAAGATTCTTGGTATTTTATAACTTTTGAGTGTCTCTTTTGTCACTGACACTCACGCGGTACTAAGATTTCACGGGGAAACTTGAGAGTGCGAAGTGCGAGGTTACAGAAACCGAGCTGAACTTTTGCCTTCATTATGGACTTTACAGAGTGGACTATAAAGTTCCTCGCTCTTCGTAAATCTGTCAGACGTGGGTGAATATTTCTTGTAAGACGGGTGTACGCGACACGCACTTCCAGAGTGTGGCTGTTGAAAGGATGGCTGAGCAATCGCAGTGAGAAAAGATGCCCGAACCGCACGGCGAGCACGTGGACTCAACGTGGGCTCAATAGCAGTGCTCTTCTCACACTTGTAAGTCATTTCTTACTATTCTTTACAATTCTCACAATCGTCAGTTAAACATGAGTTGACAGTCAGATGTAGAGAATTCTCGTACTGAAAAACCATTGAGAGCTATAGCAGAGGGTAATTTCAAATCTCAACTATTGTGGGAAGCTTATACAGCGGTCGATTTTATTGGTTCACTCCTCGAATTTGGGGGAAATGAGGGGCGGGGAGCCATTGTCGGGAATATATTGGTAACCCTGCCCGATGCAATTTCCATAAAATGTCGAACGAAGCACACACCTCCAAAAACCCCGCCGCATATTTAGCCTCGGCGTGTTTACGATTATGAGAGGTACTGCTTTTTACTGTGTTGCAAAAGTTAGCCTATATACCGGAAACCTGAAAAAGGTACATCGACCGTAATCTTTTTATTTCAAGCAAGGCACGATGAGAGAGTTTTTCTTTACGCGTGGGCCTCCGGCAACTAACTTCTACGATTTTATTCGCTAGAAACAGTCCAAGTCTTGCATTATGGATATCAAATTGGTCAGGCAAAAAGCATTAAAAAGATGGAGCTAAAATCGAGCGTTGTGAAGGAAATACGTCCAGAAATTTGCGTTTATTAATATTAGGAGTCTCGGAAGGCAGGTGCGCGCGACCGGAAAATAGCGACGGTGGAAAATGGAATGGACTGAAAGAAGAAAATTTATAGCGGGAGAAAGGTGTTACGAGTGGAATACAGTTCTCTCTGGTTGAGCCTAGTTCCTATATCGCAGGGCTTATTTTTATTTCGTGTCAGCTAATAAAAGGTAGTCAGGGTGTTTAACTACATCCTGTCGAATATCCGTAAATGTTGTTGCATAAACTGTACCCAATTACACACACTTGTTCTCATCGAACGATCGACCTTTATGCAGTAATGCAAATCAACAGGCAATAGTAAGTTTACAAATGACTGGCTATTATTTATTCAACAGCTACAACTGCGTACGGAACTAACTATGTATACGGAATAGTGTGGGTGCTATAACCAGATGCCGATAACAACTGAAATTCATACCCACAGGCCATCTGTAATGCACGCATGCCGCATTAACCCTGTCGATTTCATAATTACCTTCTCTGTAATTTCTGATCAGCTACTGTCTATACTATCCGGATACGGAAACAGTGAGATTAGATATACGTACACATCCTCCTAATCCTGTCTTCTCGTTATCTCAATCAATATGTGTGTATATCTATGCCAAAATTTCCGTGAGATCATCAGAATTGCATATTGATCGCGAATATGCATTCCCAAGAGCTATAATTTCTAAACTAATGATATCTGCGATTTGCAAAACAGGATGACGCAAGTTGATCACGTAATCATTTAAAAGAGATCGAAGTATATAACGGAAGTGCTAATAGGCGATGGTGTGGGAATTGCAATCTACTATATTCTAGTCAAGTTATGTCTGAGTAACTTATTAGTAGTGGTCAGGACATCGTGTTAAGCGGATTGCAAACACTTGGAAAAGGGATTTCCGGTCACCGTTACTAGCAACGGAGGAAGTTTCACCGGTGTTACAAGCTATCTACTGTTTATAGAATTACCTGTACATGGGCATCGCAATCGATTAATTGCATCTTGGTATTATGGCTCATAGAATCTCATCTTGTCTCTATTAGATTTGCTAGCCTTTATCCAATCGCTTTAGACGACGGTGTCAGACTTTGTGGAATACCTGTAACGCGAACTAAGCTTTAGACTTAAAGTGAACGGCGATCGTTGTGACCGATGCGTTAGCGGAAGTGAACCAGAGGGGATTTCTGTTTATCGGCAGGCGAGAAGCACAGGCACACATTGGCCAGAGCAGCGACGACGCACCAGTGACAACGACGTTGCGAAATGTACCGTAAACGATGGGCTTCGAGAGCACTCCCGCTGAATTCGCCATACGCCGAATACAGGAGGGGGTGGTGCACGCCGTCCAGGATTCTCTCGATACTTTTCCTCTCTGTTTTCCTACACGGTGAGTTCAATCGAAAATCTCCCTACTTCATTGTTTTCCAATGATGTATATCCGACAGCTTCTATCGTCGCATTCACATTGTAAAGTGCATTATGTATTTTGTCAAATCCTACCTTCAAGCGACAGACTCTCTTTCAATGTTTCACCCATTCGAGTCAGTTGAGCGAATCATAGCCCTTTGGCAGAATAGCTTTAGCCTTCTTGTATATTGGTGTTACGTGTGTGAGTCTACTGTGTATAATTGTACAACTCGATACACGCTTTCATAAGGTGAACGAAAAGTTTTGCTTTAATTAAGGAAGTTACCAGCTATTTTGTAAGCGTGTTTCAAGCCTGTCATTACACCGGCAGCCGCGAGATTCTTACTTGGACTTATAAGATTGTAGTGGTCTTGCGCTTTATTCATTAAAAGTCCACTAAATTGTAGCATCGAATTTAATTAAACGATACCGCACAGTCTAGTGCGGCGAGTACTATCGGTTGGCTGCCGCTTCAAAGTCAGAAGAGAAGCAATAACTCTTTCCTGGGAAAATGGACACCGTGTGGTACTGATGAATGTAATTTATTGGGGAAAGAAACGGAGAGGAATCGAAGCGAACGAAAAAAAATAGTTGAACGAAATGAATTCTCATTTGAAGGGTCCTCTTAATTATTCAGGAATATATTCCCTCGAACAAAAGTGATTTCCCATGCGATGGAAATCGTGAAAAAACACCCTTTCGAATTTATAGGTCGACTAGCAAATGAGTTGCTAATGTTACCAAAATTGATATTTAAATCTTCATTGTTTCTTTACGTATAAAAACATGCTCAGATGCGAAATCAATCTCTGTCTTATATTAAAATCGAAGTATCATTTCAACTCCTCGCTCACAGTTAAATCCATCGTTAAATAATGACTCTCGCTTAGTTTCACTATAATTTCGAAATACGTAAGAGTGTTCTTTGTTGCTAGATGTGTCAACAGAGAAACAGCTTCGCTTCGCTAGATCTCTGTTTGTGTACTCCCGTAGAAACCATCTCACCAAAGGATTTCGCTCGGAAATAATTGTCTCGTTACCAAGCGTATCTTCCGCGGAAAGATTTCTGTTAGACGAGTCTATCAGCGCGTCGCGTCACGCCATTCTTTCGCTTTCTCTGAAAAAGATAGGCCACGAAAAAGTGAGAAAAAGATATGCAACTGGAGAAGTCAGTCATATCAAAATGAACCGGTTGTTTTCTGTTCCATGGGAGGGGAGCTACTTTGCTCTACTTTTCCACGCGAACATCGAAAGCCTTGTCGTCGGCATTGGTGTGCCAAGTGCCAAGTTCTTTTATGCATCCAGAGAGTAAAATTCTCTCGAGTTCATGTTCTCTCTAGGAAGTCTAACCTAATGAAAACGACTAGTAAATATGAAAGATATTTGCCTCTTTGCATGTGTTTCCCATATAACCAGTGTATGGATATTTCTTTCTACAAACAGAACAACGTTATGGTCAGCGGGCAATAACACTGAAAACAACAACAAAAAAATGCGTACGTACTCCCTTATCGTTATACGTATAGTCGAACAGGATATTTTATCCAATAAAAGATGTGTTTGCCGAGCAAACTGTTATGGAAATTGGTACGTGGATATTTTTCATTTAATAAACGGCCTATGGGAAAGGGAGCATCTGTCCGGCGATGATCGGTGAGGATGTTTGTTTATCACGGAATGTGTAATTGTGATTTGCGAAGGACATACACACGGTGCGCTGGTAACAAACGACGATAATTACAACCACACTGCAAACGTGTCAATCGATCGTGAAAGAGAAATGTACCGATAGTGCTAGTTCGAGGGAGTAGTCTAGTTTCGAGTTGAGCTAGCTGCCCTGATCCTTACAGTACAAAGCTAAACGCACCACCAACCTATACCACTCCAGCATGAAAATCAGCCTCGTTGCTTCAGGGCCATGATTCGTGTTTCTCAGAGAAAGATATAACGTAATGATGCGGTGATGCCAGTCATGTAGCTAAGTCCATTCGAAGGATTGGACACAAATGGAAGGGTGGTTTACGCGCCCCGGGCTATTTAATTCCCTCGGTTCCAACATTGCACGTGCGCTTATGTACCTAGGAAATGGTGAATTTACAGTAACGCATTCCATGGCAATGCAGGCCTTCCTGGCCCGTGAGCTCGTTAACTATTTGCCGTGTTTTCGGCGCCCACTCAACTTCGCATGCCCTTCGCGACTCACTCGGATACTATTGTTTAAAAGCTAGCCGTTCCTCCCTCACCATAATGCTTACTGCTTGCCGAAATACGGGATATGCTCGCCTGGTTTCTAGCCGCAGTTAGTACCACCGAGAAGGCTAACGAGGACCATAATATAAAGACAATTCTATATGTATATCGTTGTCCGCTCCACAGCAAACTTACTTACTCGCTGCGATTTGCCGCTGGTCTACTTTCTGATCTACTACGCTCTACTCTTCTCGTACTGTATAATTCGTTGAATTTAGTGGTATGCTAACAAAAAGAAAGTAGCATGTTCATGGGAGGTGAATGTGTTGTTGAAAGCTGGTGGCCGATCAAGTTTAGCGTAACACGCCCACTCGTAAAAGTGTGGCGGGAATGGCAGGTAGGGCCGAGGCAACTGCTTATGAATAAACATTAAATGCAATTATGGGGGAGGGTGCTCAGAATATATAACGGACCGCTCATCAAACTTTGAACATGAATGTTCGCAGTGCGAACGTCTCGTCAGCCTTTGGCCCATAGCACCACTGTTCCACCACCCTCTTCAAAAGCCCTTCTTTCTCTCCCACTCGTTAAATTTGTTCGACCACTCGACAAACAGCAAATTATATGCCGCTTGGAATACTCGTGCTTCAATAATGCGTTATCCGTTCTGTAGTGTGTGTCAAAATTGTGAATTTGTTTAAAGTCGTCAGTTTTGCCTCATTACTGCGGTGAGGGTCCACTGTCAATTGCGTCACTGCATTGCCATCTCCCAAATCCTTCCAGTCGAACTCGAACATTCGAATAGAGCCAACATACCAACTGACACTGAAGACTTGAAGAGGCACAAATATGCGCGTATAAAGCTCTCCCGGATGACTTATTCTAGCCACGGAACCACCGATAGTTTGCTCGCCTAGTTAGCATTACAAATTCTGCCCGAATGCGATCTAGTCTGGCGTGCGAATGCATACTCAAACAAGTGTTGCTTCTAATAAAAGCGTGGCATCAGTGCTATTCGCAATGCAAGGACAAATGTTGATGGTTGCATTTTAAAGTGTGCGTGAAATGTTGAACAAGAGGTAGAGTAACGATTCTACTTGCATTACGTTTATTTCAGTGAAGTGGACTAATCTTCTGGGAAATATCGTGTGAAATGTTGTTTGGTAATTTCGAATTAGTTGGAATACATGAGTGGTGCGTGGCAAAAGCGTCATGTGAAGCAGAAACTATGGTAATACTAGTTGAGGCAGCTAGGTTGTATCGACGCTCTTAGAAAGGTACACTTAAGCTCATCTAGCAAGGGCTCTTACAGGTGGCGCGGGGGATCTCTCTCGGTGTTTGACGAGCGGAATTAAGTTTCGCTAACAAGAGGCGAATGCCATTGCAACGTTGCTCTCCCTCTCCACCCCCCTTGGATAAGTCATATAGATACACCGGAGCACGCTTTACGCTTCGCGTTTCAATTTCTCTTTGACAAGCCGCGAGAGGAAAGGCACCGCTTTACAAACAGATCGGGCGTGTCTTTCTCAAAAGATACGGATCTCTGCTTGGCAAGCAGACTGGTGCGCAGAACGCCGGCGGACATATACAGAAAACATATGTGTACATCTATAAAAAGGGAAAGGAAAAAGAAAGAGCACGTTTCCATTTCAACGTTTGATCATTCGAACATATACTATGTGCAACTCGATTGACAAAGTTACGCGCTGTCTTTTTTCATTTGCCATGTCACCGCATTTCTCTCCCGCAGAATTAGGCGCCACGATACACTTCTGTCTCTGGCTCATCCATCGCTCTCTATCACTCCTCTTCTTTGGAAATGTGAGAACCACCCGAACTTACTTATACATCCTATCAATGGAGCAAACAGCTGGAATTACAAATGAGCAGCAAGAAGCACCGAGGTCTCCTTTCAGCCCCTTCGAAATCCAATGCGAACTAAGGAAGATCAGAAGTTCTAATTTAGTTTACCAGCATCCTTGAACTCGAGATGTTTGATTTCCTCTAGATATCTCAAGCAGACACGTGAACTATTTCGGATAAGTCGTATAACTCGTTTCAATCTTGTTTAAGAGCTACACTCGCATGGCAAACAACTCGATACCACTTTAGCGGTACTGCTCTTCTCATAATTACTTGAAGAAATGTAGGAACTCATATAATTAGAGGTAGGTGAAAGTGTACGTGAATTTACCACATTGAATACTTTAAATTAAAATTAAATTTATTCCACTTCGTACTACGAGGAAGTAAATTACTAGAGACATTTAAGAGCAGTAAATTGCCAGGCCGATGTCTCCCTACTCAATTTGTGGAATTTAGTTTCCCCAGCGGGAAATAATTCCCCACGGGAAAAATGGTACTTGTAAGAACTTTGTATGTATTTCATCCTAATTTTCACCCCTTTAAAGTGAAATTGGGCAGCTAAAAGAATACGTGATAAATTGTTTTAGTAGGACTATATTTTGGATAAATTTCATTAAAATCCGAGGGTTTAACTTGACCGTAAGTAGCAAATTGTGGTCGGTGTGTATTACGAAGTTGAATCAATCTTTTCGAATTACGCGATCGGCGTTAACCGAGAAAACCAGAGCAGCCCCTTCGATTCATCATCCACACGCTAGCCACTGACTGGACCCTAGCACCATTACTTTCACCGATAATCGCTCCTTCACTCCCCATACTTCTTTTTGTCCCCAGTCAGGAAAAAGAAAATTAGAAGGAGTAGACTCAACCAAAAACCTTGCGAAACTTCTTTCCTGCCACCAACGAAACCATCTAATTCCAGACGCATGATCCATGGAAACTCTTTCGAAAACATTAGATTTTTGACACAATGCGCCAAGATGGTAAAATTTGTGGTCTTAGTGAAGGTTATTTAGTTAGATAATTATCATTATTTCCTGTGTAATGAATATTTCATGGCTATTGACAGCAATTTCCCTCCGTTCCGCGATAAAATATTTTAATGAAAGGTGAGAAAATGTAAATAAGGTGGAAAAGTGGGAAGTTGGAAAAAAGCGTACATCGGAAGGCATGATAAAGTTTTCGATGGTACTTTTAAATGACCCGGCATCGATTGAAGAAGTTCTTCAGTTGGATTCGATTTCATCCGCTGGAGGCAACACTCTCTTCGTTCTCGTAATGGAGCTCCTCCATTAATAACTTATTCCCTTTCGCCCATTTCTCGCCTCTCTTTCTCCCTCTTTCTTTCGCTCCCTGTCTCCTTCTTTCAAAGAGACGCAAATCATGCTCCAATTCTTAATCCATTTGCCTGAAAAGTAGCACAACTAATACAAAACACATTTCAAACATGCGCTATTTTCCATAACCGATATACAGGAATCTTAAAACTTTATAAAGTTAGATCTTTTCCCAGTTGAGTTGAACAGTTCCTGCCTGACGTTTAATCGATTATTTGCTTTTGCACCTGACAGAAGGAGACATATCTAGTGAAGAATACGATTGCACGTGTATACCGGAGAGTAGTTGGAAGGCGTGCATAGATCAACGCGACAAATAACGGTCCTGCGCGCAATATCGAGAATTCGCGCGCGATATATCAATGTACAATTTACGATGTTGGTACGTCACCAATACCAACCGTCAGCCTTGTCTACCTCTTCGCTCTCCCTCTCTTTTCCTCCTATCCTTCTACGCTTTTTATAGTATCCGAAGAAATATGGAGCAATCACCGAGCATATCCGAAATTTATAACAGGATCGCTCGTTTAACGTAGTGATGCACACTTATCCGATTCGCGGCTTCCTAAAGCCAGCTAACTTCCTTTTGCCTATCTCAAAAATACTATATCCACAAACACACAATTTACCCACTTCAGAAATCCTGTGCTAATCTGTAAAATATCGTTAAGTATAACTCTTATTGAAACCTTTGAATCCTTCTTGACGAGAGAGCTTGCAATTTCCTGGAAGCAGCATTATTAATGCTTCAAGATTCTTTTAGAAGGCTCAATAGCGAGTCACAGAATGCCTTTTCTCTCATGAATCAATGTGCATTTCCTGGATTTTCTCGGCTTGAATGCCAATTTTCCGACGACGAATCAGGTCCTTAAGAAGAATAGAATACGTCATCCTTTTGGGAGAATATTTCTCTCAAAATATTGCTGTCAATATAATTGGATTCGAAGCAGTAATTATGATGTTCTTCATCCTCTGTCATTTGTATTGATTTATTACAGAAGTTCAAATATAACAATTAATAAATCACATACAATACAGTATCGGCATTAAATTGACATACATACCGGGTTTGGATAATTGCTAAATTTATTTAAACAGTAAATGTTTTGTTTGTCAATTAAATGATGACAGGAATCCATCGACGGATTTGATTATATAAAGAGCGAATAATGATTGCTGAACTGCAAATGCGGTGGATAATTAGTCTAATTTATATATGGAGAGTAAACACTAACTTGGAGTGATTTCTACTAATAGTGTATTCCTTGCATCAGTGGATGAATCGATAAAGTGTTAATGTAGCTCTTTGCAGAGCTAGAAGCTTAAAATTATTGCTGGGGTTTTGAAAAATCTTGCAAAAAGGGTTTCAGCGAATTCTACCACATCAGATGTAAAAAAGAATTTATTTAATTGATAAATGAAGAATATATTTTGAAAAGCAGAAGATCAGGAATAGTATAAAGAGTGGACAGGAAAGTAGCCGCACTATTTTGCAACATGTCATCCAGACTATCGACAGGGTTTCGTTCGGAGGATATGGGCAATCAAATAAATAACTCGTTGAGCGATTAAAACGCGGTTTGAGTTTCCGTTGGGAAGCGGGCGAAGCTTGCACAGGCCGATCGTAAATCAGTGGTGTGCAAAAAGTCGAAAAACTGGAACATGCGCGCGCTCTGCCTGCGGAAAACAGTGTGCGAAAGAGAAGGAAGCGAGGGCGCTGCGCACCGGCTATTTCGGTGAGGAACATAATGGACGTCCAAGCCGTGACGGAGTGCCAAACTGTATTTCTAAATTTCTATGACCTAAAATGTACTGTCAGTCACTCGTTGAATAATGAATATACCGTTAAAAACACTTGACGCTGCTACCCTCGATAAAAAAAAATTCGGACCAAGCTTTAACTCTGAATAATGCAATGGACAGCAACCCTTTCTTTGTGCATGGAAGTCCAACGATTCTCACATGACAGCATTATTCCTTGCTTCATATTTCACCGATGGGCTGTAGACATTTTTTTGGTAAGCGGGAGTTGCTTATAATGACCTGTTAACTTTTACATGCACATGCTACAATATTAACTTTACACACAATTTTTAATATTCCATTCTCTTTGTTCACTTTACGTTAAACGTGAGGTATTTTTTGGACTTTACAATTTTTATTCGCAGAAACAGAATTCATTCTACAACTCTGACTGTTTTATTACGGTGACAGAAGTAGAAAGTGCGCACCAAGCAATAATCCGAAACGAATTAGATTCGGAAAAATGTTGGTGCAAAAGAATATGAAATTCTCCGGTGGTAGAAAAGTTTGACCCGAGTAATTCGCGACATAAATTGGCGATTGCACTATCAAGCTGTTTAAATTCGAATGTTGGAAGTTACGCTGACCCTCTTGGACACTCGCCAGAGCAAAGACCCCTATTCTCCACGGACGGACAAGTGTCGCACACATGCGAGAATTACTGTGGAAACGTATTACTATCCCTATCGCATTTCGCGATAGCGTCCACCTATTGCCAGGCCAGTGCTAATCTGATGGTATACATATATACATATATATATATATATATATATACGTATTTAGATCTTTTTCTCTGATTATTTTATTAGTTAGTGAATGTGGAACGTGCTTGAAAGTTTCTTTAACGTTCTTCAACATTGGTAGTATCAGTGAAGGAACGCCAGTCCTGGCAGCATCCCGGATTTTAAAGACATTTCGGGGAAGTGGCCTTTATCAGCCACGTCGCCGCCACTGCTGCTATTCTTATAAGCGCGAATAACCGGCAGAGGAAAAATGAAGATTGCATGTAAAGCGAGAGGAAGGTGAATTCATAGTATACTGCCAAGCTAGATCGAGAACCTTCATACCCGGAATATGATAGTTTTCGTTATTACAGTGTCGAATAGTCTCGACCGCCGTGCAACCAACTATTCCATTTTATTCAGCATCTTAGATTATCTCTCTAAATCACTTTTACGAGCGGGATTGAAAGCGCTCTTACCTTTGAATAGGAAATTCATGATTAATTCTAGCCTCGTCCTAAAGAGAATACCATGAGAATCGATATGTACCAGCAAATTATCTACCTTCCGAATTTTTATGCATTGTTAAATGAATCGCTAGAATTTACCCTCCGAGGAAGCGGATGGTCGGAAGCTGAAAGACTTCCGTGAACATTAAATAAGAGAGGTAGACTTTAGTCACGTGGGTTTTCAGGAATAAATTAAAGTGAAATACTTTGGAACAGTTTAAATTCTTATGACGGTCTCTGTACGAAGAAAAATCGAAGGCAATTTCACGTCAAACGGATTTAACCAAAGTCGATTTAGGCCGCCTGTATAAATAAGACACGGAAGAGAATCAATATCGAAATGAAAAGTATACAAAGCCAGTGCGGCGGTGGGATGTAATAACTCGTCGGACGCGATAATTGCAGTGCGATTTTGCACGTCAAGTGGAAAGGCAATTCGCACGTGCCCCTCGCTTCCACTTTTAAATCCGCTGGGTAGCTAATTCAGCGGAGTATCGCAAGGGGCTGAAAGCATCGAACGCCGAGTAATAATTGAATCACAACGAATCAATGTTTATTCGGCTGACGCACAGACACTTGCCCGAGCGGGTCGTTATTCGATGAAACGCCGGTCACTGCAGCCACCAGAATCAATTCGTGCATGTAATTTATTTAGTTCGAATTCATCCCCAACGATCCTTGATAATGCCCCGGAATAACGATCAATAATAGTACTCGAAAAGAACCGACACGTGAACTGTTTATCTCGACTTTCTCCTATCGAGTTTCGAAATTGCTTCATCGAATGTTACAGAAGTTATACTGGCCAATTGCATTCCCTAATTCTCCGTACTTGACCCGGACATACTCGTTGAAGTCACTTTTCAAAAGACGTTAGATCGGAATTGCCTTCGATGGCACGGAAGAATTGAAACTCTTCTCATTCACTTCAATTTCCGCTTGTCACGCGTCATTATCGGATCCTCCATCGTATTCTTCTCTAGTTTGTCGGAGCGAAACTTTTACGAGAATGTTCAACACATTAATGCTACATGCTTTTTAGTCCGGTGATATTACATCGGTCCAGCAGGAAGTTTGTATAGCAGTGATTGGATGTCCAGATTATTGGCAATTGGCTCGAGACCACACTGTAGTAGTATTCGACCGACACAACACCGATGGTTTAAACGTCCGGTATCAATCGAAGCCCAGCCAAACAGTCGTGGTTTCTTTCACGCTACTGCGTAATAGCGGAAATATCGGGTTGCCTGTTCGGTGATGGATATTCCCGATGCATC
Organism: Ectemnius lituratus; assembly: GCA_910593735.2. Taxonomy (NCBI): domain Eukaryota; kingdom Metazoa; phylum Arthropoda; class Insecta; order Hymenoptera; family Crabronidae; genus Ectemnius; species Ectemnius lituratus. The sequence continues at coordinate 21,834,488 of OU343034.1, forward strand.
GATCATTCTGATTCATCAGTACCAAAATCGGTGCTGAATATACGAGTGATCGGCAGGTAGGCACCCACCGCTGAATGATAAACATCCGGGATTCCAAGCTGTATTCGAACAGTATGCTTCGCATAATCGGCAAGCAATTTCAATAGTTACATTTTCAATATTAGCTTAACATATGTCATTTTGCCAAGTGAGGTTTCGGATAAAAACAATATGTTCTAGGTGAGCGAATAATTCGGATATGTTTGCTCGATCCGAGTGTAGTCTGCTTTACTTATTTACTGATATGGCAAAAGCGAACATCGCGGTCGTAATAATATTGCGGATATTTAGTATGTAAAAATCGCAAAAACCTCTTTCTTTTCTGTATCTTCTTCTTAATTAAATGGCAAAGCTCTTAAGAAGCTTATACGTTGAGATCGTTGGAGAGCCTTATCGCTAAGACACGTCTGCAGTTGTCAGCGATTTTCTTCGAGTTCCTACCAACCCCACTCTGCCCTTTTTTCCTATGCAATTTACCTTGGCGATAATAAGGACTTTTCCACTGACTTTTTTAATGCCCCATCGAAGTACTAATTTATTTGCTTAACTTGCAAATTAGAGAGCGGTAGCTCACTCGGTCCCTTCTCTCGGTTGCTAGTTATGGAAGTGCTTGGTAAAGTAACACGTATTGGACTTTAGACTTCCGTACTTCTTACAAGATTTATTCGAAGCGTCTTCCTGTATAGAGCACGCGTAAATAAAAGTGATATACGCTGCCTTGGAAAGTCCCTTGAACAATTAAAAAGTAGCTCTTCGAGATTTATAGTCAGGGATTAGTCAGTGATATATAGGTATGTCTGTCTCTTGGGAGTCTCAGCTGCCCGAAAGTATAAGAACGCGGTTATTGTTAGTCCGAGAAGTAATGAATTTAGTAGACCGACCCCGAACTGCCGACGGCGACCGTTTATACGACTTTTTCAGCCCTTCGTATTACAGCCACAGAACCGAAAAAGCATCATTAACGTTAATTAAGCGCACCCGGTATCAAGCTTCAAGCGGTACTAAGGGGTAAAGGGTGAATGCGAGAGGATGGACGTTTTACCGCTCTAAAAAAGTTTCTTTTGGAAAACAGTTCATCCAAACATGACGATGTATCTAAAGATTACTGCACTCTCGAAAAGCTTTTCAGTTAATTAGTATTTCACATTTAAACCAACAACAACCAACATGTTTATTTAATATAGTCAAAAGCATCAAGTGGCATTCTGTCTTTAGTAGATCTATGAATTCTAGCCAATAACCAGTTTATTAAAAGATATTCCTTTTAGAATTGCATCGGATTATTTTATCACGGTATGCACCTCAAACTTTACAGATTCCTCTCCTTAGATATGAACGAAGTCCCATCGATAACTTCTCTTTCTGCAAATTGATTAAGCACGCAAGCCGCATATTCAATCGGAGTCGTGGTCTATCACACGAGATATCACTCGAGACCACTTCGAATTGCTTTTGATGTTTGAATCAACTCCACTCCTAACGCGTTTCTTTGATACCGACCCTTCTTATTTAATCGAAGAGCACTCCAATGAACTCTTACGTAAAGGGAAACATAATTTGATCCGAGAATTGTGAACACAAAGGAAGCCGAGTACGACTGAATCGAGAATGATGGAATAATAGTACATAAAAGGCAAGGAAAAATCCGTATCTAGACGTATATGAATTGAATAACTTAGATAACAATCGACATTTATCAGATACGCGATTAAAACTCTTGTAACATTAGTCTCTTAGTTGATAATTAGCAAACTGGTATACTGGAATGTAGTCTCCGGGTGGTACAATGGAATTAGGGGTTAAAAAGAGAGATGCAGGTGTTTTTACATGGGAAAAAGGAGCAGTCTATTCGTCTAGGAATCTTAAGGAGAGTATCTTCTTGTTCATTGTCTTGCGCTGTCCCATCTAATTAAATCAGCTCTCCTTTGAGAACCTCAAGCACCCAGCCATCCCTTCCCTCTCTTCCTCCATTCTTGTCTCATTCACCCCCTCGCAGCAGGCTTCGTCTCGCAGAGGACTTGCATTACCGGTCGCTGCCTCTGTTATTTATTATGCTGCTAATGCGTTGTCGCCCCTTCTATCTCTGTGAACTAAGAAGGACTAACGATACTATTACAGCAATAGTTTCGACTTCCATTTCAAGTAAGTAGCACAGAAATTGATGTCCTTGTTTTCGAAATAATTTCGAGCAACGAGAAAAGTGTACATCTAGTAAGTGGAAAAAACGATGCGTGAAATTAATGAGGATTTTTCCATTTCCATACAGAAGAAGTTGAGCACGAGTTTGTTGTTGCTGGAGAGAATCGAGTTTGCTTTCTTTGGACGAAACAACGGAGCATAGGAAGCGAAAGAGCGGTTGTGGAATAGTTTGGAAAGGACGCGCAACGGCAGAACGTTGCGGAAAGCCGGCTACGCTATCGAGCTTGCAGGCTGCTAGCTTCCGCGAGAAAAGACAAATATTTGGCCGAAGTAGACCACGTTCAAAGTTCAGACCACCGGGAAAACCCGTCTATAATTGCAGGCCAATAAAAGTGGTGGCGAGCGAGCGTGATCATCCGGAAATTACGAGAATCCGCGGCGGACCAAAGCATTTCATTTTCGAAAGGTTTCCCACCACATAACACGCTTTACTTTTTCTATGTAGCAATTCGAAGTTTACTTTAGCGTGAGTAAACAGACTGCGGAATTTAAAGTAATAGCATTCTGCTTGGCACACAGGAAGAATCGATAAAGTTTACGAGAAGATGCAGCCGAAGGTTCAACGGAAGAAGCCATGAAATTATTCATTTAATATCAAACTCGACGCAGCAAGAAATTCCCGTGGGATTTACAAACCAAATCCAGGGAAGTACGCCGTACTCGCCCACTCGCGCTGTTATGCTTCTCAAGTATTAGAGTGAGCAACAGAGTACATGTATCTGTCGCGCTATACAAATTTCTCGTTAGGGCTGACGCTCGTCGCGTTTTAGCTGCGATATTAAACAGAGCGGAGCCAGCGAAACACCGGGAGAGAAGTCTTTGATTAATGGGCCCGCTTCGGGGGAGATAGTTTCGTTGCTGGCGCCGGACCACTGATCGCCCTAGCACAGAAATAGTTCGACCAGTTCGAGTAGAAGTTTGCCTAGCACGGCACACACGTCGAGTTCCAACTCCTCTTGCATCTATTTTCTGATTGACAACTTTTGTTACCGGATAACAAATTACACGTAGAATTTCTGCTTTCAACTATTCAAGCAGTAGTCTATTTTCAACATTTCACCTAACTCGAAATATCTTGAATTAGAGTTGATTTTTGTTTGTTTAAAATAGACATGAATTTCATATGTTTAGTCTGATACGATATTTTGAAGCATTGATGAATCTTGTGTGTGTATATGAAATACGCATGGTGTGGAATGGCGCGGAGCGGCGTGCCGTGGTTACCGGCTGCATTGTTGCGGCCATGGCATAAAACCAGCGGTAATCGCGTTCCTCTGGAAAACGTGCTTTGAAAGGTATGCTCAAATGCTTCCATTAAGTGAATTCATTGAACGAGTACGGTCGCTCGGTACTTCGTTCTTCGGTCGCGTGATCCCCACTCCAGCCCAATAACGATTCTCTTCCAGGAAAAATAAAGGATAAGGATAATGCTTGGGAATTTCGATCCAAAATTCCGGCCGGCCACGGCTTTATCTTCCGGTTATTAATTCCAAGCCGTCGCTCGATGCACCGTCCTTCACACTTCACTCCACTTTTCTCGATTATATCTTACATTTGCCAGCCCCACGTAAATGATGTGCATCGCTTTTATTAAAAGTTTCATACTCGTTGTAACGTGTAGGAAATCTAGGTGAACCAGAACCAAGTTTGAGATTAAACGAGCCACCCATATTGCGATCGATATTATGTTTTCAGTGACATTGTTTATACTTCGAGAATTAATAATTCAGCCATATGTAGGACATATAATATTAAAAAATTGAAGGAAATATCAACAGAGAAAAGTTAATGCAAGTTGCTACGAGGAAAAAGTCATCTTACAGTCAGTATGATCGTTTGTCATCCCAGGTAATTACATAAGGCCAACTTCCCAGAAAAATTGCAATCCCTTATTTCATATTCCCCCTATATAAAGCAACCCTGCTGCGTACAAACCTCTGGAAAAAGGTTCTTCAAGTTTCTTTTTCAAGATTGAAGTGGGCCCGTTTCCTCCTTGCGCTACAGGTCTTTAACGTTAAACGCAATGGAAGTTTAACGAGCCTTGAAAGGTTTATTCCCGCAGAACGACTTCGAAGTTGTTATCTCAGTTCCCCTGACGTTCTTCGCCCTTCCTTGGCCCTATTAAATAGGAGATTATGCCGGTTGAATGTACCACAAACAGATGAGAGGCTCCGCGAAGGGAAAAACAGCGTCTGGACAAGTAGTATAGGTCAACGCATGCGCCGACGCCGGAACGAGCGAACTTAATCAGGTGCAACTATATCTGCGTACGAGAAAACAGTTCCAATAGTTATTTGGCGTGTTCCGTAGTCAGAGTCAGTCTGGGAGGTTTCTGATGCTGGAGAATGTTATGAGAGAACAACGTTTGCTTGAGTGGTTCACGGTAGCTACCACGGATGCATATAAAATAGTAGTTAATCCAAGAGTTGCTGACTGAAGGCATCAGTTATCCAGTCCGGTTTGGCTGGTTGGTCGCTTTCGGAATTTGCATAAGTAAACCAACGCTAATCGGGGGTAGGATTCCCAACGGTGCAGGTGGGTACGTATGTCTAAAAGCTTCGCTGCTTTAATCAGAGTCAATCACGGCCGAACCGATCTTGGGAAGGCCTTTGACTTCGGGTTCCACGTTCTAATTACCGGTAATATCATACGTCTCCCAATTTGAGGATCGGTATGGGGTGGGCCTCTTTGAAATGCGAAATGGATATAATCCGGACTTACATCCCCGCGTTAGAGCGTGCCGGCCAATGTAATAACCCGATTTGGACGTAATCCAATATGCGAGAATTGATCCACTGAGCGGGCCCTGCTTTCCTTGTATGCGCGCGTCTGTGATGCCAAGCCATTCGATATCAGAACGTAGAAGCGCTGGCCCGACTGCGTTCGTCCCAGTAAGAACTAATCAGCTGGCACTCTACAATTTCGAGCATCGGTGTAATTAAAGTAAGTCGAACTTTGAGAAGGGGGCAACTACTCCCGTCAGTTGATTCCATTAGTTCGAGTCTCGTACTTTTCCAATCAGATGAAGCTTTGTTTCTCCGAGAGAATTAAAGGGGAGAACTAAATGCTCTAGTTTCTTTTACATTAAAAGGACTTCTTAATACCGTCAAATTAGGAAAAAGCATCACAGGATCTTTTTCATTGGGCACGGCTGAAGAGGCTCTTCATTTACCCAAATCCCATCATTTTAATTGCTCCCACATTATTCCTGCTTTCCCGCTCGTGCTCGAAATTCCAAGCGGAAATCGTCCCTACTTTCAGTATTGGGTTCCATCCAATACGTCACTTCCAGTTAAGCCCATTAATTAGGACGGCATAAATTCCGAGCGAATATTCGGGATAACGTCGGTCTTGCCAGGAGAGTGGTTCAAGGTCTCGCATTATAAAACAGCTCGGCTTGGAAAATGGCGGGTGGGTAAAGAAGGGTTAAATAAATGCGTATTCATTGTGAATGATGGAAAAAGCAAATTGAGGAGGCGGTCCCCAGGTATCCGTTCTCTTTCTAGAAAGATCGAGAAGGACTAAGGCCCGCTATGGCAAATGTCTGCTTGTCGCCGTAACTCGAGGTAATTCCGCGCACGAGGTATTCCCAAGATGGTCGGGAGTCGGGAGTCGGGTAGGTTGGCAAGAGCAATTCCATATTAATATCGGCGCTCTGTCTTCCAGCTTGTCTCGCAGCTCTGCGTTTGGACCTCCCACCTTCGTCCCCAGTTTGATTCAATCAAGCTCGATCCGCCAGTCTAGATTGCACTTCGACGCTTTATGGCACACAAAAAAGACCGTACCCTCATTCGAGGCACGCGGGAACACCCTCCGGGCCCGATAATCTTTGAGCACACGCCTCTCACCCTCTTTCATTCTCGATTCACTTAAGTGCGCCCTGAAAGTCACCCCCTTCTCTGGCCAGAACGACCTTTTAATAGAACACGATACGCTCCTCTAAGCGGTTCATCTACCAACCAAGTCTTTTCCTAGTATTTTCTCACTACGCTTTAGAGGTAGTTTTATTTAGAATTTCTTCTTTCGATGAAGCTCCATCAAACTCGTTTTTATGTACGAGAACAGCCATCGGCACTTTTCGACAGATTTTAGCTCTTTTACCTCGATCATTTATGCTGAAAGTCGTATCTGTCCGTCACATGCTTTTACCTTGCATGATAATCACGTTTTTTAACGAGCTCTAAAAAGCATCAATCACTGAGAACAGCTGGAGACTGCTCTTTGCTAACAAGCATTGAGTGAGAGCTTTTTCAAGATTATACAAACAATAACAATTCTCCAAGGCCCTTCTTGTTATTACCGACAGAAGAGCGGCTTTTACTGTTCCTCAAAGCTTTGACCGCAAAACTTGGACTAGTTTTTGTGTGTGTACGCATTATTTCCCGACGTATTTTGAAACGTGACCAACGATTCGTAGAAAGCAGACTCCAGCTAAATCATCGAATTGGCGGTCAATAGAAACCTTTCACAAACCGGATATTCGAGAGAATAATGCTCAATATCTGTCCAACCAATTTAATGGTCTGCTGTCAACTGTTTAACGGCTAAATATAAACGGACACATTATTAAATACTGACACACCATCAATCATCGCATAGTTGTGCATAGTTCCCCTTTTCTAGGTTCAAGTTTCTATATTATGCGCAGAGATTCCTGAGAAGCATAATAATATTCGCAAGTGGTAAAGTAAGGAACTCGAAGTATTATCAAAGATGATCTAGGCGAGCTTGATTGGTCTAATGCGGTATAGCGTTTCATAATAGAGGAAGCACCACCACCGGTGAAATGAATTGCTCTGCGCTCGGCATTAGAGCGAGCGCGCACTTCATCTGTCATAGACTTCTTTGCGGTAACACGAAATGGCAACGAGCCAATAGAGTGTGAACTGCCTCGAAGCTTATTACCAAGCAAAAAGTTACTATCCATGTGGAACCCTGGTAGAAATTTTAGTCGGGCAATCCCAGTTACTGATCATAAGTAGTATACGCTCTGCTATCCCAAATGAGCGTATTCAATCGTTCATTTTGATAACAATAGTTATAGTATTTAAATTCAAAGTGTAGTTAACGCATCCAAATTTTACTCTCAATCAGATTGCGCCACTAAATTTTGGATAAAGAACTGCCAGTGCGAGCTTTTCATACTAAAACTACCAATCACCCGTCAAATTGACCATTTTCAATGGAAAAGTACAGGTATAAAAAAGTGTCGATAGAATTAGTGTTAAAATAAAAGGCCCGTATGTAGCCTGGTCACGGCTTCAAATCAATTTCTACCAGAGTCATATGTATGGAAATTCTGGCAGTTCTAGCTGCCGCGCGTAAGATGAATTCAATTATCGGTAGTTTATGCTGAGCACAATCCTCTTGACAATCAGCAAATTGACATGTGTCGCGTGACTATTCCTGATAGGATAATCAATGTGCTTAGGCTCCTTCGAGCTCACTTGGGTACTAGCCTGACCGCTGACACTACCATTTACACGATTCGGTTTACCTATCTTAAATAGCATATCAAACTCTCCCGATTCTATTAACCACGATATCTAATAAGTTTAATCGATTAAATAGAGATAGTAGAGCTCTTGAAAGTTAGCAAATCAAGTCGCAAGAAGGTGGAAAGTTTTGGACTCTCAATACCGAAGTGTCAGGTGGCAGGTTAGCAAATGTGGCGGTTACCTTGGAATGCATTTTTTGCGCTTGGCTGGCTGCTTCTTAAGGAGAACGTCAGAGGAACCAGCTGCGTGCGTCGACCTCCATCGTCAACGTCACTCCTCACGACAGCCGCGGCTGCTGTTTCTACTGAATTTCAGCCACTATTTCCGCTCCCAAGATTTTCGAGGTCTCGCTACTTTCTGCCCCTTTCCTCCTCTCGCTCTCTCTCTCTCTCTCTCTCTCTCATGTTCATGCACCGTACTTGTATCTTTCCTTCAAGCCTTCGTATAAGCAGGCAACTCCATCTCAACCTGCTCTCTTTTCCGCCAATTTTTTTCTCCCAGACTGCGGCCGCCATACTCGCTTCGTTTCATAAATTCGTGGCTGGCCAACGACTGCCGTCTTTCTGGTTGTTTGTTATTTTATAAACTTCTTAACGTCACGGATGTTAGACAGATATTCGTGAAGATTTAATCGGGAGATGGAATAGTTTCTTTAAGATGCGGTCATAAACCCAGAGATTTCCTAGACCTCAAAGGGATAACTCATCTACAATTCCGTGATATTTAAACTATGATATTAGTCAAAAGATTTTGATATAGTAATATTGTAGGAATTTCTCTTCCCCCTGTAATTTTCCCTTTGCCATACCAACTATTTGCACAATTGGATGGTGTATTATTCTCTAACACTGATCTAGGTTCTATATAATGATCCCTTTGAAAAGTACGTCTCTAGGAATACGGTTAACAATAGGAATGCATTATCACCTGGTTGCAAGGCTTACACGACTGGTTCTTTGTGCATGCGGGTTGTGGCTTTGCGTGCGAAGAGATAAACATAGTATTGCGTGAAACTTGAATATTACTTCAATGTGGAAGTCCGCATATTTCTGACGCTTCGAAAATTTATAGCTCGATTCTACATCTCATATTCATCCGGTTGAATCTTTCACGTCCTTTGCTACCCGGTTTTGGTATCCGTTTCGTGATCTTCCGGCTGTATTTCCGCTCGGTGGATTCCTTACTTTTTGAACTTCGACTTCTTGGCTCCCCTACACTTGGAACCCGCGCTCACTCGAACCACTTTTCTTCTTGGCTCGTCCCCACCATCCCCGTCGGCACTGGCCCGGGGTTACGGCTGTTTGAACAGCCAGACAAATATTGTTCCCCCAATTACACTTGTTAGACCCACTTTCTCCCTTTCCACTTCGTGGAGACTGTTATCTAGGTAATGTCCCGTGTCCCACTCGGACGGAATGGACTTAACAGCCATACCTTTAAGCTAATTCATCGTTAAATCGAGTTTATCCAGAGTTTTCGTCGGACAGAAAGGTGAGAGACTTTCGTTTATATAACGTGAATGATTATATGGCCTTATTCATTCGCATCGTGTCGGAGATTTATTTTAACTGAGGGACGAAGAGATTTTGATGGTGGCTGGAAAATCGTAAAAGGTGTGAGCCACTCCACCCTCTCATAGGAGAAAGGTTGGATTTCACGGGAGAACATATTGGTGGGGGTTAATTTGCGAGTCTTTGTTGAATCCTCTTGTGGGCCCTTGCAGCTTTATTGCAGTAAATACCTTAGGAGATCGTGTAATGTACGGTTCTCCAGAGTAACCCCTTTCCAATTTCGTTTACTAACCCATTTTACTTTGAAATTCCCTCTGCTTTGTATTAGGGAATCTCCCGTTCTCTTTGTTTCGGTAGGCGAATATTTCCCGGTTTAATTAATCGTGCTTTGTGAGTTAATTATATAAGCGGCACCCAGTCATATTTGAACAAACGGAATAAAAATTTTCTTTGTTTGAAGCATACCATTTTCCAGATTAAATTTTGCCATTTGCAAAATGAAAGGAATCCCATGTTTTTTTCATAGGGAATGAGCTTTTACATGAAATACTTTAAATGATTGACATTTTTCCTGGGATGCTGAATTACACAGCATTATCATGGATCATCTTTGAATAAAGTATACCATTATACCTGGTTAATTAGCACTTTATGACCGCAAGAATCTGGCGCGTTATTAAATTACTTCGGGTTGGCTGACTATTAAGTTGGCCGACTTACCCGTGATTGGACGGTTACCATTAACATGCTTAACACAAGCCATCTTTATGTGAGAGGTGGAAGTTGAACGGTGAAAAGCTCCAAGTGATTCATGAGCACCAAGGCTGCCCTAAGTTTCACTTGGGATTACGACAGCAATCTTGAAAGGGGAGGTTGGGGAGGTGCACGTCTGCCAATCTCAGTAGACTGAGTCATTACAAAGACAAAGTAATGCCAGCTAGCAATAGCGTTATAAAGTAATAGATGAAGCTTCTATCGGACAAGAATATCATGTCCAACATCAAGCGTAAATTTTTTATTGTCTGCTAACAATGACCCTTTCGATCCACATATCCATGTATACTTCCAAGGTATTTACGGATCTCTTTTTATGGCGGTATGTTTAGCCAAGTTGCGATCGGAGAAAGTGTCTGGCGTACAGTGGAGGCTGGCGGTACATTCTTGAAAAAGGCTCGGTGCCAAGATTTATTGACACGAGACGAGTTGGAACGCGCTCGATCGCATTCAGGAGAAGTAAGCTTGACAAGTTCCATAGAAAGGGGTCAGATAGATGGCTGGGCTTTGCAGCGGCAAGCTTTTCTTGTCCCGACGAACGCATTACCGATATGCATCATCTCCGACGCGCTCTCAGTGAATATTCTCGAATGTCAAGTAAAATACACTTTGTCAGCTTCTCTACCAATGGCCTCGGCCCTTATTCGCACTATTCCATGTATCTGGCACGACGGCCATTCCATTGAAATAATCAACTACTTGAAAACTTTGTCGCAATATTGAATACTCCATTGATAATGCTATCGGGGCGATCAAATGTAATCAAGTAATCTCATATGATTTCTAGGCGTGTCCATTCAGCCGCAAGTGGCTTGGTTTGACGTTTGACGTGTAAAGGTGTGCAGGAATGGGAAAGTGTGGTAGATGCATGCGTGCCCCGGTTGTATGAGTGCGCTAGTGGTACTCGTGCAAACGAGATCGTATTTGCCGCAGTGCAGGAGTACCGGCCGGCTATGTAGCATCGAGATCGGGCTATCGAAGCAAGAGAACACCACAGATTCACGGATATATTCCCTCGAAAGCGATGACTGCTGTGTTGTTCGACTCGAAATTACACGAATAAATTACGTCAGCCTGGATTAGCGCAACTACGAGAACGAGAGAGCGTCCAGTTAAACGTTTTTTCTGGGCCGATCGTTATAGACTTTTCCTATAACGTTCTCTTGACTATCCTCCTGATATCCCACTGCTTCAATGCCTGAATACATTCTACGCACACGCTCTCGCCTTTCATTCTTCCAAGCGAGCAATATACATATCAGCGATGAAATATGAAGTAGAAAAGGCTTCAGCACTTATTGTCCGGAATATACTTATTTATATATTACAATATAAATTATAGATTACTAAGAACTATTAGTGTACGCGATACACAAGTGCCACGTGAAAACATATTTCCTTTAAATTTGATTCGTGGCAGTTGATGTATTCGGTGACAGAATCCATTTCATTGTTTAACATCAGCCGGTGACGTTGGCGGAGTGCCTATGACTGGAAGACAAATTCTCTTGGTCCAGTCCAGAGGTCCATAAAAATATGTGCGCGCGCTTTCGCTCTGCCACTGATGGAAATTGATTTTCCGTTCCAGAGGAAACTGTACGGAGTACTCGGCTCTTCCAGACGGACTTCCTGCAGGAGCTGCCAACGCCAGGCAGTGGTCCTTACTTTGACACTTCCATTTCTTCGAACGTGACAGGCCTTGTCGGGAAAACGATCGAGCTGGTCTGCAAAGTAAAAAACCTCGGCAACAGAACAGTGAGTGCCATAATCCGCTATCTTCCATTCGCCAGCATCACTTTCGTTCTTGCAAAGAAAGCAGATACATCTTTCGATTCACTCATATTTAGCATTTACCGCTATAAAGTACAATTAATTTTAATCGAGAATTTATTAGAAACAAATACCGCTGTTAAGCATTTTTCCATATCGGGTAATTGCTGTTTTAATAATAATCGACCGATTTTCAATACCAAGTCGAATATCAATTTTCCAACGAATCCTTAATTTAATTACATTTATCCTCATATAACATTGATTTTACCGTAGCAGTAAAATACGAAATTATTTGCAAATAATACGCCATGATCCCATAACAGTTTACTTTTTTCTTTAATTTAATTATATAACAGAAGGAATGATGATTAAAATGATTATTTCAATCTCGATACGGCTTCCCAAAGCCTTTGTAGCGCAATTAATGAAATTATCGATCAAGCAGAAATGATTGGCGTTAAATATGACTATAAGGTTTTAGCAGTGAGGTGTGAATTTGGGCAATTTACCAAGTATACGCTGCCCTAGGAGATTCGCTATTTAGTGGGTAGATCGGGTCTCACGAAAACCTAGGCGTCCATTATTCGAGTTATGCAATTAGCGGAGCTCGCTCCTTGATCTAGGTATGCTTAGGCCTCGTCTCGAAAGACGAGAAACCCGGCTGGATGGCAAGCTGAGAGAGTAGACGAGACGAGTCGGTCTCGACGGCCTCTTCGCCGCGTTGATTAACTCAACCCCCTCGCTACTAAAGACGCCTCCAGCAGACTGCCAGTAAGAGCACAACCCGTTCCTCTCCCTCTCTATTTCACCCTCTCTGCTTCTCTGCTTCTGACGAGTGTTCCAACTGTGAGTACAGTCGCGCTTCAAGAGCTTTCTCTATGCTAACGCGCGCTCTCGCAACCGCAGCTCTAGCCGCACTCGCTTGTTTGTCTCTTGCCGTAATTAAATTCGTTAATATTCATGCCACGTTAACCCTTTCGGACCAACATTTTTGGCATGCGACCAGCTTCCCGCCACGTTTTCGGGATCACCTCTCGCATTACCAGTAGACTCCCTTCGACTTCTACCCCTCAACATCTTCCAACCCCTCCTACGCAACTTCAATCTAAAGCAACATGCCACAGCTTTCTCCATGTTCCACGCTAGTTAGAATCGTTCTACACCCGTTTAAGCAGCTATACCAGTAACATTAACCCTTTGAAGTGTCGAGTGTTTATATTTAAGTGGCGTGTCCGGCCACAGCGTGGAAACTGCCTTTTCAGTAGCTTCTGAATGTCAGTAGTAGTTGGATGTTGTCGCGGAGCAAAGGATTAAAGTTAAAAGAGCGTCACACGAATTTTTCACGGCAAGTTTTTTCCCCACAAACCAGCACATCTAGCGCGGAATGGAAGTTCGAGGGTCTGTTAAATTAACAGCCAAGAGGAAAGAGGATGCTGGTCGGGAATTTATCTTGGCGGTGAATCTTCATAAAATGGACACCCGTCCACGGTACTCGAGGGTCAGGAAAGTTCTCGTGGATTATCATGCCCGTTATGTGGAAAGAGCAAGAGAAAGAGAGATCCAGGAGAAAAAACTTTTCAAGTTCTGCCTCTTATAGTTTTCGTTCGAGAAGTTGATCATGCTGACTACCTATTTCATATACATACTTGGTATTCGCAGCCTTGACAATAATATTATTGTTGTCGAGTACAGAACGATTCTCGAATATTGAAAAGTCGAGATTGCAAGGAAGTAGAAAAATAACTGGGAGGAAAAAAAAAGGTTCGTGTCGCGAACCACTAATAAACAAGAAGGCGATCAATATCGGCTCCATTAGGCAATTACGAGCGGTTAGAGCGCGGGTTTACGCTAATGAATGGGCCATGGCAGCGGGTTTTATTGGATCGTATGCGGATCGCGTACGTGCACACAATGTCCGCTTGGCCGAGGAGACGAGCGTAATCTGCTAAATTACGAGCAGCAAAAACAATTACAATTGCCAATTGGATTAACAACGAGTTAGCCAGTGTTAAGACGCTTCCATCTGCGACACCTACCACTCACATAGTTATGACGTACCTCGCTTCATCGATTAGATCTCCTTCCAATTAACGAGGCCGAGAACTTTCCAGTATTGGAGCGAGTTCCCTTATATCGCTTTACAACACCCCTCAGGGAACTTTGCCAAATCGCTGATTATCGTATTGAAAGCGCCCAAAAGCTCGTCCGATCTTCGTTACGATTATTTCCCCTCTCCAATCAACCGCCTACATAACTCTCTGCCCTTTGGACATCTGATTATACTCTACTACTGCTTCGATATAAACTTGGGCAATTGCGAAAATCACTGACGGATAACAAAAATTACTAATCATATTTTGTAAATTCCTTTTTGCCTAACTATGTTAATGGTGATGCAACGCAGCGAGGTTCGACCAAGCTGCAGTCTAATAGAAGGCCAACATAATCGCGTGGGGTCATGTTTACACTTGTTCCAGGTGTCGTGGGTGAGGCACCGTGACATTCACTTGTTGACCGTCGGTCGTTACACGTACACGAGCGACCAGCGATTCGAGGCAATGCATACGGCGCACACAGAGGAGTGGACACTCAGGATACGCTTTCCACAGAAGAGGGACACCGGAATCTACGAGTGCCAAATATCAACGACGCCACCCATTGGCCATCGTGTTCACCTTACAGTCGTCGGTGAGTCTGAATTTCTTTTTCTTTTTCACTCGTCTGTCATCGTATTATTTCTTTGTTATTGCACACTTACTTGGCAGTGTCCTTTTTTAATAAAGAAAGGAAAGACTTTCAACGATATTCTTATATCAACGAACTGTGGAAAATGATACTGACACACTCTTCAACAACCATTAACAATTCCTGCTTAAGTGTATTATGACATGGAAGTTAACGAAATGGCTACTAAATTGAAACTATCCTTGACACAGTAGAAAACTTTCGGAATCCGTAAGTTAAAGTTGGAGTTGAATGAAGTCTGCACGTCGTTCACCGAGGTGGGAATAAGGGCTGACTTTTTAAGGTCACTTTATATCGGAATTTCGTTTAGTCCATTCGCATAAATTATTCAGGCAAAACGAGCCAGGGTCACCACTTGGCACGATCTCCTCCTTCTCCTTAGACTTCTTTCTCAAGCGAAAGAACACCGGGCGCTTTCCGCTCGGATAAAAGCATCCTTCTTCCCCGGATGGTGGTGGAGAGTTACGGCTCGAGCTTAAACGTTTAAAGAGAGAATTTCCTCATTTGCGTATTATATATCGACCCCTCTATTTCTCTTTCTCCCTCACACGCTGAAGGAGCGAAGAATTTCAGACGCAATTTCCGCTTCCATTGCACTCTTCTTGCACGGCGTTAATGTATTCCAGGGAACACATTATTCACAGGACCTATTACGCTTTTCACCGTTTCCAAGGGGATATGCAACGGTCTAATTTCTTCATCCTTATTGTTTCATACATTCCACGGACCCGCTCCACTCATACATACATGCATTCACTAGTTTCAACGATAAAACATGCAACATTTCATCGCAAGAGGAAATAGCTTTAATAATGTAAGAGGACATAGGCAACGCGCCAAGATATGTGATAGTCCTGTTATGTTGCTTGGAGAAATTTGAATTTGACATACTCCGATCACCTTCCTCTCTTGTCCCGCCAATGGGAGCATCGGAAAAGCAATTTCGCGTTTTCGCTATGAATCAATTTCTCGAACGTCACGTATCTGGCTAAGTCATACCTCATCGCTTAGAATCATAGAAAGAGATTCAGAGAGAGTGAAAAAGGCTGAAAAGCATCGTAAAAGGACATCATAAGTACATGGAAGATGCTACTCCTCTGGGAAGATGTTCTTTAAAGAATTCTAACAAATGTACAAACAGAGAGACATGTTTTCAATGTCATCAGGATGGACGTAGAGCGGACAACAGAATACACAAGGATGATGTGTACATAGAGTTGTAGCGAATACCGTAAATATTTGCTCACGAACGTAACGTAATCCTACCGAAGCCAAACTAGCTGCGCATCGCAGAGTGTATCAATTGAAGGTTCAATCGCGGGTATATCCGATAACATTGCCGGAGAGGTGGTAAAAGAATATCGAAACCTCGACACCGATTGTGTCAGGAATGGATCATTACTGTTAAATGCTAGCTATTATTGCCTTCTTTGAAATTTGGAAAATTTGCATAATGTAAAATTCAAAAATTATTCAATATCACTAACGTTCAATCGAAGATTACCATCTTTGAATATCTGAATAAGCAAATAGATCAGTCGCTTGAAACAACACAGTTCATCGAATTCATCATAGCCCTGGCTGATTCTCCCTTGTCCAGATTGCCAGCTGGACGGTGAACCGAGAAATCTCGGCGCCCTAACCACACAGAGAGACATCCCCTTGGAATCTTGTGCAAATTAGAGCACAGGATTAGGACGTGGAAACGGTGGAGTACACGTTTCCTTGGGAAAACTGGATGAACGTGTTGCTGGAAGATCTATTGGACCGATCTAACATATACTAACGAAGGAAGATCTATCTTGCTCAACATCCTCTGACTAATCCATGAAATTACATTCCTCCAAAACCCTTCTCTCTTGTCGTAGTACTGGTGCTTTCCCCTAAACATAACTGGACTTTAAGGCTTTCAACCACTTGAACACCAATTAATTCCTATTGCACTCTTACGGGAATACTTGCAACAGACACAAATTCATCTTACGAAATTTATTGGATGTATTAAGAGTCGAGGGGATAGTCGAATTTATGTGTTTCTGGGGAGGAAAGCAGCAGGAAGGGTCAGAAGGAAATACGAGAGAAACAGGTCACGTAAGAAATTATGTGTCACCAGCTGCTCTTATTTCCACGTCCAGAGTTAGTTTCGATTAGAATAAGGAGAATATTATACCATGAAAAAGAACACTCTTGCTTGCAGTTAGAAATAAAAGGACAAGTATTAAATACTCGTAGTAAAAAGAAATACTCATGTTTTTCGAAGGATTGCCACGAATTTCTAGCGCCTTCGGCACACAACACATATCCTGAAAACTTTGTAACTTTGTTCGCGTGTCAGAAGTGAGAACGTTTCACGGCACTCTACGATCTCTATAGAATATACATCGACTTTCACATGGCAACTTCGCAGCTTTTTCTTCCGCGAAAGTATTGGCGCGTCAACGTTTACACTTCTGGCGAAAACTTTTCGGATCGACGAGTTTCAACTTTCTGGTATCATCGAGAATTCGCTACAACACTATCAATAACTTTCAGGGATATCGAGTGTGAATCGAGAGAGCTTTAATCAATAGACAGACTAAACACTGTGATAGACTGTCGAAATCAGCCTATTAATTAGTCACCAGGTCTCAGATTTACGTATACCGTCGAATCTGGCCGTATCGAATTTCCGAAATCAAAAAAAATCAACCCTTCCTCCTCCCGAACGTGAAAATTTATAGCTATCGCGTTGCAGGTAACAGTTTGAACATCGACTCTCCTGTCACTCAATACAACATAATTGGTCCAATCGATCATTACCGAGCCATGGGCCAAAAGTAACACAGTAAAACCTGGTAAACATAAAATGCGGATGTACAAAGTTTATATTAAACGTAACAATTCATATAATAAAATACAATAGAAATAAAAAAACAAGTAAGGAAAAGCAGAACAATAGGAGTAAAAGTGTGTGATGAACATTCGCGGAAAATAGAGCAATGTACCAGGGTAATTTCTTGAAGACCAGCTGTTTCACAAAAAAAAAACGGGGCACATGGTAGTAGTAGTAGTGGCGTATTAGGGTATATCAGGCGTCGAAGGCCTCGTATTTCGCGAAAATAGCACACTGCACTTAAGCACGATACGTAATTACAATAGCAGCTTCTAACCAAGAGAGAGAGAGAGTGATGGGGGGGGGGGGGGGGTGGTGGTGGTGAAAAGGGGGCCGGGTGTATTGTTATCGCGATGATCCGACGTCCGGAGCACTTTGTAATTATTCAGATCGGCCACTATATAGACCAGCCACGGCCCTATAGTCATTGAAATTAAAGCCCCTGCATTTTCAACGGTGCCTCCTTAATCCATCGCAATGACGACCGACTATTACCTTTTAATATTAGAACGGCGTACCTACCATTTCACGGTTTATCAGCCCTATTAATCGAAATTAAACATTTTCACCGCTCAACACTATTCCCAACATTTAAAAGGTCCCACATATCAACGGTCTCAGTGATATAGCAGAACTCGGCGTAAACTCTTTCAATAACCAGGGATCGTAAACTGCATCCACTTAGTTGGTGTGCACCCCTCGCATGGCATATTCCATATAGCAAACACGCGAAAAGTCTAATAAACTCTTTGACGTTCGCTAGAGCTTAACGAGAAAAATCCTCGAGGTGCACTCGGAAACGAGAAAGATGGAGCGAGAGGTCGAAACGAAGGAGAAATGGAGCGAGGCTAGACAGCTACGAGAGAGTGTGCAGAGGGAAATGTTTGTCCGCAGAGTGCATGAGGAGCTTTCGACTTCCGGAATTGAATTGGTCCACTGGTGGCAAAGTTCGTAAATTTTCATGATGTTCATTTGCCAGCTTTTGAGGGGTGGCCAGCCACTCGTTCCGCAGGCACTCCGGGAAAAGCTTTTAACGACTGCGAGGAGTGCCTACCTTGCCTAGCCGGGCTGGCCACGCGAGTACACCGGCTCCAGGCTGTTGCTGTAACACGACAGAGATCGTTTCTCCGGCGGTGCATTGCTTAATCCGGTTTCAATAATCCTCTCATCGACGCCGGTACATTCGGATATCCACTTCGACTAAAGCTCCCTCTCCCCTACCAGCTCCATTCTCTCGACTCCCCTCCCCCCCACTCTCTCACACCGAACTTTGCCAATCCACTTGGCACCCCAAACAAAATCTCTCCGGTCTCAACACAATATTGCTGAGAAATGTCCATTATGTTCTTCTTATGGACATTTCTGGAATGCGGCTCGCCCTAAAACTCTTAAAAGGCCAGGTTGTACCTTAGAGCGATGGCACTCGCGGAATGGAATTTCTATTAGAACACCAATATAGCGAGTTGTTCGAATTTGAAGGGAGGAGAAGGAAGCGAGCACGTTCGGGTCGAGGGAATATCGTAACTGATGGGAAATTGAAGTAGGGAGCCAATTCCTGAGGAAGCAATGCTTAATCCAGTTTCGATAATCCTCTCATCGGGGTTCGAAACGGTAGATAAGGGCGCACTCGAACTTACCCTCCAAATAGTGCCTGTTTAAGCTCTTGGGAAACTTGCCTCTATCAATGTCACCCGCTTTGAAAAGCTTCGGGCCACTCCCTCCAAAGCTGTAAAACTTGCTTAATGGCTAGTTAGACACTGGACTAATCCTAAATTGATGACAAGGAGAAAGCGCAATCGAGCGGATCCGATGATTTTATTAGGAAAGTACACAGAGATTAACGTGGAGGGTGGATCGGGAAGAGGGAACGATTGGAAGTTTCGTTAGCTCAGCATGGCGCCAAGTGATTTCCAATCTTGGCTGGACGCCAAACTCTTTCCACTCGGTTTAACTGAAATAAAAGCTGTCATATTGAGAGTTTTGGGCAAAAGTAATGCTCGAATCTCAGTGCTATTTTGAGACAATTGTACTCGGAGCCGCGGTACACGCGCCCCCAGAAAATCCTGTTCAGTAGAGTTATCGTGCACGATAAAACTGCTATGGCAACGCTTTCGCCGATTACCGTCGAAGACAGACGCACTTTGAACGACTTTCCTATTGCAGCCAATTTTCTATAACTCTCTCATGCAATTTAATTAAATTGAAACAGATTTATTTAACGAAATTAAAGATTGGTTGACTTTCAACATGCTTTTGTTTTGGAGAAACTCATGACTCGCAAATATGGATTCTCTCACTACTATTATGCTAATTCGAATAAAGGGAGCCTAATAATGAGAAGGGAGGGGATGAAGAGGAGATAATTACGGATATCAAAGAGGCAGTATTATGCTGAAGTCAAGATAATACTGAGGAATGCGATAAGTATGGCTATTTCTCTACCAGCTAGCACAGAGGAAATTCTCGGATAAGACGGCCATTTCCCTGGAAACTGCACTAGGCGACTGTGTTCCAGTGATGGTCCAATTAAGGCTGCGGTGCTGCCTTGTTGCAATAGATAAAAGTATCTAACAGCTGCTTATTTGGGACAGTTACGGCTTTCTCGTTCCAGGAGACTTAAGCAACCAGATAATGAAGACGTCTTATTAGGATATAGGAATTTGAACAGCTTTCCTTCACGAGCGAAAACTTGGAAAGGGAGAATAAGGGCTATCGGAAGTGTCGTACCATTATCATAGCCTTTTGTGCAAATGGTTCTTGTTCAACAGTTCGTCCGTAGTTCCCTTATGGCCACCGTAGACGCCAGAGAAGCTGGGAAAGCTCTCGGTGAGAGAAGGTCATTTTGGTTCATGCTCGAGAACACAAATTTGATCGTGTTAATACTCATTGACGCTTCGCTCTATCTACCTTTTTATCTCGCCATTAATAACTTACTAATTTCTGCGCAGCTAACTTTGTTTCCAAACTACTAGTTATATCATTGCCACGTAAAATGTATCGTACTGAATTGGCAATTGCCTGAAGACCGTTCTATTAAAAAGCAACTGATGAGACATCGTCGAGTGTGTGCAAGTACTTTCAACGACATCGGATTTCCACTTTCCACGTTTTCTGCATATGACAATCTGGAGTAGTCGTTCTAAATTTAAACTCGTAAATTCGACGTTCATTACTAACTTCATTGTTAGTTAACCACGCCGGAAAAAGACTCTTATACATCTCTCGTATATCTGACAACTAACGGACTGTTATAAATCTATTTAGGCTAATTATTCTTTGAACTATTATAAGACTCCATTGAAGAGTAAGTAATTAAAGTTTCTTGATCACCGAGGAACTGACTCACATGCTTTTAATCTCGTTTTCCTGCAGTCATACTTTAAATAGAGAATGTTTTATGAGGACCTTTTTGGAACGCGTCGTTCACACAGCTCATCCGAGGAACAGAATCTTAACAAATGGAACTCTATTGATTACCGTCTTTGACTTAATCCGGCTGTAACTTGGCGTTTGATCGCGATAGGAAGGAAATATATCTACTATCGACGGGGCGTTCAATCAGGAGCAATGATGAAGGAGCTCGGTATTCTGCGAAGCTATAACGTTCGACGTTGCGAAACGATTTCCATGCCAGGACGAAATCGTGACCTGACTCGAAAGGATGCTAATGATAGCCGCCGTTTTCTCCACGGTTTCTACCCAGATAGACATATCTCCGAAAGTCGAGACTTCGAATCGCATTCTGAATTACGCCGAATTGACCCGATAGCCTCAGGGTTTCGCGGCAGATCACTCGATTGAATATTAAACGCATTTCCAACAGATACTTTTCTGTGATAAAAAATACATATAAAAACCATCAGACATTTCCAAAGCTAAATAAATATCAATAATACTATTACTAAATCATGTATTCATATATGACATAATATTATATCGACAACTTATTAATAATCGTCCTTTGAGTGTTAGGGATTGAGGATAGAGGAAGTAATGATGATGATAGTTGGTCAAACAAATCGGTCGAATCATGCATTATTGAGGTTGGTCGGGCAGAGTGCGGTTGCGAGTTGAGGGGAAACTATGGTCTCCATATATGTATTAGGTAACATATCGTTGCAGAATCCCTTCTAGGCTGCTGCCTATTGCCAGGATGAACATTCCCGGTAGTGATAATAATCTTCCATCCACGCCATTACAAACAGAAATTAACTGCATTCCAATACTAAGCTACTCGCCGTAACCAACACCGCTTTTCCAACGAATTCTGCATTCTATTTTGGCTCGTGCACGCGGCTCACTTGTCCAGCTTGCTATAAGCCAAATCGTATTAGGTCCACAGAATGCGCGCTCCGATAATTTAGTTTCACCGCGGCATGCTCTATTTCTAACGTACAAGGAACCAACCACCTCGGCATGCAGAGACGGGGCAAACGTATTAGTGATCCGTTATTGCTCTGATATTGTGTTTAATGATGCAATAACTAAAATGCGTCAACAATCCGTTTGTTATATCAGGAAATAAATTATGGCTTGAAACTTGAGAATTGAAATGACTCGTCCAAAGACATATATTTGGATTCACTAGTTCGATTAGAAGATGGTCACCTACTTAATTAATATCGAAAGGACTCTCGCTCTTCGTCGAGCAATTGTCGAAATAGTAGCGATAGACTCACGAACCCGATAGTCTCTCAGTTTATCTTCTAATACTAGTTCGGAGAAAGCAATTCCAAAATCGATTACAGATACCGAGAAATGAAGTGAATTGACTAGAATTCAAAATGTAAGAATGCATTTCCTTACTGATCGCTTCTGACAGATTTTGCACATTTGCTTTAAGAGAGGTTCGGCAGACGAATTTGTCATGTGGATTTTCGAGTACCTAACCAATCGGCTGATTCAGCAGGTGCTCCATCGTCTCGTAGTCCGCTTGAAGGTTTCAGCGAAAGGAATCATCGATCGATTATTCCGCACCGGGCAGGCAGCGTGTTCTAGGAACAGCTCGTAAAACAGCTCTCGTATAGAAATAGTTCCACACGGCCTAGTAGTATCCTAGTAGCCTCGACAGACTCCTTAAAGGAAAAGCAATGTGCCTGTGGGAAAGGTATTTCGCAGGCTTGCCACACAGACAGAGTCTCGAAAACAATCAGGCTTTCATTCCCTACTACTGACTCTCTCAATAAAACAGAGTGCTGGTACAGTTGTTAAGTTTAATCACGTGTTATTGCACTGTCTATACTCGTCCGCTTGTCATAAGGAAATATTTAAAAGCCTATAAGTTTAAAGTAAAAGCTGCATACCGGGTGTAACAGATAGAATGGGACCAGCTTTTTACCATTGATTTATCGGTAATACCGACATTGCATAATTGTTTTGGTAGCCGTGTAATATCACTTGTATCGTGTGTCGCTGAGCACACGACACAAGTGACAAAAAAATTTGCGAAAAAATGAATTTTGAGCTAGGGCTCTGGAATTTATATCACTTCTTCCTTGATGCAAGAAAACATTCTCTACCAAATTTCAGCCCCGGAAAAAGTCGGAAAGATTGAAAAACATGGTAAAAACCACGAAAATGAAATTTTCAGGATCGGTTTTCCATATGTTTTGGGTACAATTCCCGCATTTCTCCCACTGGTTTCATGTTTTCTTTTCGTTTTGGTACACAAATAATCGAAAAATCAAGCGTTCGTCCAAGTCCCAGAACCTTCGAAAAATCGAAAATTTGTGAAGGGGTACATATGGAAAAATTTGCGAAAAAATGAATTTTGAGCTGGGGCTCTAGAATTTATATCACTTCTTCCTTGATGCAAGAAAACATTCTCTACCAAATTACAGCCCCGGAAAATGTCGGGAAGATTGCAAAACATGGGAAAAACCTCAAAACTGAAATTTTCAGGATCGGTTTCCCATATGTTTTGGGTACAATTCCGGCATTTCTCCCACTGGTTTCATGTTTTCTTTTCGTTTTGGTACACAAATAATCGAAAAATCAAGCGTTCGTCCAAGTCCCAGAACCTTCGAAAAATCGAAAATTTGTGAAGGGGTACATATGGAAAAATTTGCGAAAAAATGAATTTTGAGCTAGGGCTCTGGAATTGATATCACTTCTTCCTTGATGCAAGAAAACATTCTCTACCAAATTTCAGCCCCTGAAAAGATCGGGAAGATTGCAAAACGTGGAAGAAACCGTCTGTCGTGATTCACTCCCTGTAAGTTCACGCGACACACGACACAAGTGACATTACACGGCTAACAAAACAATTACGCAATGTCGGTATTACCGATAATTCGATGGTAAAAAGCTGGTTACATTCTATCTGTTACACCCTGTACACTGAAATATATGGAGGAAAATATATCCGACATAAAAGCTCTGTTTAGCTGCTAAAGTGAAGTCCTCAGAAGAGAAAGGGAATTGAATGAAATCGCCGAATTCTTTGGCCCTAGCTTAACAGCTTAAGTGAATTAGTCGGTGTCTAGGCATGGCGGATGCAACTGCTCTCGTCTCCTGTGGCAGTTTGTTCTGTACTTGAGTGTAACGGCTGCTGTGTATCATGCGGTCTCGCTC
The DNA here is from genome assembly GCA_910593735.2 of Ectemnius lituratus. Lineage (NCBI taxonomy): Eukaryota > Metazoa > Arthropoda > Insecta > Hymenoptera > Crabronidae > Ectemnius > Ectemnius lituratus. Next base: position 21,858,472 of record OU343034.1, read on the forward strand.
TAAAGGAAGCACCGAGAGAGCGTTGCTTAGGAGCAAAGGCATCCAGGATAATTAGAATTTCGCAAAGCATCCCAGGGGACGCGGAGTACTGTCGGTCGTGCAACGTCTTCTAGACGCAGGATAGCGAATGCAGAGTTGGTCAGCAAATCATGGGTCGCCGAAGAGAATCCGAGAAACTCAGGCAATCCCTACGGTCTGAGTTGCTCCTTTGCTGCCCGATTGCATTTACGCCAGTGCAACGGCTCTGTTATTCCTTACTACTAAACTCTGCGCTAACAGCCTCCCATGGCACGAATAATCCCCTCCAACCCTTTAACTTTCTCAGCAATACTGCTGGATTAACAAACCTGTTCGTTCTTACGAAACTCGTGGATCATTTTCTAGATAGTAATTCCATTCTAGTTCTTAAATTCAGTCCAGATGGATCAAAACAAAGTGTTCTTAAAGATTTATAATACAAAAATAACATTTTGTATTACCTATGCTTGTGTATGTATATGTGTATATGATAGATTTTATCTGGATTTCGATATTAAATTTTGAGGAGCTATAATGGATTCAGCAGATTTACGACTTATTCAATGTCGACGTGTTTAGAACTGTGGTGACTGTGTCATCGTTCTTCTTCGTCAGTGCACAGAAGCGTAGTAGGAAATAGAACTGAGAGCTTGTCATCTTGGCTTGCAAACTCCTTTATCCTAAAATATGATTCCCCAAGGCTCCTAGGCACTTGTGGGAGAACCGCAACGTAGTCAATACCACTTTCCTCTTGTTGGCCCAAGGAATAACGCTAGGCGGTTGCAACGTAATCCCATCATCCATTAATTGCTTATACTCTAGCTAGTTCCTCCAGTTACGCTGTATCTCGTTACCACTCCCGAACTTTGACTCACCCCTTCCACCAATAACCAAATGGATTTCGCGAATTTCATAACAAAGTATCCCTTTACGAGAGTCAACCTCATTTCTCCCTGAACCACGCGAAATCCGAAGAGCAGCAAACTGTAAGCTTTCACTATAGCTTATTGTTTCTTTGCTTCCACGCTTTTTGAATTTTTACAAAAATAAAACAGATTCACTCGTCTAGAATTGGTTCGATCTATATTCGATCCATATTCGAACGACAAGCTCGGATTTCGACTTCCGGTAATAAACACATCGCGTCAGAAGATACTTGATTGTCGATCGTTATAGAATTTTATTCCTTACACGAAACAAACAATCCATGATCGAATTAATGAACGAGTACTATTATTACTTTATTGTGTAGAGTGATACATTACTTTATTGTGTAGACTGATACAACAAATATTTTTCTTGCAGAGCCGATCACAGAGATTTCTGGGGGACCCGACTTGTTTATAAACAAGGACAGTACGATAAACTTGACGTGTTTAGTAAAACATGCACCGGAGCCACCATCAGTGATAGTCTGGAGTCACAACCATGAGGTAATTTCAAAACAAACGGTATGTTGAAGGATTTATACAATGTAGAGTGAGATCAGCAACAGTTTCGAGTACCGATATAGGAGACAAGGGAAAAGTAAAGAAAGGAGAGACAGGAATCCCCTTTGAAATATACATATGTATACTTATGTATAGGTGGCGACCGTCTCGCGTCTTATTTTGGAGTGTGTGCGGCGCTTTTGCGACCCACCGAAAGGGTCGACTTCAAATACCGTCTCCCTTGAATCCACAGCTTGTCTAAATTTTATAGAATCTGCAACGTCCCACAACACCTCACTTTTGTCAAATAGAAACATTTTTTTTTATTGATCCTGTTATTATGCTTATAATTATACATACTTGTTAATTCATTCTCGTAGGGCGTATATATTAATATCGATAAATTTCCCAAGGCCAAATGACTCTAAAATAATCACTCCAACGAAGTATGACGCTGTTAAAAAAATGTTTGATTTTTAATGAAATGATGTGAGACTCTTCGTAATTTTGCTATTGAGTCCTTTCCCGTTGGCATCGCTTTAACCAGCTATTTTATATTCATTAGTACAAGTACTCTCAATTGCGGTCCAATTAATTAGATGCAACTAAAGCCACTGAAAAAGCAAGCATAATAAACAGAATATCAAATATTGCATTTCGCTAATACCACTTGAAATCGATCACCACAAACTGCACTTCATTTTATGACAACTTTCGCTGCTTTACGGTGTATCTCTTTCTAAGGCAATTAACTTCGATTCGCCGAGAGGAGGCATTAGCCTGGTAACGGAAAAGGGACCTGTGACATCGAGTCGATTGCTCATTCAGAAGGCAATCGGGAAGGATTCTGGCCTGTACACGTGTGCGCCGACCAACACTCATCCCAATAGTGTCAGGGTACACATACTCAATGGTAAATTGAAAGTGATCCTTCACTTTTTATTGCACTCGCAGTCTATCTTGATCGTTCAAGTCTGCTTTTACCTTTTTTCTTCCACTAAACTCTCAGTGTGTGAGTGTGTCACTATAAACGTGTTGACCTTTTCCATTGCTTTCTCTGCTTTCTCAGTTGGCTTTTATTTCAAGTTTCGTGTAGCTTTTACTCGAATTAAGGGGCAGCATGCATGCAGCTCGAGTAATTTGACTAGTAGCTCATAACTTTGGCTGGCCCGTATGATCGAGGATGTCGTGGACCGAGAGAAGGGTGTGCGGTGGATTTAGTTTGCGGCGGCACTTCTGAGAGAGCATGAGAGACAGTGAGAATCTGAGTGAGAGAGAGAGAGAGAGAGAGAGAGAGAGAGAGAGAGAGAGAGAGAGAGAGAGAGAGAGAGAGAGAGAGAGAGAGAGAGAGAGAGAGAGAGAGAGAGAGAGAGAGAGAGTGAGTGGATGCCGCCACTGCCTGGCGAGTGTCGCAGTGTGAAATTTGTTTCAGGAGAACACCCAGCGGCAATGCATCACGGTACCGCTGACAGAATGGCCGCGGCGATACCAGTGCTCGCCCCACTTCTTCTCTCAACGATAATCCAGCAGGTGCTTCTTCCCTACTGATATTACCAAGTACCGTGACTTGGAGGATCGAGGACTGTCATTATCCTACCTGGCAAATTCAAGTCGAACTCCGCCAACTTTTACGGCCGATTGAAAAACTCACCGGGAAATAGGTTGACAGCGAAACCGTCTGCCCTCTCCTCCCACAAGTATTTTTACATTGCCGCCTGAACACGCGCATCTTGTATTCTCCGTAATGGGAAAACTTTCCGATTCCACACACACTTTGGGAGATAGGTTTCGTGACCGGCAAGCCACATGGGTAAGAGTTGCGTAGATTTTTAAAGTAAGATGAAACTCTCTAGATGTACAAGGGTGGAAAGCTCTTTGAAAAGATACCCCATGGAAGTAGGGGATTCGGTGTATTTCTAATTGGTCCGAGGAGGAATTTCCTTTTTTTCGTATTGAGTGAATGTCAGAATAACATATGCATAGCCAATGAGATCGTTGGTTGGTTTTCTTGCGGAAAAGAGCAGTTAGAGTATTGGTCTCTAGAATCTAGGATCCCTTGCTACTGCTCAATTATCGAGAGCGCTCGTATCGGCGCGTAAAAGCATGGCGAAGGACCAACCGGTCGCCTACCGATACGAATGTCGATAAGTATTTCTGCCCGGTGATTGGGTAGGGTCGCGTATTCTAACGTAATCTCGTTATCGAAATATCGAACTATTGGGCCGCACAGCAACGTACTCACTCGCTCCGCCTCGCCACAAAAGCGGAATTTAATTAAGTAAAAACACACTGGGAAAAGCCGCCTCCCATAGACATCTTCCTACCTTCCAATAACATGTATGATCTCTTTGTGTTCCAACTCTTTTCAAAATCATTCGACCCCGTTTTGTACCCTTCGTTTCTCTTTATCCCTTTGAACGTATCCTGGAAATAGAATAACTCTGCAGAACACGGGAAGTGCATATTCGCCAAATTCAAAGACCTCTTCGTCAAATAACGCGCTTGATTCGGAGCTAAGCTACCTTGTGCAGATTGAAACCAGATGTAATCCCAACATAGAATAGACTGCAGTACTCGTGGTCTCTTATATGTTCTGCGCTCGTTACGGCTATTTTATTATACTCCATTTTTCAAATTATATTTCCCATTTAATATCTCGAAAGTAGTCATTTGGGAGAGTTTCGTGTGCCATTCAAGTTGACATGATAGAAATACATCGAGCACCCGGGGTTTTTAACAACTCTGTATTCACATTTATTCGACAGAGTTATAATGGCTTGACTGTCGGTTGAGAACTTTATTTTCATTATTGCTCGCTCGATTTACAGGCAGAACTCGTTTTTCTCAAATGAACGCATTCCTTATTGGATCGACTAACGGTCGAATTTTTTCCGTTACTCATCGCTCACGTCTGACTTAATTACGTACGTCGAGCAATTACTGAAAACTCTATGTTATAGATTCCAACACGAGACAGCGCGAGATTCACAAACTTTTTGTATATATATATATATATATATTGCGATAATTGTTGTTGCTCTACGGCAGCCTATCAACTGTTACCGTCGTTACTGTTCCTCCAAATGCAGCGTCCGTGTTTTAGTTACACCTGAGGGACCATCGAGGCAAGCGAAAAGAGACGCTCCCATTGCCCGAAGCCCGAATGAACTTGCGCTCTAGAGAACAGCAAAATGTAGAGGAAATCTAGTCGTTTAACAAATCTGTTGCTATATACATAAATCATTATAGCATTCCATGAATTTATCAATTCGTCAATGACTTCTAAATAGATATCGAATCGCCCATGGAGTCCAAAAAATGTCCGTCGTCTCATGAAATATCAGAACCTATGGCAACAAATCTGTTAAAGGATACTTCTACTTAAGTCGAATCTCTCCTATGCATAAGTCATTGCAACTGACACTTGGTTACATTGGAATATAGCGACTCATCACTGTAAGAGCTTCGCTGCAAGCTACTCTTGAACTGAGATTGCTTGACGAATAGCTCCCACGGAGCACACAACTTTTTATAGAGTCCAATATATGTAATGTTAACACAATTAGTACTTACAATTAGTGTCAAGTACAACGTCCTATCTTGCTTAACGAACGTTTTTATATATGTAAATAACGAAAGTGAAATTGGAGATTCCCGGCGATAGCACTTTGCTCCCTCGTTGTAGTCGTTTAATAAACCAATGAGACAACCATAGACTGATATGATGAACTGCACACCTTCCTAATTCTCTCCTCAGCATCATCGAGCTTCGGCTCGTTGGTACATTTCAATTAGTATAATGCGAGGTGTTAGATAGTTTACTTACAACAGTATCGCGCAATAACTCCTTCATAGGCTCGTAAAATAACTGGTTGGCGGAGTTTCTTGCTCGTTTTGTATTACCGTCGAGACGTCTCATTTAAAAAAGAGACGTTTTAATTAATCTCGGAGTCGACAGACGCTAATTACCTCCCTTTGTAGTTGACGAAGGACTTTTTTGTGCCTCTCCTCTCGCGCGCTTTGTAACGTCAACCGCTCACCATCCTCTTCAATCTTCCGTTAAATTTCACCTGCCGTAGGCGCCTAGAGTTGCTCCGCTTTTTCTTATCTTCTCTCTTCGCGTCGTCCTCCCTTCTATCTGTTATAGCAACCCTAACTACCCTTCTCTGCCACCACCCCCCACCCCACCCTTACGCTCTATCGCACTCTCTCCCTCTCTCTCTCTCTCTCGCACCCGCCTTCTAAAAGCTCCACGGAATTCAGCTGGGTTAATTGGTAAGTCGCGAATTTCACAGCTTTTCCAATTGGCTCTCACCCAGCTCATCTCATCCACTTTTGATCAGCTTTGTTTCCAGGTTGATTTTCGGAGGACAATTCGAACGTCAGTGAATTAAGTACGTACTTAAATAATATATAATACTATGAGTTATATGATGCGTTATATAAAATAGTGAGACGAGCTCGTATTTTTAATTATGACATTGATGAAAGATGATGGTGGACGTCGGCGGTTGGTAGACACGAGCCAATAGGAAAGGTGTCAAGTGTCCGGCGAAGTCTAAATAAATCTGTCGCTTAATCTACTTGGGTTCGGTCAAGAGAGCAAGGTAAGCATAAAGTGGCGGATGCTCGGTATGGAAAGCTCGCGTTTCAACTTGCCTCTCGCTCAAAGCAACCGCCCTCCCCGACGCCGACGCCATGCCGCGTAATATAGCCGCGTTAATGAATGGGGTTTAATTAAAAATTTCGCGCCAACTCGCCTGGGCAACAAATAGAGGCGCGTCGAGAAAAAGTCCTAATTGGAAGCCCCGACGGATTGTGTTCCGCACAATTATCTTCCGCCTCCCGCTCTCCTTTCTCTCTACCCCGCAACCACTCGCCCTACTAGCCCCCTCTCTTTTTTTTGCCACTCTTATTTTTCGAGTCTTTACGCCAGGCGCCTAATCCGCCAGGTCTATTAATGTGCAAATAGGTGTGCTGCGTCCCTCGAAATGTGACTGCACAGTGGTTCGTTACATATGGAGTAGTAGTGGGAAACCAATTATTATACGTTAACCGGCAATTTGCCATTTATTTTCCTAGTAAAACGGATAACGTCCAGTGTAGAATTTTCAAGTGGAATTTTCAATTTACAAGCCTCGACTCATATGGAAAAATATGGTAATACCAATTGCGGGTCTTTAAGGATTCTCGAACATTCACCACTCATTGGTATAGAGTGTGAGATTAGAAGGGTAATGAATATAGAATTAGAAAACGAAGATTAGATATATCGAGTTTCCAGTGAAAGGAAGTTGTTCGATTTCTGTGCGTCGAAGATAAATCGGATGATGGATACCACCGCGGGCGGGCAGTACATCACCGAATTCGACAATGAATCGTGGTTCGCAGCTCGCATGGAACTCTGCCAGTTAGCGAGCGGCGCGCACGCGGAGCTTAATACAATAGGTGAATAGGTCAATCAATGGACATACGCGACGCTCCCACCCAGCGCGGAGATACATGTAACGTGTAGCTACATATGTCACGCTCCATCCTCGAATATCCCCCGTGACGACCTCGATGTAACAGCCGGCTGTCCAAATCATACGATATGACACTTTTCGAACGTAACGCGACCAATTATTCGCTTCTCCTCTGGGAAAAGGAGGAACGATTAGTATTCCACTTGATTAGGGACAGTAGAGACTGAACGATGAATAAAAGATGGCTCGAACACTCTGTCGTCCCGAGGTGTGTCCTCTATTTAGATTTGGAATGCAATCAAAGGGACAGATTGCTCGCTACTACCTGCCAGCTGACCATTGCACTGTCAGAAGTGACGGTGCTAGTGGCTCGACCATTACTTACCAGCGCCCACATCGCGGTCGCAGACCGCTGAAATTCTGTCGCTCCAATTAGTAGTGAAAGCATCTGATTCTCTCGCTCACTCTCCCTTTATTGCTTCAACCAACAGCGTCCTTTAGAATTTCCATCACATTCAACCTTCCTCATAGCCTTCCATCGAGCGTATTAGCGTTTAGCCGAAGCAATTGAATCTGGCCCGGCACCTTTATCAAATTACAATGCAACTCTCTCTCTCTCTCGTATAAATGAAATTCAAATCTGATTCACTCATATTTCAGGGAGAAAGACATATAATGCTCGATGTGATCAACGAAAATCTGACTTTTCTTCGGGTTAAAGCATTTCTCTAGTCAAACTCGGAAAAGTACACTGGTAAGACTTCCTCCAATTAAAATGCCGTGGTATCTTCAATTCTGCGAAGAAGCCCAAGCGAGCTGACGCGGTTACCTCGAAAAGGAGAGCAGATGTTGTTAGAGCGATCGCTGGGAAATTTGTAAAGTTCAATTTAATTTCGAGGCTAGATTTATGTGGTCGAATGCGCTCTCCTGTTACACCGAGACACTGTCGGAGCTTCTTAATTACTTCTCCAGATCCGCTCGCTCTCTCGTTGCTTTACGATTCGCATTTATCAGGGCTCGGTGCGCGCGGCGAGGTTCTACGTGAAAATATACTGCCGAGAAACAAGGCAGTCCGCTGCCATTGGTTAAGTCCCTTCATTTGGTACGGGGCCTCCCTTGCGGCGAATAGAACATCTTCCCTTTTCTTCGGGTAGAAACACCGACACTGGGAAAGCTTGAGAGGTCAGCCGCTGATAGCCAATCTTCAATTAATACTTAATCGCTTGGACATTTCCCTTAATGCTTCTCCTATCTTCTTATGTCTCTTCAAAGACTGTATTACAGAAGTCCGAAAGCACCCCTCAACGATCATCTACTTCTAATGGCCATGTAATTCTTTAACAAAGCTTCATTCTCACCCTCAACCATTTTTGCTCCAATGAGTACATGTTTTCCTTCTTTTACATGGACTGAAAGAAGTCGACAACAATTTATTAACTACTAATAATTAAATCAATCGACATATGAATAATCACAGTAAACAGGATTCTAATAACTAGTAGCAAATGGTTATGATAAGTGGCAGGAATCAAATAGTGCCAGCTCAGGTAAAAGAAAAGTGGGAGCAGCTCTTAGTTTTCAAGCTGCATTTGCAAGAGCAACTCAAACCCGAAAGTACACCCACGAGAGCATCCACCAGTTAGGTTCCCCTTGCTGCCTTCGTAAGACGTTATTACGAGTCGGTGTCGCTTCCGTGGCGAAAAAGCAGCATGTATGCTTCCCAGTGGCATAGTAATCTCTGGAACGAAATCTCCTCCAGCTCATTTTCTCTCGAAGCGTGACTAATTCTTATTAGCGTCACCTTGTTTTGTCAGCCAATTATTAATACGGTAAGCATTACTAGTATTCGTTCATCTCAGTTTTGTACAGAATTATAGTAAATCTATTTATGCTTCAATAGTCAATCTTACTGATTCAGAAAATAAGTATCGCCAATCGTTTTCCCCCATTAAAACGGTATTGGCTCGACAAGGAAAAAGATGAGATATCAATGTTACCAAATGCCGTGGAGAAACTCGTGCTATACTTCATTGGCTGAAATAACTAGTTCAAGTCGAATGGAGAAGAACAGAGTGTAATATTGCGTATAATTAAATTTGACGCGTTACGTGCCAACTCTCCCGTGAATTAATCAATAAAACTGCTATTACGTCCGCGAGTACGTGTGACTGGTGTCGGGCGGAAAAAGCGAATCGGGAAAAATATGGATTTCCTGTGTTTATTAATGTGAAAGTCATATCCGTGCCAACATAAAAGCATATAGCATGTGTCGAATCGGTTATAACAGTGAACATAACAAGCTCTTACTCGTTTACAATAAATTCTCTGATATTCGATTGATGCCATTCAAACGATAATAGGACTCTTCTGCAACAATTCAACTGTTTCCAGTGGCAGCTCATAGAGAATGCATCTGGTTCTATATATAGCAAAGATACTTGAGAAAGAGAGAGATTGTCAGTGGTAATTGAGCAGTCACGTGACGACAAGTAGAAGAGACTAATCTTCCAGTGAATAGAAGTTTGCATGTATGTACTTACAGTGTGCAAGAGCGGCTTAGTCATACGAGTAATTCTTTCGACTACTTATCAACGCCGCAGCTGCTTCTGGCAACATTTATAGCCCCCTTAATCCGCGGTTCCATTAACACCGGGACAAAGTGTAGCGCATTAGGCTGAACTCGACCATAAAATCTGCCGCCGACAGTTAACAGCCATCGTTGTAGATTCTATGGGCCGAGAACTTCGCTACAGGGACTTTTATTCCCAGCTTGCTGCTTGCTTTTATTTTGCACTGATTAAAACTCTTATCCGAAGAGATCAAACATTTTGTATTCAGCAGCTTTTCAATGTTAGACATTGTTTATGTATTGATCTTTCTTTCGCATAACTTTTTTTTATCATTGAGTGCATCGGAAAAACGCAGTGTTAGTCGAAGATTCAACGATTGTTTTAAGATCTTGCAGCATACAACATATTTTCATTTGCCGCATATAAATCCCGGTGTAACAGACTAGCTGGCCATTCGCTTGATTTCTTTCCATCCTTCCGGAACAGATAGTGCAAGGGAAAGAGAGGGCGCGCAGTCGTTCGGCTGACGAATAGCTAGCCTGGCAACCGAAATGTGGCCGCGATTTCGACGCTAGCAGTAGTCCGCCCTCCGACGCGTTCAGACCAGCCACATAAAGAACTTTCCTAAATAGAAACGATCTAAATTTGTTTTGGCTATCCAGACCATCTGGGCGTACGAATTTTTCTTGGATGTTAGACATTCCAAGCGGGGTGAATGGTTAATTCCTAACAGTCCCCTTAGACTTGGATTGTACAAAGGAAATAGTCTCCTTTAATTTGATTCTCTTGTTTACCGGAAGCTTCAGCTTGTGAAGTGCAAACATTCGTGGAAAGGTTTGTGCGGTGCTCGAAGGGACAACTGGCGAAGTAGTAGTAATCCAATCTGATAATGTTACCAGTGCCACCCTTTATTTTCCTTTGGCAGAACAATGTGGAAATAATACCAGTCCAGACCCATTGGTACAAGAGAGCTGACGGATAAAACCATTACCGATTTCGTCTACGCTTTATTCCTTTATCCTACTAGCTTTCTCCGAACTATTATTTCGTTGAACAAAGATCGTTTTCCTTTTTCTGGAGCAGCTTTGAATTTGCCACCGGAACTCTTTCGGGTTTCAATACGATCGTTATTTCCCCTCCGGAAACCACTGTCTTACGATTCCAATTAGTACATTTGGAAGCTTTCACCACTCAGTTTAGACAGTCTCGGAAAGTAGAAAGGAAGTCTTTCATTGTATATCGCGTGGCAGGATAAAGCTTCAAGTCCGGGGAAATGAAAGCTTTTTATTTCTAGCACGGCAATATAGCATTTTCCAATTTCACCCCCAAAAACTGTCTGGCCTGTCTTATTTCTCAGTGGCTTGTTATTTTTTATACCGCTGAATCCATTATCCGGTAGGATCGAGGGCCAACGTTAAACGCAGCCAGCAAAATGGTGCCGTAGCCAGGGGCTATAATGCGGCACAGCTGCTCCGCTTTCCCGCGATCTTAACTGCACCATTATCCAATATGCAGACTTATGCAAAGTAATGAGAATACCTTTATGCATACACTTGCCGTGGCACTGCTTCCGGCCTCTGAGAAGGAAGCTAGAATGAAATGTCAATCATTATTAATATAGACGGTGAAGTTGGTGTTGGTGAAAGCACCGTCTAGATTTGACATACGCCAAACTAAAGGTAAGATGACCAGTGAAGCAAAAAATCCTAGGATTCGGTGAAGTAGAGTCGAGTGATTGATCGATCCGACAATTTGAATCCGGTGAGTGTCCGGCCTGGTTGGCTGGCTGGCTGGTTGGTTGGCTGGTTGGCTGGCTGGCTGGCTGGCTGGCTGGCTGGCTGGCTGGCTGGCTGGCTGGTAATTATCGAGAGGCTCGCTTAATTGGCTTGACCGCGACAGTCGCACGATCCTCCGGCTGTTCTGCCGTAATTTAAAGTAATGCAATCCTCTTTCTAATTAGCCCCGAGCCGTTAAATTGCACGGGCCGAATCGTCGAGCACGCAATTCTCTCTCACTTCCACTCTATCTCCCTCTCCACATTATGCACGCAAGCACCCGGCAATTTCTCATGTTTCCCATTAATGAAACTTCTCTTTGAAATGGAAGCTCCGATCAGCGTGATTCCTTGCTCATTCCGCTGACTTTATTGCACGCTCTGCTTTCCAATGTTTCCTCGAGTCGGATAGTCCAACTGAAATCCAACGCAACTGCATTCGGACTTGCTCGTCCGTACAATGAGAATGCGAAAAGCAGAGCAATAGATTTGAAAGAGAACTCCCTGAATTCATCCGACGAACTATAAGGAATCATCTCTCATAGCCGAATTTCTCAAGAGCTTCACATTAATTTGACCATTTATCTTCGGGCAATCGGATTTCTGGTCAGCGATGCGTACATTGTAAACGTGCGGTTCTGCTTTCCGAAATAGTGCAATGATAAAAGTGAAGTAGTCAAGATGAAGAAGGAGAGAATCGTTCAATGCAGAGCGATAACTTTACGCAAACTTGCAATAGGATTTCGCAGAATCTTCGAATGAAATGGTTAACCGTAAATAAAGTTGGCAAGAGTGCACAGTCGACAGGTCAATCCAGAAATTTTCCAGGTCCGATGAGAGACGGTTTTGTGGGGGAGAAACACAGACGCGTGGAATATATTTTTGCATTCGTATCGTTCTAGGTGCCAGAAACTCATTTCCTTCCACTTACAAAGACAGATGAATAGCACTGCGATGGAGAAATAGGAGTGAGATGAAGGACCAACATATACATATGTATATTGCATCTTGCATAAACGTGATCCAATGCCGAAAAAAGAAACCTAACGTGATCCAATCGATGAGATTGTAGTCCTATTTTTTATATACATACGTGTATCAAATTATAAATGTTACGTATATTCTTGTTATGTATGCACATGTATATTCGTAGGACGCATTGACTCTTGCAGACTTCGATTTTTCCACTCGGTTCTCCACATTGTTATGGCCTGACACGGAAGTACTAGAACGAATGGAGAAAAATGTCAGGGTTTCCGTTTCCTTGGAGCTGTAAATTGTAGCAATTCGTCTGTGAAGTGTATTCGAGTGGGGTGTACGCGTGCATATAACGGTACGATAAGGGCGATTACGGGGTGGCTCGTTACCATTTTCCGCGGGAGGCCAACTCGGTGACCATTTGCGACAGCAGAATAATAGTGCAATCAAAGGAAACGACAAACAGATCTTATCTCGTGTTGGAAAGGTACATAAATATAGCACCGTTGGTTCCCGCATAATGCCAGGTAACACCGGCTTAAGGCAACTAAGACGTTGCTAACGAATTGAGAACCGGATTAAGTTGCAGCGTGTAATCAATCCTCTCGGCACTACAAGCCAACCCGTCCGCCTCCTTTTCCTCCGTCAGTCCCCGCCGTCTTCCGATAATTGTTACACTCTTTCTTCGCTCGCCTTTGATAGCAGCCGTTCTCCCCAGAAATCGCAATGCAAATTGCAGCTTGAAAGGGCCGTTAAACCTTCAGAGACCGTCGACCGCTCGTCCCGTGCAATCTTGTCGGCAAGACTTTATTAAGGAAGTTGCGGTTTCACTTAAGTCGGCCAGACAGTTCGGCGATACTCAAGGACTTACGAGCACCGATTCAACTTCCATTTCACTGAGAGTGCAGTCAGCTTTTATTAATTAGTAACTAAATTCTTATTACCTGCTTCGTTAACGCTTTATCCATCATTGAAAGATATCAGCTCTGTAGAATGAAGATTCATTCATCCTCAAAGAGAAAGTAGGAACGTTCATTAGCGAGCATACGTGTAATGCGAAGCTTGCTTTAATACGATCGAAAAGGAAATTCGACTGAGAGATGTATAAAGGGCGATACAGATCGGACGTTTCGTACGAAGTGAAGGCAATCAACTGGATATGGACGAGCCGGAGAAGCAGCGTGATTTTTCGCGCAGGAACAATAGCATTTCCAGCGGCGCAAAAAGCCGGAAAACTGTTAGAGCACCTGGGGATACGGGGTTCGGGGAAGGAAGCCGCGGTCACCGGCCACCGGTGGAAAAAGAAATAAAACCGAATCTATAGAAACAGCCCCATTTAAAGAAACACGCGCGAGCCCTCCTCCACACACACACACACCCACACACAGACAGAGACACATAGCGAGGGAAAACGGGAGAATAGAAGAGAAAAACGTTGCGAATCGATCGCCAAGAGAAAAAGGGCTGCACAAGAAAAAAAGGGTGCAATATAGTGATAGTGGATTGTAACTTCACTTACCCGACATTCTGAGCTTCAGTTTCTTACAATCTCAATGGGTTCAATTAAAAATGACATAGCCGCGGAAAATTTAATGCGAGACTGGTAACAACAATGACGATCACCACCGTATGGAAGCGTCTAGCACTTTCATAGTTAACTGGAGGAGTTGCATGAAAAAGCAATGGTGAGAGAAGTGAATCGCCTGGAGTATCCGATAGGAAGAACAACGGAGAGTGACTGTAAAGAAAACAAAGAAGAATAATAAGAGGCAGCGAGTGCAAAAAGGTCGAACAATGTACAGTGCAGTGATAACAGAGCATTTGAACCATACAGTCGAGAGGAAAATAGATGTCCAATATTCGTCTTGGTAGAATGGGAAAATAGTGAAAAGGGTTGATAGTCCGTACGGGAAAGGGGCGTGTGGACGCCCGTTTATTGGCCCGCATTCCGATTGCTTGTTGGACAATCACGAAGCCAGGTAGATAAATTGCGTGGAATAATCAAAAGCCCTATCCGTCATTATCAGGCGAGTTAGAATCAGTGAGCGGCCAATCTCGATGGTAAAAGGGTTGCAATTGGAACAGAGAGAGTTGAGAGAGAGAAAGAGAGAGAGAGAGTGGAAAGTGTGAAGGGCTTGAGGCGAAGGTATCGGCTTGCAGCGTAAAACCGTTATCTAGAGTGGTATACTGGTGCAAACGCGATAAGACTCTTTCGCCCTTGCCTGCCACCTCCACCCCCACCCCCACCCCCACCCCCCGGCCGTCACCACAGCTTCTCTCTGACCCTCTCTAATCGTATTACGCACACGTATCTGCACACGGACACATCTACTTACGGTCAAACGTTAGGAGGCCCCTATTTCAATTTTACGCCGACTTGCTCGCAGCTCGCAGTCCTATCAGAGGGGATGTCGCCGAGCCCGACCACGTTGATGGAACGTAATTATGGACAGGCTTTATCGCCGCAAAGGTAAACGCGCTCCCTCCAAGCTTGCCCAGGTCGCTGCTTCTTCCACCTCTACCATCATCTCCCCCACGGTTAACTGGTGAAATATTTCTCTCTCCGCTGGGCTCACGCTACACGCCAGTTTAACATGCGCACCTTTAGTATCACCGTCGCCATAGAAGCCGATTCACAAGTGTCATCACAGCCGATATAACTTCCGCTAGATTCTAAGTGCGAGTCAGTCAACTCATTAAGCGCGCACCATCTAATGAAGCGGCTAGCATTTTGAAGAATAAGCGATCGTTGAAAGGGTTGGGGGGATAGAATTCTCGAAAAGCCAGTACCGGGGGGCAATCATTTACGGATTAGAGAGGCACCCTCTTCTTCTCGATGAGAGAGAGAGAGAGAGAGCGCGCATATCTTCATTAGCACTGGCTTGAAAAGCTCCCATGGGCCAGAAAGACGCGAGTGTGACTGGAATGGTGAAAGCCCCACGGGTAAAAGGCCGCCCAGCAAAGTTCTGCCGGTAATAGCGTCGCAACTGCTCCAATGTCTCGTATCACGGATCACTGAACACTTTGTGCTCGTATCAAGCAGACTTTCGAGAATCTCGTTCTTGCGTATTCTAGGCAAGAAACAGCACATTTTTCTCATTGTCAGTTGACAGTGAGCGTACCATTACTTTCCAATTCATTTCATTCATGGACGTGCCATTTGAAAGACCACAAACAGCAGTAAACAGGGCAAATGTTTGGATGTACGTAATTGAATGCTTAAGCAACGGTTCGTCGCATACCAGAACCAATTTAAATGCATTAGACTTTAGGAACTTTCTTATTAGCTCTCGAACGTTCGTGATCGGATTCCGTCTGGCATTTGTACCGTGAATATTTCATGACAGAGCCTGGTTACCACCTGGCACGCGATACCAACTCGTGTGGGTACACGCGTACATGTATGTATGTATATATGAGAGCCTGTCTATCGGCATGTTCTGGTGTTATATTAAAATTCAAATTTCTTATCTTACGCCTCGCTCGCTCCTTACTAACGTCCTCTCGAACACCGAATTTAACCATGCACTTGTGCCACCATCGCGCACTCCCTCTTACCCGGTTAACCCAAATAAGACCTTATTCCTTAAGCCACTGCTTTGAGATTTTCATTTGTTAGTCACGAACTCCCACCCTGTAACATCTGCCGGGGATTTTTGGGAGAAATGTTGTAAGTAGTTTGTAAAGTGGGAAGCACTTCGACGGAGTTCGATAAGCCGTCTCGGTTGACAATAGCATCTCAAACCCATCGTATTGTTCTCCGTGATCAGTATAGTAAATTTACACGAAACATTTTTATAGACGAAGTTATTTTCTTGTTGTCTAAACTGAAAGAGAATTTTGAAATTATACAATTTATCTGTCAATAAAAAGAATTAGATAGGTTCTACTTTTATCTTGTCTTTCAATCGTTCAAGTTCTCGCCTGTCTCTTGCCAGAGCTCGTCCAATTTTTCCCTCCTTCCGGGAATCGCAGCTGCTTCTCAAATCTCGATCTGCGTTCCGACACTTCCTGCCTGCTATCTCCAAGAAGGCAAGAAACTCAAGTCAACTGTATAAAGAGGCGGCCAACAATCTCGAGAGTCGGAGAATCGTTTCCCCACCAATACGGAACTTTCGATCGATGTCCGATCGGCTGTCCTTGCTGAATTTGCCACTTTTCCCTCGAGCAGTAGATAGCCTATCGACATTTAACGTTGCACGTCCGGGTGACATTGACGCATCCATCGATACGCCGGCATCGATTTCCCGTCATGATATCTTATCATATTGCAGGAGACAGAGAGAGAGAGAGAGAGAGCAAGAGAGAGGGAGAGGCGGAGTGCCGGCACGTTTCAAGCCGCGTAAATTTCGACAGCCAGTCCCCAAAGTCGTCGTACTTTTGAAGTGCGTCCGTGAAATACATGCCAATGCGAGAATTCCAGCTAACCCAATCACTCGTTCATCAAAAAGTTTGTTCGACGGAAATGGGCGAAGTAAAAAAGTGTAAAAATCCTAGGAGGAAATCGTGGCCAAAGTTAGAAAATCCTTTTATAACTTTAATGGATAGGTTAAGATTGGTAGCACGATCATTTGGAAAAAGAAAAGCAATCCAACGTCGAGTATAATAAAAAGGGAAAGCAGAGATAATACAAACAGCAAGATTTCGATCTAGCATGGAGTGTTGTGGAATTCCTTGTTCGTGAATCGTGCTATCAGGCTAGGCTTTCTAGAAACGAGGCTGCCAAACTCCAATGAGTGCCCCTTCATTCCGAAAATACTGGCTAGCACCGCCTTTTCTTCAATAGAATGGAGTCGATTCAATTCACACCCCAAGGGCTCGCTTTTACCTCGCGAAGAAAAAGGGGCTAAACTTCCCACGCACCCTTCTCCACCACCTTAAAGCTCTCCTTTCGACTAGTAGCTATGCTCCTATATCATCGGACTTTAAGCTTTTAACTCCTCTTGCATACAATGCCAGGAATTGAAAAATAGCTTTATAGAAATAATGAAAATCGAGGAAGCGAGGAATAAATATAATATATGTGGAAGGAACTAGCAGACAGTAAGAGGTCGAGAGGTCGAGAGATGAGTGTACGAAGGGTTAGCGAGTCAAGTATAAGCCGTCGGCCCAGCGCCACGCCACACCGTGCCTCGCAGACTCATTGTCAGGCAGCTGGCTCGAGCTCGGCTGGTATTTGAAATTCAAATTCATCTAGTGCCAGAAGAATCCAATTTTTCTCGACTTTTCCTATCGCCACGAATGTCCGAACGGAGAAGTCGGACACTGGGACCATTTGTCTTGCGAACGTCGTTCAAACCCACCGTTAGAGACCACCACTTCTAATACCACCTAGTTTTTCGACTACCTGTGCGATCGACCAGCGCGCCCTTAAATTCTATACCCTGACCTCTCCCATTCCTATGCTTTCCAACCAAGATTCTTGGTACAATTCCGTAAGGTCAGACATCTGCATAATAAATTACTAATTCCGTTGGAATTATCTTGTCGTTATTGTAATTGATATTTTTTATTTTAAAAGATTAGTCGATTGTCCGGGAGTGTACAATTGATATTTATAGATCGGGAAAGATAATCTACAAGATACACGTGCAGAATTATCTTGTGATAATGGAAACGTTGGAAAGGAAGGAGAATAGAAGTGGTTAGTATGGAATCTCAATGCATGGAGCTCGGCCGGTTTCATCCTACTCACGCAGCCAACCCTACTATAAACTCGGTCCGACATAACGACATATTCCCGGCCAATATACAAAGGCAAAACTAAATCCCTGAGCTTTACCCCGATAGACGCTCTCAACGTAATGGAACACGAAACCAGGATCGAGCTCGTGCAGTGAGGCACTTGATGCTGCTCCGCTCTCGAAGCTACACATTGCCTTCCAGCGTATATTGTTCGTCCAAGCTTTGCTTCCCTATGTAGATCAATGCTAATTTCGACAAACATACCGTTACCTGCATTTTCGATTTCCCGCCGCGTGACACTTCTGCCAAGCGGTACTCTAATCTTGAATCGAGAGGTTGCAAAGGCTAGTCTCTGCATCCCGAACATGTACCTGGTTTATTGGTTATTTCTCTCTTAACTGCACCAACTGTTTC
This sequence comes from Ectemnius lituratus, assembly GCA_910593735.2. Lineage (NCBI taxonomy): Eukaryota > Metazoa > Arthropoda > Insecta > Hymenoptera > Crabronidae > Ectemnius > Ectemnius lituratus. The sequence goes on from OU343034.1 coordinate 21,876,806, forward strand.
GTCACAATAAATCCGATTTCACGGTAATCTCAATGAAAGTAGCCCGAGTTAGTCCAACTAGGTTGCCGTCTGTTGGCTAAATCAGATCGGTGAAACTAGACCGCATTAGCGGAGTGATGCGCTTATAACGATACACGGACCATATGGACAAATGACGCAACATTATGCTGAACGAAGCAGTGGTCGAGAGTGTGCACCGGTGTTCGATAGGATCGCTTATAAACACATTGGTGCAATATTAATCATGAGTTCGAACGGGTCGACGAACGCGCTAATTGAACAAATGGATAGATTCCCCTCTGCTCACGTTAATCAGCCGTCTGCACTCGTTAATACGAAATAACGAAGGCATTTCAATTCAGAGCTCAATGGTGACGGACGCCTGCCGTGTTGAATAATCCTCATCATTTTCGAAAGTACCTCAATTTCTTCACCCCTGATTGGACTTAAAGTAGTTGCATCAGTACCGTAATATTTAAAAGTTAACCGTTGGCCAAAGGAACTGTTAACTTTGCTTTACATACTGTCGGTAGGCTAAACTTTTCTGCCTGTTCCCTTCAGAAATTTGCGAAAAAATGAATTTTGAGGTAGGGCTTTGGAATTTATATCACTTCTTCCTTGATACACGAAAACATTCTCCACCAAATTTCAGCCCCGGAAAATGTCGGGAAGTATGAAAAACATGGGAAAAACCATAAAAACGAATTATTCAGGATCGGTTTTCTATGTGTTTTCGGTACAATTCCGGCATTTCTGCCACTGGTTTCATGTTTTGTATCCGTTTTGATACTCAAACAATCGATTTATGAAGTTTCATCAAAATCCGAGAACCTTCGAAAAATCGAAAATTTGTCAAGGGGTACATATGGAAAAATTTGCGAAAAAATGAATTTTGAGCTGGGGCTTTGTAATTTATATCACTTCTTCCTTGATACAAGAAAACATTCTCCACCAAATTTCAGCCCCGGAAAAAGTCGGGAAGATTGCAAAACATGGGAAAAACCTCAAAACTGAAATTTTCAGGATCGGTTTCCCATATGTTTTGGGTACAATTCCGGCATTTCTCCCACTGGTTTCATGTTTTCTTTTCGTTTTGGTACACAAATAATCGAAAAATCAAGCGTTCGTCCAAGTCCCAGAACCTTCGAAAAATCGAAAATTTGTGAAGGGGTACATATGCAAAAATTTGCGAAAAAATGAATTTTGAGCTGGGGCTCTAGAATTTATATCACTTCTTCCTTGATGCAAGAAAACATTCTCTACCAAATTACAGCCCCGGAAAATGTCGGGAAGATTGCAAAACATGGGAAAAACCTCAAAACTGAAATTTTCAGGATCGGTTTCCTATATGTTTTGGGTACAATTCCGGCATTTCTCCCACTGGTTTCATGTTTTCTTTTCGTTTTGGTACACAAATAATCGAAAAATCAAGCGTTCGTCCAAGTCCCAGAACCTTCGAAAAATCGAAAATTTGTGAAGGGGTACATATGGAAAAATTTGCGAAAAAATGAATTTTGAGCTAGGGCTCTGGAATTTATATCACTTCTTCCTTGATACAAGAAAACATTCTCCACCAAATTTCTGCCCCGGAAAAAGTCGGAAAGATTGAAAAACATGGAAAATACCACCTAAATTAGATGAACTTGATTATTCAGAACGCTGTTTCCAAGTGTTTTCGGTACAATTTCGTCATTTGTGCTACTGGTTCTATATTTTCTATCCATTTCGATACTCAAACAATCGATTTATGCATATTTCATTAAAACCGAAATAACGTATGCAATTTGCCAACATAATAACCAAGTGCTATTGAGGGCTTATGTTTCGCTAATAATATCTATTATATGTTGTTATTATATTAATGCCGGGGAAGAGACAACAAATTAATAAAAAAATAAAAAGAAATAAAGCTAGCATAAGATATTGTGTGGTCCAGTGCGAAGGGAGATTTTGCCAACTGGAGTCTGAATGCAAAAAGAGAAATTGGGAGCACAATGTCAGGAATGCAAAGGGCAAGAGAGAGAGAGAGAGAGAGAGTGTGGTGGCAGGGAATAGCAGCAAGGCCTCTGTTTACACAGCGTTTACCCCACCTGGTAATTACCCGCAGTACCACGAACAAGACTCCCGTTGCGAAACGCCTTCTGCATCAATCACTTAGCGTGCGATACGAGACTCGTACAAGCAAACACCTACAAGCGAGACCACGCGAGTGCCATTTCCTTCACCTTTCGAGAAGTGCACGCTCTCCAGACCTTGGGTTGCAAGCTCAAAAATTCACGCGTGCAAGAGGCCGAGGCAAATGCCAAGTCGTTGTACCTATGAGTATATTTCCATTAGATTTAACGATGGATTAATGACGGGAATGAGCTGCACTCGTTAAGTCGAGCTTTTAATTGGCTTCAAGTCATAGTCTGACAGTTTTTCTAGCCCAGACTTTCCTTAATATATGCAACATAGTGGGCAGCATGATGAAAAGCCACATAATAAGAAGTACAAGGTTCTCACTGGCGAGTGACGTGTTTACGCCTGGCCGCGGAACTCCTATCTCCTGATTACGAGCTATTTCGCCTGACGCGAACAACGCGGCTTAACGAGTTTCAGCGCGTCCTCCACCTTGCGGAACCCCCAACACCCCCGAACCACCCTGAACCACCCCGAACGCCCTCGTAAAACCGAGAAATTCTAATGATATTCCTTGCCGCCGTGTCCTCCTACCAACAGACTCGCATTGGCGATTTCAATTTCGCTAAACGGCCTCTCATAAGTTTACCACCAACTGCTTTTCCCGTGCAGCAGACACTTATGCTAACTATAAACTGTGAATGGTGAATGCAAGTGAATGCAAAGTGACGAGGAAATCATGAATTATCCTAGTGCGAAGTATGAATAGTTCAAGTGATGGCGAACTATCACCGATTCCCCCGAGGGAAGTGGACAAAACAAAGGGAATGCCTCTCGAAATTCTTGCCTTGGGACAGCGGACTTTAATGGTGGTACAAATCTCAGTGAAATGGAGCTATTTTCTTGGTACCACGTTGCCGAGCTTACCCATTTGTTCTTTCAGTTTCTCAGCTGTCAGTTCTTGTGCGGACATCCTTCTCTTCTTGCAATCCTACCACCTACCATAAGACAGCTCGAATTACACTCGTCTACTACTTCCCATTTTTAGTAATACTTGCTCTATCGAAGAATCTCTACTAAAGTTTGAGGTTATATTCCAGGAATCTCCATTAAGTAAGGGAAATTTTAAATTGATGTTTTTTCTGATTCACCTCGCAGGAATGCGAGTAATAGTCGGGAAATGTAACGGTTAGTTGTACCACTCTTTCCTATTCCTTTGTATAAACTGCCATCAGATTCAATTTTAAACTGCTGCCTCAAACGACCACGTCGCCGCCAGGCACCTTAATATTTCCAGCCAACATTGCACTACTGCAACCACAAAAACTACCCTTTTATCCCTGCTTTTTAGTCACGAGAGCTGGATTAAACAGGCTTAATGCACCACTGATAATACCTACTCCAATTTCAAAATATGCGCTGTGCAAATTCTGGGGGCGAATAACGCTCAATTAGCTAACGCCAGCGGCTATTCCGCCTGTCGACGGTATTATCTTCGTAAAATTGAACTTTTATTATACCTATTATCGCATACCGCTAACTGCTCCAACAATCATTGGAATCGCATCCAGTAATCTCTACGACAAAATTCGAAAGTTGCGGACACTGCCAAACTTTGAAATACTGATCGAATGGGTCAATGTACTTTTTGGGTATTAAGTAAAAAAACACGATAACGTAACATCTTAGAATGTAGATTTTTGAAAGTTTTAGTTGTCTCTCTGCGACGTAGTTGAGGGTTTGTGCATCCCAATTATTATTGAAGAAGTATCACGTTTTAGTAAAGTGAGCGAGTGTAAAAACTTGTCTCTATAAATAACATGTTGTCTCAACAAGTAGCATTATGAAAGGGTCGCCACGAGATTCCTGGCGCCAACCTGTCTATCTAAGATTCTCTTTCACATGCGGAAAGGGCAAGATCTCAGCACAGACAGAATGCCAAAACATCAGGAATACCACGGAGTACCCTTTACCGATGAACGCTTGAGCGTCGAAGGTAGCAAGTATTCTTTAAATATAGATGCACCGGTTAAACTTTCACGCGATCAATTCTCCCTTATTTCAGTCTCTCGGTTTTCCGTTGGTTCTGTCACTGACCGAAGAATTTCAGACATCAAATGAGTGGTGTAATGTTTTCGAGACTTGTAACAGTATGAATTTTATTTACTGTTCTAATGTATACACCGATTATGACACTAAATGAATTAACGATAATCGTATTACACTATATTTGGTAAATAGAATTTATTCGATTGGAAATACTGATCATTAATAGCCACAAAAATGTCGTTATGTGATATGTGTCGGGCTAGTATCAGTACTGACTGAGAAGATAATTCTCATGTGTATTCATTCATGGTTGATCGGTTTTCCGGGGATTCGTTTGACCATCATAATAGGTATATTAGTGGCGAGAAAATTACTTTCTGCTAATTAATCTGATCCGCTTTCCCTTCCTCGCCAATCAATTTAAAAAGAGTGCAATACTTGTAACGGTCATTTTCGATATAATTACCACGAATGAATACGAATTAACTCTTTCCAATCTGATTTTCCATAAGTATAGTAAGCCTTGTCTGGAATATCCCGGTGTTTGATCGGGAAGAGATAAAGCAATGAAAGGATAGTCTAGACAGTTTGTTTCATCACTTCTGTTGATCGTCCTTAAGAAAGTCTTGACGTTTATTCGATACAGGATCAGCAATTGCTTTTGCTTCTTGCCACTCGATACTCTTTCTTTGGTAGACATCCGCTTTGTTAGCCAGCACTCTCATCATTAATAACGTTGATTGGATATCGCGGTATCTTTTCGGCAAACCGATATTACAGTCTCTAATATAAGAGCCTGCAGTCTTAATGGAAAAAAGGGTTAATAATAGTCCTGCTAAGTGAATAATTACCCTAGCCCTGCCACTTTCCCAGGCGCTAAATTGCACTCCATTGCAAAAATTGGAAAAATTGCACAGCCTGCCTGATAAGGGTGGGGACCCTTTCAAGCAAAGCCATATTGCAGAAAATTAGTTGGCTAAATTACTTTACAGCTTTGTTACTGCACTTGCAATTTGTGTATGATTAATTATAAACCCCCGACATTCTTTGATAATGAAGATCCGTAGCGTAGCGAGGGGTGAGGGGCTGAGGGGGTGATAGTCGGGGGAAGAGGGATGATTCACTCGCTTTAATTACATTTGGGCGCGTTAATTAATTAGCGAACGCTTTGAAACGAACAGTGCGAGGGCAACACTCGCATACGCTACGGTTTATGCAGACTTGAGTGCACGACGCTGACATTATTCCGCAACAGCAACTAATTATAGGCAGTAATGAATTAATAATAACTGGACAGGCAGCAACGATCTCTCCCAAAAGCTAGAAACTAATTTCGAATATGAAAGTGGTAGAAGAACCGGCACCCTAACTATTTATTTATGATGACATATTAAACTTAATTGCACTATTGAGATCACTTGAGACACATGTCTATGCAGGACACGGATTTGTGACATAAGCATATGGATATAAAAGAATTTCAACGCGAAACGATTCATATTATATAATTATTTCACGCCAGTCGTTCCAGTAGTTAAATGGGAGGCATTTCTCTGGGCTGAATCGTATTTACGAGCGATCGCGGTATCAATGAAGCAGGGGTGGTTTTACGAGAGCAGTAACTTCGAAATTTCCGCGGGCATTCACAAAAGGAAATCGATTGGGGGTGAGACTATAAGGCATTTCCTGGCTGAAGAGTGGGAGTTGGGAGGGGGGAGGGGGGTTGGTGCGCGCAGCGTTAACGTATCGAACGAGTTCGCTTAAGCAGAGTCGACAGAACGTGGGAGATAATGGGCGCGCAAAAGGCGCGCAGATTCATCGACTATCGCGAACTAACACCGATTTACGAGGCTGCAATTTTGAATACGCTCACCTCTCACGCGAGAACCGAACAATTCTATCCGCTAACGTCGCTCCTTTTCTAACTTTTCATTTTCCACTTTTTCCAATTCTCTCTCCTCATCTTTCCTTCTCCCTCACACCTTCTCGCACACACAGATCAAACCACAACCCGCCTACAGCACCTTCCCGCGAAGGGGCTACAGTTTAATTCAATCTTCATAAAGTCACGTCTCCAAATCCACATCCGCTTTATGGTAATGACTGCCAGCTCAACGTTTCGGCAACCATACCAAACCAAGAGTTCAACTGACGTTGCAAAGTTTCCTTCATTTTTACTGCACCACCGATATTAATGATGAGCGCTCACAGCAGTACTTCGCCACCTTTGGAACCCAGCATCTACCAAGCGTCAGTCGAGGCTTCATTAAAATGAACGCCAGAGTTTTTCTCAACTGGAATACTCGTTTGAATAGACGAGAGTGTTATTTAATAGAGCCGGTGATCCAGTGGCGATCCTATTTCCTGCCACGATCGAAGTAATAGCACAGCTATATCAGCAATCTAAACTGATCCTTTTGTCTCAGAGGTTCCTGACTGCCAAAAGAGATTAAACTCGCAGACGCAGACGCATTAATAAGCTGCGCGGTAAGCTCTGGCGCTATTTTCAATAAGGTCGTCAATCGACAATCGAAAGGCTGCCACTTAGCGTCGACACGGGACACAGCCCGCTCATTCTAAACCTCCCACGCCTCGAACCCTTAAGAATCCCTCGTCACTCCAAGATGGCTGCTCCAAAGGAATTAAGTTCCATTGTTATCGAGGCATTAATATGAATATGAACAAACCGTGTCGACTTTTCCCCCCATTGGAATACAACCAGTGCGACGGTCGAATTAAAGTCGCCAGTTAGAAAGGAATAAAGCTTTCCGAAGGGTGGTGGCTGATAGAACTTCACTTTTCATTCTGAACAGTAGCTGCTCGGCTAATGGAAGAAATGCCAGTCGAGTAAGTCGAGGAACCGTAGAACAAGAAAGCGTGCTTCTAGGAAAGCATGTCACCCTCGTCACTGGCATCTTTCACCTCGGATATGTTTTAAATATAAAATGCCACTCGGAAGAAACTGGAATCTCTGTCACCACTGTCTGTTGCGACACTTCTTCCCATTCCATGTTTTCTGCATCATGTCTCTTGAAACAGACAGCGATGCTTTTAGTTTGAATTGCTAAATCCGACTCAGCCAGTCAGCTCCGCTTCATCTTATTACTGTTTCCAATTGTTACAAGTTGCAGCTTGGCAGGCTCACTAATCTCGTAAATATTTCCTCGTACTCTCACTTTCAACTATACCCAAGAGAACAATAAAAAAACAGTGGAAATCATTCGCTCGATGAGAAATCAATTTGTTGATGGGAAATTTAACGTAGTGATACCTGCCCGAGAGAATATCACCGGTGATGAATAATTTCCCGTATGACTGTGTGAAATGGGGTTAATCGGGTAAGAGAGGGGTGCTCTCAAAACACCGTATATTCGAATATAAACGCCACCCAATTTATCACTTTTCACGTGCTCGGTATGATTGAAAGCTCGCGGGTTTACCCATTCTCGCGCGAACGGTCACTGAAATCCGTAGCAGGCAGCTGTTGCAATTTCGTTGCCGCACTAATTTCAGAGATCCAGTGAGCCATGATAATGGCAACGCGGCCAGGAATATTGATAGAGAATGGAATCCTGCAAGAGTGAGAAAAAGGGGAGGTTAAACGCGAAAGTAGAAGCAGTTGTAAGCGAGAGGGAAGAAGTACCACAAGGTTCGCCAAGATAAAATTGTCAAGCTCGCATTCCACTCGTGGAAGTAGGTACAAGCGTAGCTGGTCCTATTCCGAACTGCCCGGCTATTGTATTTAGCGCACGTACAAACTCTTTGTTTCCTCAAGTTGGATCATTCGTTTGTTCGTAACGTGACAGTATACCACCAGTACGTGGAATGAGCGGCCATCGACGAGTCGTAACGCGAAGCTACGTGGCGATGAGAGTCGAACTCCGTTTGAACATTGCAATGTGGTTGGATACTCTGCGGGTAAATGATTCTTTAATTCTTCAGTCTATCGTACAGTAACGATACGGGCGATTAATCCATCACATCATTACGGCGGATAATCTATCGAAATGGTTATATCCAATCCACTTTTTTTCACACGGAACTTCGATCAACCATCGAATCTTCGACAAGTCATAATAAGCAAACCGTAACGATGATCATTTATAAGGATTTGATGAAAAGTCTGGTAAGGTAAAGTATGCAAGAAATGGAAAAAACTTCCCTCGACAAAGACTTTCCCCTTGAGCCAAGGGAAAGCAAACTTTTGGTCGGTTATAAAAGTTTTTGTCGACTTAATCTGAAGTTCACGATAAGAAGATTGCATCAAACGGGTATTGTAAGTCAGAGGGCCGGCTGCTCGAGAGTGGCTTTTACCGTGACCGCTTCGACAAGAAGCTTTTTCGTGGCGTGGTACACGCCAACCAAGCCAAAAATACATTTTAAATATTCAAGAGATGAATGTAGCTGGCTCTATTACATTTCACTCAAGATCTTGTTGAAGAACTCTCTATCGGCAACTTTAAGAACATATTTTCAGAAACAAGAACTTGCTACAATGGATTCAGAATCACTTCTGCTTCCCATTGCATGTTTACGCCCTCGTTCTTCCAATTAATTATTTCTCCAGCATACTTCACTGTAGATCTTAACTTTCTTCGTAACAATGGTATCTGGAACATTCAATGAAGTCGATCTTTAGAAATCTTCTTTAGAGATAGATTACGTCATCTCCAGTTTAATGTAAGTTATCCTATACCAGAATTCAACCGTGCATCCATGCTCGCTCTCCTTTTTTACCCTGACAGCTTCCTGTTCTATTTCGGGCGAGTCAGTGCCATCTATCAAAAAAGAGCTCTCTCCAAGGAGAATCCTAGCAGCATGCGACAGCTATTTTTCGTAGTCTTGCGGTGCCAAGACCGAACTAGAAAGCCATGACCACTTCTCTTCTCTCGTTTTACCTGCGCTTCTCAAGCTTTCCTAACACCAGCCACTTTTAGATAAGCACTAAAAGCACTTTTCATAGCCACCGGTAATCTATTTCCCCTTTTCAAGAATAGGTGAGCAATCCAGTTATATGTATAGAAGATTAAGACTGACAGAAGTTAATTCGGCCAATCCTTGTTATTGGATTCGACGGCTCAAATGACAATGAGGTATTCAGTGGTAACAACAGGGGTGCTAATCAAGTCACGCGAAATGAGATCACCAAGGGTTGATAGGAATATTATGCGGAGCGTACAAATTGCAATGAATAATAGATACCTGTAGTGTATAGGGTAGTTTTGCGGGACATGTGGTGGTGGGTGGATGGGTGGATGGGTGGATAGGAGAGTTGAATTAATGAAATTGCTGGTAGAATTGCACGGGGTAAGTGTTGTCTGGCATTTTTGCAATTGATCAATACCGTTCCCTACATATCCCGCTAAGCCGGGAGGAAAATCGGTAAGTAGCTTCTCAAAAGGAGTTTCCTTCGAACGTCAGAAGCACTGTAGCCAGACCTGGATACGACTGCCAACTCCTTGCTGAGTTTCCTGAAAAGCTTCCGTAACAAGAACCAGACCAACCGATACACATTCAATACTGCACGTCTATCTCCCTCACTGTACAAGTAAAGACGAAGACGAGTGGTGAGTCGGTGGCAGCCCAATCCCCAAGATTACTTCAACCGTATAACAAGAAGAACTGGGATGTTTGAATGAACTTGATGAACAATCTAATTAATATCAAAGTACTCCGACACTTTGAATATACTCAGACTCTATCGGATGATATAATCGACTATTATATACAGTCTGCGATCGGTAAATCAGAAGCTGTCTCCGATGGCCGACATTCTCGAATCGACTTAGGATGGCGAAGGGGTCGATTCTCGCGAGTTCACGTTTCGCAAGCATGAAGGGGCGATATAAATTTCTAAAGGGTAACTTCCCCTTCCTCGGGGATAATCGTATGCCTCGGTTTTCTCGTAAATAAGTCACGAGCGGGAGACGTTGTTTAATGGATGAAGCGGATTTCAGACTTACGAGGAATTCCTCTTAAAAGAAGCGCCACCCTTGATCAGTCGTCTAATAAATAATAATGAAGTCTCGACCGTACATGGCTATCACACTAGCAACATATGACTCATGAAGAATCCTTACTTCAAAGTACCAATTGGCTCAATGTTCGATGTATTTCGAATCGGGGATATTGGGATCTGCAAATTAGAAAGGCAACCAACGCAGCAGCCAAGAAGATTGCTGCCAGCCGTAAGCAGGCACCATCTGTTGCGGAGAACTTCTCTCTCAAGTTAAACGCGAACTGCAATGTGGATAACATCCTCTGGTGGTCTACCTTATCCTATTATGACAATCATATCGTCATATTTGACCAGATTCACCAAATCTAATTAAAGTCTGTTCATACACATTCACACAAAACGGTACCGAAAACAGTTGCAGAATATCGTATAATCAATACCTAGCAAATTTCTAAATAAAATTTCACGACAAATGAAGTATCAATGGAGCAAGTGAAAAGAAAATGATTTTATAAAGTTATCCATCATTCGTTCGCGTGCTAGGAACTTCGAAAGATTTAAATGTGAAAGAGAAAAAGAAAAGTGCATGGCGCGCTCGCAAGAAACGACAGCAATTAAGAGGTCGACTCCGGAGAGCAAAGTTCTATGCGGTCCGCCTTAACCGATTGTAAAAGAGTATAATGTACTACTACATTGGCTGGATATACGATAATGTGGCCGGAACGTGCCACCAGGCGTTTTGCGGGCAGCGGCCGAGTACTTTCCCAGCCAGGGAACAGGTCTAGTAGGATTAAGCGGCAAACGAGCAAGCTAAAAATCCACGAACGCTTGAAATTCAATGTACCCTTGATTAAGGCATTCTACGATGGAAGAGTGGCGTAGTCGAGGAATAAAAGTGAGACAAGCAGACGAAGGCAGAACTCGACCATGTAATTCCAGTATGCGGTGTTAAGCGCGCGTGACTTATTTCGAAGGCGATATGAACTTATGAACTGAGCCGACCGACGGTATAAAAAGCGAACGATATCCGGGGGTTAGTCGTCGTACTGGAGAAGTCCTGGCCTAAATTAATCCTAGCTTGGAAAAAGCACTAAAGCGTGAAGTGAATACTTGAGCACGGCAAAGCGGGTACCGCGCAGCAACTTGCAGTCCCAGGCCCTCCCCGTCCTAAGAACAAGAGCACTAGATCTGCCGAAATAGTGAAAAGTTCCCGAGCACTTTCCGAGAACACTCCGAGGCAGAACGTCGAGCCGCTTCTCCAACTTCTTCGATATTTTCTGCAAACTACATTCCCGTTTGGCTCGTTCCGCCCGCTGACTTACTATCGTGTCAATGATCTTCAACATCGACAAGTAAATAGAGTGCACAGATGTAAGAGCGGCTTCCTGAACTGGCAACATTAGAGTCGGAAGATGCAGTTGTAATGCAAAGTTGCTGACAACCTTAAAGTAGCATGATCGATCGGTATCACATGTGACTGTTGTGCTGGTGAAAAAAATCGTTCGGTTGGGAGTCGAGAGTGCATTGGCGTATAAGATGCACCGAAGGAAGATAAGAGCAGTCGAACGAGGCTCTTGACATTCCAAGACTCGTCATTTAAGACTCGATGATACTGGTAAACACAGAGAACGCGTACCACTAATTAGTCTTGGAGGCATATCGATAAGCTATCGGGAATAAGGTGTCTACGGTTCGACATCTCCTATCGGTGACAGCAACACTGGCATCTCGGAAAGAAGATATCAAGTGCGCCCGACTTTTCTTGCTCGCATTGCCATCTCTTCGCTTCGCAGCTCGACTAATTACACCTAGACGCCAATCGCCAACTTATCATAATCACTCTCCAACTCTCCCCCCCCCCCCCCCCCCCACTTAATGAAGCCTTCTCTTTAGTCTCACATTCGTATTCGAAATCCTCGGCAAAACATGAATATGTTTGTACTTGGTCAACAAAGGAAGAATATTTCTATTTTCCACCGAAAAATATCCATCTATCTCCACGTCGCACTGTTTTCGTGGAACGGGACCGTTAAGTTTGCAATTATGCTGTGTTCCGATTTTTGTCAACTCGTATATCACATGGTTACGACAGGGAGGAAAAACTATTTTTCAAAAACACATTGTGCCATTTGAAAAAGTGTGTGAGGTGGGTAGCGAGGATAAGGACTGTTTGACAATGCTCGAGTGAAAAAGGCGAGGGAGAGGTGTAAAATGGTGTGGGTCCAGCGTGACGATCGAAAACAATTGGGTGGCACGACTGCGATTTTTCACAGCTATCAACAGGACTTTTGCGTCAGCGAATCTTTTTTTTTTCCTTTTTTTTTGTCAGGGCTATCGGTGGTACTTGCGTGCGAAGGGTGCGCTTGGTTGACAGCAGTAACGGTCTGCATCACTAGTATGATTAATCACGACATTAAATCCGCAGTCGGTTACGAATGCACGCATGCTCTTAGCCGTGGCAAAACGGCGATACGTCAATTAGGGTAACGATAATCTCTCAATAAGCTAACCGGCTACCCACGCATCCGATCGTCATAAATTACTCCCCGAAGTGCTGCGAGAAATCACTCTCGACCTACTGAGCGTCCTACCGTTTAGTACGATCCTCCTCTCGACAGATTCACACTTCGATGTAAATACATCATACATATACTATAATCGATACTGCTTGACTTAACCAACTGGTCCATTTGGTTAAGTAGTTCCATTAGATTTTTAGTTATACATATTTGGAATCATAGAAACCGGATTGGCAATGGTAAAGATAACAAATTAGTCTTCCTACAAATAGCAGGTGCTATGTTTATTAGTGTTAAGGTCATAAAATTAATATAAACCGAATAATTCTATATATTCTAAGTAAGCTTTGATGAAAAGATTGCCGTAAAGTGTTCAGGTTGAGTTACGATTTGACAGCTGCTCGATCCTCTTAACAGCTTCCTCACCCCGATAGATCTTTTCACGGCTGGTGTCGAGACTGATGCCGACAGAATCGCCCGCCTGCTGATAAGCTCTATCCGACAGGTTTGACTGCAGCATCTCATCGTTATAGGGTGCCTCAATCAACACAACTTTATCCAGGGGCATCGAGTCCTTTATAATCGAGCCAGGCTTCGGCGTAGTAAAGTTAGAAGTAGTTGCATCACAAACAGAACTCCCTTCTCTATTTTCATCTTGTAAAGCTGGCCAGGCACGAAGGATCTGCTCGAAGTCCTCTGAATTCTTGAGTTTCGCTCCCACGAATTCATCCTTCTTCTGGCTCTCTCGCTTTTTTAGATATCGCACTAAACTTAAATCGACCAGATCATCGATTATCTTGTCCTGATCTTCCGCAGAGAGTTCGTACTTCGCTTTTAGTTCGGGAGCATCTCTCTTCACGTCGCGCGTTGCCTTGGGACAGGTCTTCTTGCAGGGTCTCTCACCTGTCGATGTAAAATCCGAGAGCAAGAGAGGACTATTTTTATCTAATAGCGAGAATAGAAAATCTCGTTCTTTCTACTGTACCTACACATTCTTCTTCCTGTTTTGGTACGCGACCTTTGCATGCCTCAAGATTTGCCTGTATGTCATCCTCTCCTGGCTTCCCGGCAGGTTTGACACACTGTACTTTACGGCGTCTTGCACCTTTCTTACCATCGCAAGCACTGCATCGACTCCATTGACTTACACGCCACCTTCAAACAGGTTAAACTTCGTAGTTTAATTATTCATAGTTTCGAATAAACCGGCGAGGTCATTATGAATTGACAACGGTTATGGGACTCACTTTGCCGGACATGGTTGTTGGTTACAGATGCGACTTTTTGGATCCGGTCGTGGCGTGCTTTTACAAAATTCGGGACTTACCTTTCCATTATGTTCCTCGATACAGGATGCCTCTGATATCTGGAAAGGATGCTATCTTTCTAACTCGACACACTATACATTCAAGCTGGTATAGATTTTATTTGCGTTTGAAGAAGGTCTCACTGAATGTGAGCCTTATTAAATTGACTTGGATATTCACATTACCATTGTGCCTCCAGCACATTTGGCACTGCACTCGGACCACTCAGTAAAATCCCAGAGGTACTTGGGCGTGTAGGAAGTGTTCGTCGACATTACGTAGTACTTATACCGAAGACCAGGATTAGATTTAGGTTCGAACATCGCGTACTGCAAGTGCATGATTAGAGCTTCGGCAATAGCCGTTCGCGCATTACGGATTATCGAATGAACTATTCAGGTATTGTGGGAGGGAACTAGAGAAGCTTAAAGGGAATTCGAGAACTTCTACTTGGGAATATCTTGGAAATGATGGTGGACCTACTTCCAACTGGATATTCTCGCTCAATGGTCCCTTCATTTCCATTTCTTCCTTTTCCTTCTCGGGATGCGTGTAGAGTATCAAGGTGCCTGCGCATGGATACTCACCGCTACGTTCTTCTCGACTGCAAAGATATCCAATTTGTAGTTGGAGAATCCTGTACGAATTATGTAGGCACATTGTATGCTCATTGAATTCACTTGTTTCCATTCAAGCAATAGGTTTTATCTTTCTCCAATCTCAGTGCAACGGTATTTTTACTGGGTGTCTGCTCCGCTATTTGTATACTTCGAGCACCTTTTGGTATTACTGTCACTTTCTTATACGCTAATTAATTACAGGAACAGGCAATTCTTTAGCGAGTCTGCATTAGTGGTCTAACATATCTATTGGGAACATTCACTTGCACGGTCCGAAGTCTCCGTATATACACTCTCGACTGGCGAACACTTGGTCCCGTCTCCTTTACAGACTCCGCATTTATCCTCGATCGCATCGGAATCTATGACCCAGTCGCAACCGACCTTCTACGGAAGCCAGATTCATGCTTGTAACAGATGCTCTTACGTTAATATGAGGAAAAAAAAGGTACTTGAAGATTTTACCCTGCAAGTACCAGAGAGACACATATAATTGGTGGCGGGTTTGCAAGGAGTGGAATCATTTGTAGTCGGTGAGATCTTGACGAAAGTACGATTTTCATTGACGCAATAAAGTGCGCAGGGTTCCAAGTCCGGGCCAGAATAGGGTTTCCATTGATGGAGTCCATCTTGCATAACCTCTTCGTTGTCGTGTTCGGAGCATTGAAGCGCGCGGAAGCTGGGTTTCGAAGGATCACAGGGCTGAGGGCAGTAATTTGGAGTGACATGAGAAGTAAAAGCGTTGGAAATACAAAGGAAGAGAATAGAATATGGGGCAGTGGGATAGGACGGTAGGAGACATTAGACACGTAGAGATAGAAGGAGCTAAAGGAATTCAGTGAAATGCGTAGTGGAAAAGGAAGGCAGGGGGATCATTTACCGTGGTGCTGCAGGTAAAGATCCTCTTTCTCTCGCCGAGGCAATATCTACCGCCGTTCGCTGGCGGCGGGTTGTCGCATTCTCGCTCGGAATACTTGACGCCACCGCCACAGGTGCGGCTGCACTCGCTCATGGGACCCCATTCACCCCAGCCGCCGTGCACCGCGCCTGGTCGATCGCCCATTTCCACACATTTCTTCTTAATGCACCACTGCATTCAAGCGCACACCGGCTTCATTTTCACCAAGCATTTTGCCAGACTTTCGTCCTTCCAACACGCTCAACACCACTCGCAACCCGCACATCCCACAGATTCCATTCCGCGCTCCTCCATCCTATCCATCCTCCACCCCCTTTCCTGCGAAATCTCAAATCTCTCGCGACACCAAGCACTCCGCCGGCTTTACTGCTTTCACTTCGCGACTTCACTCGGGATTGAATTTCGTAGGAGTAGCTGTTGCTTCAACACTTAAAAGAACGACTGTCTGGAACAACTAGATCCCTCTGTTTATCTATCATCTAACTAATGCTCGCTAACCACAAAGATTTCCCTTTTTCAATCAGATAACTTTTCTCAATTATTCTTCGCCATTCCCAAATTAATATTATTTAACGCACATAACAAGAACAATCTATCCTCTTGAAGCTTTTATTTCTACGTGAATATTTGACTGATTCTGGTTATTTTTCTGCATTTTTCCAGTGAGTATCCGTTTTCTAGAATTTAGGGGAAAAAGAGATTTTATTCCCCGCTGGCTGACGGCTTCATCGGATTTTGTCCAACCCCGCTAAATCACGGTTCTTGTATACTAGCTTATACCATAGCTGCATATACATATATCAACCGCCTGCGGGAACGCAATACACCAGGGCTTCCTGGTTCACTGTTCTCTTGATATTACTCTGCACGACACACCCTTATCTATACCTATTGGAATACCTTTGCCGGATTATGCTGTTTTCGCCACGAGTACTTTCTCCTAGTTTTTGTGCTAAGCAACGCGAACGCGCTCTATTGTGTATCGGTTAATGCGCTTTTCGCGTGTCATGGTATACATCACGAAAATCTTCAATTACTCCTTTTTACTTAGGAGCACTAGCTCTCTCCTCTCCCGCTCGTAATCACCCGGCTCTCTGTTATTACTTGCTTCATTGAGCTCGTAGAATAGCGGGGACAGGGAGGGAGGGGGGAGGAATCAAGGATAGGGGATGGCGAAACTCTACCTTTCTCACGGGTACCTATTAATCGCTGTCGAAAATTAACCAACGTACATGCTTCTTTTGCTGCCGGAAGCGACAATCGCGCAAACTTTTTCACCCACTCACCACCCTAAAACTCTCTTGAGCAAACATTTGCCAGTCATCAGAAACCAAGAGAATTATAACAGTGATTTCCGACTAACCCTTGTACCTTGTATGACTTATGTATTTCGGGTTAGTTAAGATCTGATGTAATTTCCCGCGGCTATATTAAATGTTAATTGAAAATTAAACCTGTTTGATCCTACTTGATATGATTTATCCAGCAGCATTAAGTTTATATGGTTGTTACAATATTGGCTGCTATAGTTTTCCCAAAGCTATCACAAAGACGTATATGTATACGGAAGTAAAGGAAGCTTTGCTCGATAGCCCCATTGCGAGTAATTAAGGTTTGAGAGAATTTAGAGCTACCATGTAGCGCAGTGTATAGAGAATTAATTTCACCGGTAACGGAAAGCTCTCGGTTCGAAGTATCGTACACACCTTGTTCTCGCCACACTTGGTTCCGTCAGCCATAGGAACCCCTCGGGTAACACAGGTCGTATTTTTCGAGCACCAAAGAGACGCGCATGCATCCGCCTAAAATAAATGTATCCAGTTCGAAGATTGCTTAAATCATAGCATTACTCTTCTAGAATTACTCCAGTTAACTATTAATTCTCGTAACCTTCGACACAACTAAATCTTAAACCGAGAACAAAGGGTGAAAAAGAAGATAGGTGGAGCTAGAATTAAGGTTGTTAAAAGTAGCGTGGCTTGTACAATTGCACTATCTTAGATTGATCGGGCCATTGAGTTAACATTATGACTGAAATAGCTTGCACTTTTGCCTTAACTGTAACCTCGGAAACTAACAGCTTGAAACCGAATTTATTGCTCGCAAAGTATCTGGCTTTCATCGTTCGAGGTCGAGGTCAAGGTCGCGAGTGAGATCGAAATACGTGCTTCTCTGGCTTTGAGAGAGGTAATAAGTAGCGTTAGCGTGGAGAAAAAGTATAGGCGGTAGAAGGGAGCTATTACCTTTTCACGTGGACAGAGTTTCGTTCCGGGAAATTGCATCTGGCACTGCCAGTCAGCATCGTACATCGCACCAGGTAACATATTTGGGTACTTGAGCTTCTCCGGCGGATTTCTGGGATTGTCGTTAAGACACTCTCCGAGACCGCTCCTAGCAAATTGGTATTAAGTTGCTAAGAGAGCTTGCCCGAAGGAATGCTTCTCGAAGAAAGAGAGCGAGAGCGAAGGAAATCCTCTTCTCGAAAAAGCGGCGAATAATTTACTCGAGGAAGGAGGTCATGAATTTCCGGCTGCAAGTGGACCACCTGATTGTGAAGATGAAGACAATGGGCGACATAACAAAGTAGCTCTCGTCCTTATCCTGCGGCGGACATCCGCTACTCTCCAGCTCGTCGTGAGAGCAGCCCATCCTGCAAGAGTGCTCATTCCTTTACAAGCCTGAAATGTCCTCGGTATCCGAAAAATGAGAAAAATTCTTGCTCAGTACACGTGGCCGACTTCGTGAGCAACCACCACGCCGAGAAGCAGACCATTGTCCTCGTTGATACAAGCGGCTTTCCCCGAATCGCATGCAGCCGCTACGTAAGCCAGACCCATTAGATCGCAGTTCGTCCCCTCCGAACAAATATCGTATCTGAAAGTCAACCATTTCTTCAGCTTCTTCACTAACCAAAGAATTCATTGTGCATACCTAGTCACAAGAGCGGCAATATCATAATGATTCGGATGATTATCATCCTTTGGATTCATCTTCTCGGCCCACGAGGCGAAACTTGCCAATGTGTCCTCGGCAGCAGGGCTGATAAGTAGATCTATCTGCGAAACTTAATTTTTCATTAAAATGTCAAATATTGACTAAGAAGAACAAATGAAATAATACCTCTTCTTTTTCCTTCTCCAAGAATATCATCCGTACTAGAACAACATCTATCTGATTCCCGGCGGAACTGTCGTGATAAAAATCCGCGACCATGTTCATGATTGTTAGGAGATACTGTTCATAGTTAGTGTTATTGTGGAAGTCGAGGAAGCGCCTGTCAGCAACTAGACCGAGTTCTATATAGCGATGGATGCTATGTGTACCCGAAGACACCGGTGCCTCCCGTTTCGCGCCAGGTGAATTATTTTCCATTAGCTCCTGTTGCCGTCGTGCCAACTGCTCCATCCACGCACTCTCCCAATTTTCTAGTCATTGTCAAGACCAAGTAGAATTCATACAAGCTCTGGCTTGCAAGATTTGATAAATAATTTGGATACTTAATTCAATTTTAAAATGCTTATAAACCAGTGAAATATTTATGTTCGATAAATAGAACACAAATCAATTTATTATAGTACGTGGAAAATGGAGAATTTAATACTAATAGTCGTAACTAACCGGTAGTACCGCAACGCCGTTTGGGTGTCAGGTCAATATTACTCTCAGTTGCATGGACCTCATGGGGTGCTTCTCTTCGGTAGGCCATGTGAACATGCTGTCCATCGACCTCGGGCTCAGCCTGGTGCACCGGCTCGATGAAGTAGCGACCGTGATTGGTTTGCACGTAACCAGCCTGCACGCGATCGACAATTCTCCTTCACCAAATTCTCGTTAATCATTAGTATTCTCCCGGTTAAACCGTGGAAACGACCTGCCTTGACGATGCCGCTTTGCAGTGCGGAAAGCTTTCGAACCGATTAAACGCTCGGCCGCGGACAAATTTCGTATATCGCCACTCCGCTAGCAGCCCAAGCTACAAGGGTATAGCTATAATTTAATAGGCAGCACCGATCCATTAACTAATCGAGCACTTGTCGAGAGTGCCAGTGGAGCAGCCTCATTGTCAGTCTGATGAGTCCCGAGTGACGAAGCACGACAGCGTGAAAGCTTATCAGGAGAATAAGGAGTAAGGCTACGGTTAGACAAGCTGGCTCGACCAGACTTCTTTTACAACTTCTACTCATTCCTTCAAATTCAGAAAGAAAAAAAATACCTCCTGCATGTACCAACAGTTTCCCTGTATCTCAACAAATTGGATTACTAACACTAACACTTTGTCAAGCGTTCGCAACTAAATTCATATTTGCATGACATGTGGAAATGGAGTTATTACGTTTCTCGTAATAGCAGTTTTTAGTCAATTATGAAGATAAATGGCCAGGGAACAATCTGTTAAATTAACTAACAAAAATTGCAATTGTCAGCGTTGGGGCATAAATTGAAGAAGTTTGTAGTATAACCGCGCCCTAAACGAGGAAGATAGAGCAGGAAAATGAACGTCACCACGGAAGGATAGAGACTGGCTGTCATAGTGGACCGTCAGGCAGACGTGCGCGGCTAATCAACGCTCTTATTACGCACTTAAGCGCATGCAAATTAATATCAGGCCATTTGCATATAGATCGAGGTGCGCGCGGCGTCGCGTCACGTAGCGTTACTTGGCTAGGATGGTGGTGAATCAGCCGGTACCGATCGTAAATTTCGGATCGAAGCGATCTGCGCGTTCCGTGGGCGCGATGCAGTCGATCACATTCTACACGGCGGGCAGAGGATATGGATCGATGGAATCTGGAGCGGTCCCGAGGAAAAAGAAGCCTTGGAAAAATCGAACCGACTGATTGCTCTCTGTGTCTCGTCCGGCTCTCTCTCTCTCTCTCTCTCTCTCTCTCTCTCTCTCTCTCTCTCTCTCTCTCTCTCTCTCTTTCTCGAACGCGCGCGCAGTTGACGCAATTTCTCGAGAGCCTTGCAGTATCGTCGGTCTCGTCGGAAAGCGAGCGACATCTCCAAAGAAACAAACTGCTGCCAGACTCTCTCTCTCTCTCTGTCCATCTTACTTAAGGTATAGAAATCTATAATAGGTTATGGTAGGAAGTACGAACCACACCATCGCAAAGAGATAGAGCCGCTTTTGAGTTGGCATGACCTCTGACAGTGCCCCTGTAGTGACACTGGTTATCAGAAGCTCTTCTGAAGTTGAGGCCCTCGCTGGGATTGGCATGTGCTTCCTTGGATCTGGTCTCGATGACCAGGTTAGGTGAGATGAATTCGTGATAGGGACTCAACTCGACGTGATGCTCGATCCCGTTGAATGGTAATACCAAATGTAACTTATCCATATCTCTTTCCACCGACTCCGAGGACCTCTTGCTGCGCCCAACCATCTCCTGTGTGTCGTAGTAATTCGGCAGAGAGTACGTGTTGAAGCCTCCATCCTCGAACACTCTCCTCGGCACAAGAAACTCTGGCTCGTGAACATTCCTCGTGTATCTAACATAGAAATACCAGGGGAAGATCTTTCTCGCGAAATTGATTTGCTGAATCATTGGAATGATCTTGCCAACTTTTTCATAGTTGATTCCTTAATCCATGAATAGAAGATTGACGTTCCTTGGCTTACCTACCGTGGTAGAGTTTACTGGAAGTGCTGGTGTATTTGTCGAGAACCGATCCACTCGAAGTCAAGCAGACCAGTAGCAGAACAAGCAACCTCGCAACTGATGGGAATTCGTTCATGACCGACTACTTTTTCGACGCGAATACCGCCACTCAAATGGCCAGCTGCCCACCTCAACTGGACACTCGGGATCCCAGGCAATTGTTTCGATTCGAGAACACGTAGCTTCACATACGTGAAGCGTAATCTAGATCAAGCTCCCACATTAGATTAGAGCTATTCGTCCGTGAAATTTGTATGTATGTAAATACTTTGGTAAGTTTTATCACAAAATGTGGAAGTAAATCAGAACTATGATATTTAATGCGTGGAAGGGGGAGAAGTAAGAGATATGTTCGATCAATTAGATTTGATTGACTTCTCTTTAGTTGCTTGTTCATTTTCTTACAAATCCGCTTCCAATCAATGGTTTGCGTTTAGTGTTTATATCGAAGTAATTGAAAACTTCAAGCAGAAAATGAACATCTGCCGCTTAGAATTTCGAAGGGCAAGCGGTGTGGAGTTTTACGTAGTGGATATTATCCTTCGCATCGCCTGCACGAATGCCCATTCAATTTCACGCTTAGCTTGAGAGTACAACAACCATTTTACCTACACTTGTTGCACTTCATTCAATGCTGAAACTTCCATCGTGAACAGTGCCTCTTGCTGACATAAATAACTAGTATCTGATGGACACAATACTCTGCTACCTTCCTCGAATTTGCCAGTACAGTACTTTTGATCGTCGCCGGTACACCATAAAAGGTAGAGTTGGGGAGAAGCGTGTTTTGTCGAGTCAGCATCAGAAAGGGGAACCATGGTCCCTTCTTAGGGTGCCGAAACAAAGAATACATTTCATCCGCGGGGGATTTTTCATTCTGTATTCTCTAGTGTTTTGAAACCACGTATAATTTCTATAATGCTGACTGTTCTAAGCTTTGAACGGTGCCAGATTCGCTTTGTCATGAGACCGGGGCCATTTCTGAGGGGGACATCCGATGTAACGAATGTGTTCGTGCATGGCCACTTATGGGTATGCTCGGTTCAATCCAAATATGGGCCCAATCAGCCTCTGGATCGGGACTGATAGGTCAATATCTTGCTTGACTTTTTGGCCACGTCACGACGGCCACGAACAATCCACCGCTTCTTCCCCACGAGCCATTTTCAGATCACGGCTATTACAATTTCGTCGGCACTTCTTTTCCAATAGGGTTCCACGTAACCGGGAGATATTAAAAAAATGAAGTTAAAATTATCAACTCGATAACTAAAAATGATCGCACAGCTGCAGTAAAAAATAATCGATTTAAAAACTATATTATCCTATTAAGGAAAGTTGCTTTTAAAAGGTGGTGAAAAGATGAGACAGGAGGTGGAAGGATGCGCAGCTTTTAGCATACAACTTGAAAGGATAGAGTTGTGTGTGGTCCACTGGTGCTCGTCACTTGGTCGCAGGATGACAACCGGTCATCGGTGGAGAAATAATTAGAGCTCTAAGCGGTAGTAAAGGAAAGGGAAAAGGAGTAACAAATCAGTAGAGGAACGTTGCGCCTACCCTAGTCAGTTCATCTCAGCGTCGCAGGATCTCTCGGTGAGCAGGAAAGGCTTTCTTGGAGAGCGCCGCAGGCCGCAGGCCGCAGAGCAAAGCCGATCCCTTGATGCGGCTCCGAAGCTGAGAATGAAAGCCGAGACCTTTAACTAACGATCAATTATCCGCTCGGACAGCGTGGACGCGTATTAGCGATGTTAAACGAGCGACGACAACCGGCAACCTCTCGGACTACATAGCTTGTGAGTGCTGCTTAAGCAGACCCCACACAGTTCAGGATATACTTCTATCCGTGCCAGTACTATTCTACTTAACGTTAGAAGTCAGCCTTTCATATCCCCAGTCAACAGAGAGTATACCACTTTCTAAGCCGTACTGTATCATACGCCGATCCAACCTGATCCCTTCCTATTCTACTTGTTTCTGAATGACGAGTGTTAGAGGCTAACAGAAATTCTATGGAACATTGAATCATTGGTATAACAACTGAAAAGGTGTCTGACGTTGTAGAAAGAATAAGAGAAATCAAAGTGTTGTTGAACACGATATGAGAACTGCCTTACAAAGTCGATTCCATGTTTACACCCGTGATAGTAATCCTGTATTTACGGCTGTAACTCTTAGCGTTTAGCCGGGGACATCTTCAGGGGGATCAAGCTTGCTAATTTTTCAGGACCCCTTTTTTTTCAGAGTCCTCTCTAATTTCTGTTTACGACCCTGGTCCTGCAGGTGGAATTTTAATAGCGCACTTCTACTTCAGAGAATACAGCTTGATGTATGTGAATCATGCAGCTTCGATATTGCAATAGAGACGGTAAAACAAGACGGGTATTCGAACTAGTTTATTGTTTTGCTCATTAATTTAACGCTTACCAAGTAAGTGACTGGAACAAAACCGCATTGCACATGAACGAGGCGTCGGATGCATCACAGACACGCTCCGGTGAGCTTAATCAAAGGTACATACCAACCGGCTGCGAGTTAATTCAACGTTATAGCCGGCCGTTTCTCATGTACGCAAAGAGGGAACCTTACCATTCGAGCTATTGGGCTCCATCAGGTCATTCTACCGCCCGTCACCTTTCCTTTCCATAAACCTCACTAATCAGCAAAGCCAACTTGACGCCTTCTCTATTTTAAACAAAATTTATAGTCCAGCTAACCTATATCTCACACTAGCTAGAAACACTTCTCTACTAAATGCATTTGAAGATCCAAGCAAATTAACTATGCAGAAAAGCCATACATATAAACAAGAGACTTTTCTAATTACAGTAAAATCTTATCCCTTCGTTGCAACATCAAAAAATCCGATTTCCCAACATTTCAAATCTGTAGGTATAGATTTGATTGAAAGAGTCTAGACTAGAGGGCGTTGAAAGTGAGGGAGACACCTTGAAAGGTCCTGAGAGGAGGGCATGCCGGACAAGAGATGACAGAAGTGAGAAATAATGAAGAAGAAGAAGAAAGAGGTGGAGAAAGAGGGAGGAAACGGGTTCGACGTGTCTGGACGGAAGAACTAGTCTAAGGTCTGACAATCAGGTAGTAGATCGGCTTGGCATTCGGGCAGTTTGGCTTCGCGGGTGTCTCTGTGTCGGCTGGTGGTGTTCGGCGCCGGTCGCATAGAAGGATGTGGAGTTGAAAGAAGCGAGCGAGATAAGAACAAGGACCAAGAGGATAGTCAGAAGGGAAGTTAGAGTGGTGAGGAGAGAAGAGAGGAAAGCAGAGCGCGTAGCAGGAAAGGCACGAAGCCGCGCGCGGATCTTTGAGATCCGGCGCGGCCGGCGTGTGCTGAAGCTGGAGAAGCTGGGCTTTGGTTAGAGAAAGAGAGGGAGCGAGGCTTAGAGGAGAGACCGGGCGCGCGGCGAAGACATAGGTAGAGGGAGATCGAGAGCGAAAAACGGGCAATGGAAGAGAGGAAAGGACCCGGCCGAAGAGAGGGAGAACCGAGAGAGACGGAGAGTGAGGAGAGCCCTGTGCACGTAGCGAGCCAGCGAGCGGTCCAAGAGTGTACCGGAGCACTAGTGTTGTCACGGCGATCGTGCCCACGACTTCTCGATCCGATCGGCATCCGCGTTCTCCAGATCCTCTCTCCTTCCCTTCTGTCCTTTCTGCTGCTCCTTTTCTGCTACTATCCTTCTCCCTTCTCGAACACTCATACACTCTGCACAACTACACACCTACTATACATCGGCTGCCGCCCTTGCCCAATCCACATTTCCATACCGGAACAGTCTCCGTCTCGCTCACTCGGCGCTACGCTTCATTCAACAATTCTAACCAGGAATCAGCCCTTTCCCACTCGAGTTTCCCAATCCTTTCCTTCCTTACACTTCACTCGCATCCCTCCAAACCCTTCGCTCTTTACAAACTCTTGCCGTCGGCTACCCTTTCTTCTTCAAATTCACTCGTCTTCATCTTACTCTTCAATCCTGCTAAATGCACACTAGACAAATAAACTTTAACTTATTGTTCCATTACGTTCTTGGCCTCCTTTCAAATCCTTAATCATCATTCTTGCGCGTGATTGCATCATCCTAGTAATCCACAAATCTACACTTTGTTTCTTCAACGCTCGTACAAGTTCCAGAAGGGATACTTATGAACAATCGATTGTTCTTGCACGGGAAGACCGCGCATGGAAGGCAGATTTGCCTTTCCTCTTGAAGAGATTGGGTATTTCGGTGGTTCGGGTAAAGGAAGATAATTCATACAAGTGAGTGCAAGTGCTCCGAAACGCGCTCGGCTACTCAAGGGATGCACGGAGCTAGAAAATCAACTTGGTCGCAGTTGTGCAGCACCTGCCTTCGGAGGAACGCACGGGTAGGTGTGAATCTGTCCGAAAATCTTGCAATTACTAACAACCCTTGACATATTTACAAAGTCTCATAGCTTTCTATCCTTTAACACATTGTATAATCCATTAAATAAAATATATTCTTGATCAACGAGGCAAGAAGTTCACGTGACAAGCGAAATAACAAGGAAGCAAGCTATTCATCTTTATGAGTGTATAAAAGGAATGTGCGAAAGGAACCCTTAAGGAAAACTAATACTGTAGAATGAGAAACGGTGAAAGAAGTTGCTCCGGAAAGCTGCGCAATTCCATTTCACCGTAAGAATCAGCTACTCCGCTGGAAGGGAGCGAGAATCGAATTAACCGTTCGAACGAACGCGATGTAATTACAGGAGTATGTATCTTTCGCGGCTATGTAGCGCAAATTAACTCTCCGCACACAGGCATTCCATTAACGACCCCTCCGAATGCATCTTGAATGCTGATTTATCTGCGGTAGCACGGTTGCTACAGCTCGGTGTACGAGCCGCCTGGAACAGAAACTGGACCGCTGTCCTTAAACGACATACTAATTCGATCCCTTACAAGCGATGTAACACTGTGTTGGCAATGTTGGGCCTTAATTCGCCGCCATGAATAAAGCAACCAACCACCCGTCGCGGCGCCTCGGAGTCGCGTGGAGCGACGATCTCTCCCGGTAGACGAGGATTATTTACCTGTATATTAAGTGCCTTTCAACGTCTCTGCAACTCACAATTAATACATCTTTACGAGGTGCATCGTACTCGAAATCAACTTATAAGAGAGCCAATTATTCTGACATTTAAATAAATATTAAATCTTAAAGGAAAAGGGGTAATGATAAAATTTGAAATGATGTTGATTAAGAAAGACAAGTAGAATGGAAATGAACTGGCCGGCACAAAGGTAGGTGATAATGCGAATGGTTTGTGCCCTTCGCGGGAGGAACGAAAGGGGCATCGCGTTCGGTCGCGGGCCGGAGCGACATTTCGAGGTCGAGTGATGCCAGTGACTGGGCACGATTAATTTCGAAACGTAAATAACCTTTCTATTCTCCTTCGATCCATCAGAGTCGCTGAGAACAATCAGTGGGATATCGGGAGTGCGGCACGGCGCCTCGGCCCCTGCATGCGCTTCGTGCTTGCATATCTCGCATAAATCACGCATAAATATTCGCTTGACAGGGTAGCGCGTCCTCTTCCTACCATCCACCATCTCCCTCAACTGTCAACCGTCAACCCTCCCCCCTTTTCAAGCACATTCGTGCTCGCGCACTTTTCTTCCAACATCAACTCACTCTTTTTTATGACACTAAACCATTTTCATTCATTCTTGATTACATAAACGAATTTTGTAGATACAAAATTATTGAAGTTTGTATAGATTTTGATATGTATATTTTACTATAAA
Organism: Ectemnius lituratus; assembly: GCA_910593735.2. Classification (NCBI taxonomy): domain Eukaryota; kingdom Metazoa; phylum Arthropoda; class Insecta; order Hymenoptera; family Crabronidae; genus Ectemnius; species Ectemnius lituratus. The sequence goes on from OU343034.1 coordinate 21,903,736, forward strand.
AACAGGGGGCGATATGGCGTTTGTTTTTATATAAAAAGAATTGCATTTAGCCGTCTAGTTAGACACCGCCTACCCTACTGATCCCTCGCTCGCTAAATCACAGCCAGTCCCTCTCCTCCCTTTGCCTCTACCGACTCATAATTGCACTGAGCAAACATTCACGCGACGCGCAGCCAGCGGGATCGCCTTGAGCAGCAAGAATTACAGGCCCCTCTAAATTATAGGACGCGCTACTCGAACACAGGCACCGAGGATATTGTACTTGAAGGAGTTCACCAAACAAATCCAAACAGAAGCTTCACTATAGATTTTACTTCTGATTTATATGATACAATGTAGATATAAACATAGTAATTCTATAACGAATAGTGAATGAAACGCATGGATTAAACACCTATTTTTCGTATTTATTCAAAACAGGAGTTCGTTAGTGTTCATTAACGTTCCGAATAGCCTGGCATTTGTATAACCTCAGCAATGTGACCTTTTTAATCGGACTCTCGGCATCTCTACCCGATATTTATAAATCATCGCCGATATCTTGATCCAATGTCTATTGAATCACTTCCCAAGCGACGTTTATACCTAGGCGAATTAGCTCTTCTCAGCCTAATTAAGTAGCCTATCCTCAAAGTGAATTTCGTTGGCCAAGAGTAGTGAGTGGAGGGTGCCAGGGGGACTTTTATCACTCTGGAAAGAGCAAACAGAATCGTGTCGACGCGACGCTTGAAAGCTTTTGTCAGCCAACAGATCGAAAGTGGCGAGTGCAACGACATAAATCAGACGATGAATTGGAGAATTATTTAGGCGGATTGTCGTACAGAGATATATATATGAGTGCCGCTCCAAGCCGTATGCGCAGTGCTGCACTAAATAAGAATCTAGCTGGCAAAATAAATTCGAGTTTGCCGTGCTTCGGCCAACAATGTGAATCAGGCTCTATTCGATTACAGCCGCCGGTTTTCGGAGGTACACGCGTTGTACGTGTCGCAGTTGAAGCGACATTTCCCTGCCACCGAATCTACTCGACCCATACCATTTCATCCTGTCCCATCCCATCCCATCCCATTCCATTCCAACCCATCCCATCCTGCTCGTAAATTATGCCTCGACCGTTGCATATTGTATTATCCGAACGTGATATAAATTCGTGGCTTCTAAATTAATTTGAAAACTCGATGAAGAATCTCACTATATCCCTGCACTGACTAGGCTGTCGTATACTGTAATTGTATCATCCTACTTTTCACACTCACCCTGGCACACTATGTTTCGTCCAAGTTGTTAGGAATAAGGAAGAAAAGTATTAGCATAGGGAGTCGTTATTTATTAGAGCCTACTGAGAGACCGGATATCGCAGCCCATAGAATTGCCTTCTCCGTTCCCTGACAACGGTAATTTCATTACCATTGCCTTGGGCGCTCTCTGCCTCTTTGATTGCCGCATCTTTCCTCTACTCCCTCTTCTTAGCCGCCATGCTTCTTCCACCGACTTCTTCTTTCTTCTTCCTTTCTATTTCATTTTGCTCGTCTTCTTTGACTCTGTCGGTATTAATTACAGCTGCACCTTCATCACTGCCCGACAGCTTTATTGACTACCGCGTGAGCTAGACTCTTCGTGGTCCGATCCTTCTGAGATTTTCATTATTTCATCTATTAATGTTACAATTACAAATAGTTGGAAATAGAATTGATATTGAAAGTTTTTCAACTGTCAATTACCAATTATATATTTGGATGATTAAAGAATAATTATGAGACACAAGACGAGTGCCAATAATTTCGTGGGAGTAGACGCGTCAAGCTGAAGCAAAGCAAAGCCGAGCCAAGCTGCTTTCTCGTGTAGCCTGTCGTTCGCCTTTTTCGCACTATTCCTTCGCCTGTTCACACGCGCTTACCCACGCATGCACATGTACGTGCTCAGGTAGTTTACTGAAACGCATTTCCGGTGCCGCTCACTTGTGATAGTCTGGTAAGCGGTTCCCTTTTGCTGTGAACGGCGGCCGAGAACACTTGCCACCCACCTGATTTTAAGTCGACCCTCGCGTCTCTTGAACAGCTCGCTTGGACAGCTCTCCTTTATTTCCTCTTCCACATCCGCCTGTCACTATCCCGGAGATCCCAGTCATCCATATCTCTTTACCTCTCGCCTCTCACACCCGGCTTCCCCTTCCGGTATATCATACAATAATTTTCTCCTTCCCAACCTCAAAAGACTCGTAAGTGATACGTCAACCAAGGAATATTGTGTCTCGATATATAATAATAGAATATAAAAACAGTGACTGATAAAATCGTAGTGTTTCTTCATAGTAAACAAGTAGTAAAAAATGATGATTAAAAAGGGGAATGTTTCACGCTAGTATTCACACATAGTAGTCAGTGGGCACTCGGTAAATTTGGCCGCACACTGGCCATTGAAAAAGATTTGAAACGAGAAGATCTCTTTGAAACGGCAAGTGCGCACTTGCTCCAAGTAGATTTGAACATTCAGTGTGCGGTCGGCCTTTATCCCCTAGTGTGGCGATCGTTCGTAGTCCTGTGTGCGCAGAGTGTATTACAGGCGCGCGACAACTCAATTCAGAATGGCACGAGCACGAGCACAAGCACGAGCACGACGAGCGCTTTAAAACCACGCCCGGCGCCCCACTTATAAATATTCCGTGGCCGTAGCAGCGACTGACTCTGATATACTCTCGGCAGACGTTTCTTCGTCAATGCGAAGCCGCGCATGTGCATATGGAAATCAGGCATTCGCTAATAACAGCGGTAACCCATCATCCAGTATCCTATCAATTTTTCAAACGAACCTAACCTCTCACATCAAAATACACTTAGAATTAGATCTCAACTGAGAAAGCAATCCGCATACTAGAACTAGGATTTATTGATTGTATGCTTTGAATATCGAGTTCGACTAGACTCATCATCGCTGCTATTCTCCTGCCACCGTTCAGGTCGCGGTGCGCAAACTGATTACTCTGCAACCTCATCGTTCATTAGATTCAGTATGGATTGCGTGTAATATATGTATGTATTGCAAGCTCTCATTGGTAACAGTGGCAATAGCATGGTACAAGGAGATATTCGGAGGAGTACGATCGATAGAATTGGTGAGGGCGAGATATAAATTCACCGGTGGTAAATGCAAATTGATTAGCAAGCCTGGATCAGCAGACTGCTGGTAAATGAAGATGTCATCCTGGCAGTGTGGTGTGGTGGTGCGCCGCGGTCAAAGGGACAGCAGGAAATAAATGTTAATTGGCACATGGACAGAGAATGGAGCTTCCCTCCTGTCGGTAGAGATTCCCTGGAGCCTAATTACCAATTTCGTAAAGTGTTGATCAAGTGACTTTGATATCGAGCGAGAGAGAGAGAGAGGGAGAGAGAGAGAGAGACAGAAAGACTCGAGAGTGAGACATTGGCTAACAGTGTGGCTATGGACACGCTTCGTTCGCGTTACATTTGCTCTCGGGACAGCAAGGCCAGTAATTAGTGCGAGTCCAGTTGTAACTCGCCGAAACTTTGACTCTCCTCATGCTAACAGCTACACGTGCACCTCCATTGACATCTACTGATCACTCACCAGTCGCAAGTGACTAATGAATGCAACGATCGACTTTCACACCACTGCATTATTAATTATAACCGACTGTTATTCTGTGTAATATTGATGAATCGATCAATGAAATCTCATACATCAGGAAATATCTAGCCACGCTGCATATAAGATTACTAATGAATTCCACGTAAAATTAAATGTTTATACAGAAAATGAATTGTGTCTCTTAAGTAGTATAATCATCAGATCCACGACGGACCAAATAAAGCTGATTAGCTTAGCCGACAAGCGCGTTACAAGTTACAGCAGAGACCATAATAGTCCGTGTCTGAACTAACGAGTTTCCGTAGACCAAAATCCTTGTCGGCTTTTTTCCTATCCAAGACTTCACGCGCAAAAAAAAAAACCATCATTACGCCACTCTGACGGCATTTAGTGGTTTTTTTGTTGGCATAATCGGCCCAATTAGAGGGGCCACCACAGCTTTTAACTGGATATCGTGTGTTAACAAGAGTTCCTTATTATTACAGCCAGTCCCACTTGTTGCTGAGGAAGGAGGACTACGATAAAGCTGGAATCATGCGTTATTCGCTGATGCTTCAAGTACTAGTCGCGGTGGTGAACACAATTCCCACTGCCAGGCTACAGAAGCCTAATGTTAGAGGTGAGTTTCATGAAGGTCTGAAGAAGGGTGGTGAAATAGGGAAATAAATGATCGATGTAGTACAAAGGGAATCTATTGCGAGAAGACTCGAGAATAAAGCAGATACTAGGGTAGCAAGTATACGTGCGACGTCTATCTAAGTTAGCAAGGAGAGAAAATAGCGCGACTGATTTACGTAACAAGAGGTGCGATAGGATCGGGATGAAAATGATAAAAGTGTATAATCCAGATTCGAGGAGTTGTTATCCGGTTGGACTCTCGGATTTCTCGGTGCGGTACGGCGAGTGCGGCGGCGCGGCGTCAGCGTGTTGCTCGAGAACTGGGCGTGACAAGTTCTTAAATAGAAGTCTTGCCTTTAGCAGAGCCGCTCCCATTAAGAGCACAAATACTATCGAGTTACGCTTTGGCGAAAGAAAGAGCCGGCCGGACACTTCACTCTAGTCTTCTTCTCCACTCCACTCCGGTAACTCCGGTAGGGAAACCTGGTCTGGTGTAGAGTAGGGTGATTCCCGGCGAGCCTCGTTAAATGCTAATCCGCCTCTTATTTATGCCGCGCTGCTCGCGTTAATGCCCGCCAAAGGCCCACCACGATTTTTTTTAATTATTCTCAGAAAGCTTTCCTTTCTGACACTAATATTATTGATATTCCACCGCACCTGCCTCTACCTGCCTACCTGTCTGCATGCTCATCCTGCTTGCTTGGTATGGCTGCTTTTGCATTCTGCCAATAACAGCCGTTAATTCTCTTATTAACGAGCCCATCAGAAATAACTCACTGTCTGCACTCGCTCGATGCAGACGAAAACAAGGGGATTCATTAATTCGACCTAAACCGAGGAAGAACGAAGAACCAGTCTTCTCGCCAGATGCAGATAGTACACATCTATTTTTTCATTTGGCCCCCCTCCTCCATTTACATACCGGTTTCACTTTCAGCATTGACTTTGACATTACTAGGCTACAAGTAAACCTCGCCCGTGTCCCATTTCCTACTTTCGACAGGATTATGTCCATTTTCATTTATACAATTTTAAGTGGCGGAATGAGCTTATATCAATGTGAAGACACCGACACGAAATTCCCCCTCACACTATTTACTTGTAGATTGTCAGCTGGCGAGAAAAGTTGGCAGAAGAGAGACTAAAGCTCGTAAATATTTATTTGTTCAGTGGGCGCGGGACAATGCGTCGGCTCAAATTAGCGACGCGAGACATTTGGAAATTATTGCTCGCTCTCGAGAGTGATTATGATGATCGGGTGAAAATTACACTCTCCGGTCACGGCTCCATATCTACCTCGCTGACACAGGTTAATCTACCCACCTCAGGATAACGACTCGCATCCCTCCGCTTATTACCAAGTTATTAACTCCCCTGGAGTAGCGTAATGACGAGACATTAGCAGGCTTGCAGACAGTTTCCCTTCGCTTCAAAGTCAACGCCGAAAACTCACCTCGGCATAACCTATAAGACAAATTTCCAATCTTACCGAGTAATCGTGTACTTCGAAACTATAATTTACATTAGATGAATACAATGCATCAAAGGCATGCTTGGTCCTCTGTCATACGTAAACGTAAATATTATAGATCGACCTACTTTTTATTGCTCTTATTCGATGTTTATTAATTTTATAAAAACAAACGTGGGCTTAAAACGACCATCAAAAGTACAATGTAAGTACTTGGAGATATTCCATGGTGGATGTAGGTTATAGGACGTGCGACTTTGCAGCCGGATGAAAAGGATTTTATAATGGTTGGTGGGGCGTTGTAGGATCACCTCGAAGGTCTTTCTCGTTTTTATCCGAGCAGGGAGAACGCACGGTACGGCGGCCCTGGGATGGCGCCAAGCATCCGCAAAAAGAACCAAAAGGAGGAGAAGCCCGTTGCGTCCTCGTAGAAGGGTAAAAGCAAGCCGACCTGCCGCCCATTCATGGGATGCGGCTGGTGCCCCTTGGAAAATAGGTCCCTTGCTCCAAGAGGAACTGCTCGATTATCGGTGCGGGTGGTTGCTTATGGGTCTCCTTATATATAATCAGTTTATTACTATATCATGTAATTTACTATATCGAATCTTGATGGAACGAATTCTAATTCTAATTAATTAGAATTAGATTTAATTAAAAATAGATCTTTCATAGAAATAAATATACGTTTGTATACGCGTGTTTATGTCAGACGAATTTCGATGACATGAATGAAAATGTTAATATGGGATAAGTGAATGATTTAGGGGGAATTATTAGCTGGAAGTGTTGGATAGTATTAAATATCGACTTGAAGATGTGATGAAGCTGGCAGGCAGGCAGGCAACCGTGAAACTCCGAATAGCTAGTGGGCGCCGCTCTAGTACTTACGTGTGGGCACCCTCTTTCAATCAAGCATGCTTGCCCGCTTTTCGTCTTTGCACGCGCTACGCTGCCGCACCCGTTGATCTCCTTCCATCTCTAAACTTGAATGGCAACGCGCATCAGGAGGGAGCAAGTCAAAGCGTTCGTTTACGGAGGCGTCGAGAGCATAGAAGCCTGTCTCTCCTTCCCTCGAATTCGAAAAACCCTGAAAGTGAAGTGGACATCGCGTGGGCACCTGGACACTCAATTCTCCATCACCATAGCACCTTATCTTTATTTTCATTCAACACTACTCGAACCCCACCAAGATCGCCGACACAAACACAAACTCACTATTAGCTTGTTGCATATGTTTGTCGAGTTTTAAAATGTCCTGTAGTGTCGACATCTTAATAAGGGCTGTCACACATAACGTATGTCGATATTTACTAATAGTTAATCTATATACTTTAAACTGCGATTTTAATAAATAAATCTGAGAAAAAAAAAACGATTGGATAAAGTAGTTAAATAAGGGCAGTTTATGCGGAAGTAATACAAGCAGAATGAAATTGTCAACTGAACGGACAGAAGCAGCAAGTGGATGTAGGATGGCGAAGGAATGAGATATGAAGTATGTTGTTGTAGAGGAATCAAAGGTCTCGGTGAAATCAAAGAGACGTACAAAGAATCGGGCAGCCGGACAGTCAGACAGGACGAAGACGCGACTTGGTCGAGAATGTGTGGGCCGTAACCGATCGGTAATAACGAATCCAACCCACGCTCTACTGAGACTCGGACTCGAAAGTGCCGCGGGAGTGATCCTTTTCGAGAGATACATCGCGACCGGCACCCACGAGCCAGAACCGCTTCGGGTTCCGCTTCTGCATACATGTACGCAAGCCGAAGAGCGGCAACCCTTCTATTTTTGGTCAGGGTTGCTTCGCCTTTGAGTTACCGCACCGCTGACTCTACCTTTGCCGCCCAATCATTCCAACTCCACCTTTCCAACCATTACAACCCTTCACAGGAAGCATCAATGTTACATTCTCTCTCTCTCTCTCTTCTTAAAGCAAATTCTCTCTAGCAGGTATACCAAAACATGTTCTTATTTCCTCGTAAACATTTACCTCGAAAGGGTAAAGCTCAAGGAAAGTTAGTAAACGGAATCCAACGGGGATATCCTCGCCTGAGTGCTGCACCTCTTATTCGAGGAAACGCTCGTGTTTCAGTTGGACGATTACGGCAATCCTAAAATAGATGTGATCGCTATTAATTTAGATTACTCTACATGTTTCCATCTACAATTTATGAATAGCTATCGTAATCAATTTCCACGGAATTAATAGCACGTACTAACACGTGCGTTAATAATGCGTACCTCGGTTGATCCGATTTATCCTGGTAATACGAATATGTATATGTATTTGACTTTTGTGTTTTCGTGGAACATTTGCCGCCCGGGCTACACTCGGTGTACTTTGATCTTGTACTCTTGTGAAAGCATCCAATTAAATCGTACTAATGGAAAGAGAAGGTAATAAGGTGGAATGACGGGAGGCAATAACGCACAATGAGTGCTCACTCTCTTTAGAGGAATCGTACAAAGGTAATAGGTCATAGAAGGATAAGGACTTTTGCGTGCGGATAATCGTTCGATTCGATTCGAAAACCTCGCGGCGATCAAGTCAGCCTTCAGTTTTCAGGGGAGCACATTAAAGCGCCGGCACTCTACCTCTCTGATTGGTACTGTTTCCAGGATTGATCCAATCCTATAATTCTGAATGCACTTTCTCGCGCGCGGCTACCTCCTTCTTCTCTTCGGCGAATCACTTAAATGCTAAATGCTTAAAGAAGGACACCCGAGAGGCACATTGCAAGATTCTTATCAATTATGCACTTCTTCTTCGAAGCCTTCTGAAAGCGTTTCTTATAACACGGCGGAACCTTTTTCAAGATATTATTGCACGAAAATAGTACATGATTTTCTATGATTATCGTCCGACTAGCTGCTTTATTACGTCGGATGAAGCAGGTGTATTAATCTCGCGTCTGTCAGTAAGTACTAAAGAGTTTTTCTCCGAGATCAAAAGTAAGATCTCCGATGCGGCGCGATGCGCCACGGTGAGGAGGAGCCACTGTCTTCTAAGAAATCCTTCGAGTCGAAGGTTTCACGTTCGTATCTTGGATCCTACTAACTTATCGAAAGTACAAACTACCTGCCAGTAGCTCTTCCTCGTGCGAGACAGTGCAATAACGGATTTCAGGATTTCCCCGGGGTCATCTGGCAAAGACGTCTCGAGTGAAAATAAACTCCTTCGTCTCGAAAGGCTTTTGCGACTAACAGATATATGTATATGTATAAAATATAGAAACTCCTCCTCCCACTCGATACAATTGTAAATATATATTGTCTCGTAGGAGATCTTGCTTGAATAATACCACCTGTTATATTGGATAATTCAAAACTGTTCTAGTATCGAGAAACACGAACACAGCCTTATCACATAACGAAGTGTAGCAATCAGAATAGAGATAAAAGATGTTTAGGACGTATGGTGCATGAAATGTTTCGACTCGGTGTTATCCTAGCATAGGAGAATGAGCCTCCAGGCAAATCGTCGTTGGAACGCCTGGAGAATGTCCTTCAGCGAATGGCTCACCTGATAAGATGCGCACTCGTACTCCGAGCGAATACAAAATGTAAGGGCATTCGTGTAAATGGCTGCTTATATATGCGATTTGTTAGCTCGTGAAAAGATAGATAGAGAGTGAACCCAGCGCGTCGAGACGCATCGCGTCGTGTTGGAAGCCGCACCACCTGAAGACAACGATGCGTTACCATAGACTGCTAAGGTTGATAGCACCCTTTACGATCACCCTTTCTCTTCCTATTATCCCGATTGTCTCGATTTATTTCATCTCTACAAAGACAAAAGCTCACGTGTTTTATTGACCGTGTTTGTCTGTGGAAACTATACTTGACAGAGCGTTGCCTGTCAATGGGCACACGCTCCAACGAAATTCTCCATGCGCGAGATATACCGTCGGATGAAATTTCGTGTCCAAGAGTGGTTTATTACTGAATCGGAAATACGCTTGCTGCGAAAGAACCAGCGTTGTGGAACATACATGTCAGGCGTGTCGTGCTCTTAGAAATGCAAGCGAGTGCAAATTCTCCAGTTCCGATCATACGAATTACGAGAACAGGAGAGCGAGTTCGTGTGGCGTGGCTGCGTGGTAATTAATGAAAAAGGAACGGTGCGAGAACGCTACGATCGAGATTATACTCACGTCGTCGCTCGGATACACCCACGTACCGTGTATATCGCGTTCTACGACTATTCCGTGGTAAGCGCGGACCGGGAAAAATGGCCTGTCGGCTCCCGGAGTTCGGCTGGTAGAAAAATCGACTTCGATTAATTAGGTGGCGGACCTGTTATCGCCGATCCATCGAACGATCGGCCCCACCGTGTCCACTCGAGCGCGACCTAATCACATGTCCAGTCTGCCACTATCGGAAAGATAAACCTCCCTTTTCGAGAAAAGCCGTACAATTCACAACTCAGGAAAACTTTACTCGCCAATCACACCATTCCCGTCAATCTTATTCGAACCTTTAACTATCACTTTCTTCGCGTATATTCACTTGTCCAATCATGCTCGATGATTGCAATTCAAGCCGTAAGAATGCGAGGCACGCATGCTGCTGTGGTATGGCGAGAATTGGCGAGGACATAAATTTTGGGCTAGTAGGCGGTACCAGCCACTTCTCGTGGTTAGCGGTTAGCGGCGATAAACGTTCCAGACTAGCAATGGAGACGCGGGATCTGTATTGTAGGTATAGGTATGTGCGCACCAGTAACGAACGCCCAGATAATAATTAAGTTGCGCTTGCCTTTGATTTATTGTCCTTGCTGATTGTCTCTACTACTATTCTACTCTATTCTCTCAGACTCCGCTCCAATAGCTCCACATCCGCAAATACCTTCAGCAATAGCTAAATACGTTGCTATTCTCTCATCACTTTAAATCAATATTCTACTCGATACTGTGATTGTTTCAACGCTTTCTGAATTTTGCAATTGTTTCCATTTTGCCTTTTGTAACTAAGAATTTCTGTAAGGGGAATGATAAAAGCGTATAATAAAATAAAATAGAACAGTAAGAATAATGTATGGCGAGATGGATTAATTAAGTTCTAAAGAGGCAAGGATCGTATTAACCGCACCGATTGGTACAAGGTAAAACCTTGAGGCGTGGTTTCTTTAATCAGACATGTCTAATTCTCCGTAAATGTAATAAGAACATATGTCGTTTCGGTGTAAACGTTCATGTGTCATTAATTCAAACCAGCCATTCTTAAAGCTGAGCATAGGATTTTGCGCACCGTGTATCCGTTCCTTAGTTACAAAGAGTTGTGCAGAGATATTCAAGGAAGACAAATCAGCAACCGCTCTGGTGAACAAAGTAATTGAAGCCACCTGCACGAACAGATTTTCAGAAGGAATTCTTGGTAAATGTTGAATTCCATTTTACAAAGAGCATTACAGAAATTCATTTACGTGTGTTTGCGATACCAATGTGAATTGCACATTTGTATACACATTCCTATGACAAATGCGAATTCAACTGCAGGAATAACCGTACGCGAGCGATTACTCTACACTTTTCGATGAGCGCGGTTACAACCATTGAGAATTATGATGTTTACACTTTGAAAATACGCCGGCAATATTTCAGCCGATTAATTTGACTTTGTCCTAACGCGACACACCTGCTCCTGGACACATTAATCACAAGAAATCAATTGATTCGAGAAGTTCGTGAATTATATCAAAACAGTACAATTCAACGCAACAAATGATTTCTTATACTATTTCGCAATCTAATCTATATTTGGACAATCGAAAAAGTTTCGATTGTCCAAAATGTATGCAATCGACAAACAGTATAATCGGCGGAGTCGAAGTCAATCAATACATAAGTTGTTATATTAAGTCTCTAAGAGTTGAAGTTGTAGGTGCGTGTTGGAGTGAGTGTTGGGAGGAAGTAGTGAAGGGGCTTGGGTGGTAGGCAGGCCAGTAGATAGTTGAGGTGGGGATACTAGATAGAGATGAGTAAGAGATTAGTCGTTCAATCAGTGGGAAGGCTGTAGAAAGGATCGAGTGATCGGATCGTTGTAATGAGTACAGTGTGTGTATGGGAGGTCCAAGTGCTCACCGTGCTCGCCGTGTAAGCTGTGCTCCCCACCTGCAGTTAACCCCTTCTCGCTGGAGGTCCGTTTCCATTGGTTGCCCCGCCATTTTTCCGACTTTAATGATAATGGGATAATGATGATTATACCGTTCACTCGACGTAGCACTAGATGCCACTCCTCCCCTCTCCAAGCTCCACGGACTATTTATCCGTATCGGGGAAAACCTGTACCAAGCCTACGAACAACCCTGGACAAGCTAACACGAGAATCGACTCTATCCAATCGAATACTTTCAACCGCACTTACCTGGCCATACCCCTGCCGTATCTAATATCAATTTATATCATTCTCTACAGATAACAATGTCACTCCTATAAAACGATTTTCTATACTTAATGCAACCAATTATTACTCCTGCTATTACAATAAATTTTCAACTTATAGCACTCAGTCAATTTTTGAACAAAGGACTTTGAATCGATTGCTACCTTTACCAATTCTCAAAGTCCCCTCCTTTAATTTGTATCAAAGGTGATAAGGGTAAATCTCGAAAGTACCGAAATACCAATTCCATTAAAAAATACTTAATTACAGCCACTTACCCATTTATCATTTATCAAAGCCAATATAAATATTTCACAAAATGTCTATCAGCCATTTGGAAAGGGTTCATAGAATTTGTCGCATATTTCAGCGCCAACTTCCGCCAGGGGATTTTGTAATAAGCCTGTCATATGAATAATGCACTTCACAACTCTATTTCAAAAGGGCGTGTCACATACTGCACACGACCGGAAGAGAGAGAGAGAGAGAGAGAGAGAGAGAGAGAGAGGGCCGAACCACCGCCGCTTACCAACAGGCTGATTACCGCTTAATATTAATGCAGAGATGAAATTAACCGATAAACCGGTGTAAATCGTCCGGATAGCCGTTATTGGTACTACTCTGCCGCGAAGCCACCCACCGCGTTTACTCCACCACCTTCCAACGCTTTCCCACTCACTGCACCCTACCATACCTCCGCTATAATTAACCCCACACTACTGATTTATTAACATACATCCTCAATTTTCGGTAAGCACTGCTCTCTTAGGTTAGAAATCGATAGATTAGTTATAATTGTATTTAATCTTCAATATAACATCGCATTCGCATGGAGTTCCTCGACTAGGATAAGGAGAATGGTAATAGGACAGTCAGACAAGCTAACTCCTAAGATTTATTGTTTCAACTTCTTCTTTGTTATGTCGTGCTATCTAATCATTTCCACTCTATTATGGGGGAGTGCTCGATCCGAAGATATAGATGGCGTGACAGTATCATAATAAAGTGTTGTTTGAAACTGTCAGGTAAAGATGTTTTATCATGGTTGGGGCGGAACTATGCATTCCAGTCTTTTTTTCTTCTATCTCTCGCTACTGGAGACTCGGTGAATCATATAATTAGAAGTTAGATCATCGCTTAGAATAGCGAGTGTCGAGACCGATCAATGACGGTTGTAAAACTGAGATGTAAAATCCTTCGGATGCAAGACAATCGTTTCTGCTAGCGAAGGGTCTTTATTTCCACTCGTTGGTATACACGTGCATGCGTGTCCGAGTATCCTGTCGTAAAATCACTGGAGAATCATTATAACAGTTTTACGGTGCATAACTGTCGTCCACTTGCTCCTGTCTTGTCGCCGACAGAATTATGCAAGTGAAGGTTCCAGCGCACCACCCTTATTTCCTTGTCCGACTTACTTATTCGGGCAGTGTTTTATGGCCCTCTGTCCACTTACCTTGGAATATAATAAATATCGCAGTTTACTGCCTAGCTGAAACCATCGGCAGTAAAGGTGGTAGTAAACACTGGGCAAAGGGCTCTCTCACCAACTGTAACTTAATTCTTGTGCTGCCATATGAGAATACGGATGGAAAGCGCGCATAGAGACAGACAGAGAGAGAGAGAGAGAGAGAGAGAGAGAGAGAGAGAGAGAGAGAGAAAGTTGAATCATTAAATTAAATCTAAAATTAGATCAGCAATTCCTTAATTATTTATGCAACAAGATCTACAATAGCAGGGCTTTTTGCCACAGGGATATACACTCTGGAGGAGCACATTCACGGACATGAGATCGTGATACCACGCAAGGTGACCCATCTAGGTGACCTCATCTCGCACAACGTGAGCCATCATCACAACGAGGATGGACCAGTGGTCCATTACCGATTGCCGCTCCGTGGAAAAGAGTATCATCTTGAATTGAGGGCAGTCAACAACTTTATTGGCCCGGCTATGGTAGTAGAGCGGCGGAAGCGTGATATTCATGTACGAAGCCCACTAAAAAACCGATCCAGCAAGTGTCATTATCGAGGATTCATCCATGGTCACAGGAAGTCTCAAGTGGCATTATCCGCTTGTGACGGTCTCGTAAGTCACATGTTACACTTAGGTAGCAAATAAGAATCTTCCAAGTTAAGATACAAGTGCGATACTTCTCTTGGCTTAATGGGTTAGTAAAAGGTGAAACGTAAGGTGGTGCATCAGAGGAATTGCGGCCAAGTCAGTAAGCAGGGTGATACATGATACGCTCGAGTTACACGTCGCGATGTATCACAGTCAAATAGTGATTAATAACCCCCGACAGTGTGTCGGCAAGATGTACGGCTCCATCTTCGTAAGGAAGATGTACGCCCGGGTTTCCGACGTGTTAATTATTTTTCCGCTCTACAATCGCCCGAGTGCACATGCAAGAGCAACCACATATATACCTTACTCACGTTTTTACAACCATCCTCTTAATCGTTCAAGGCTTTTGCACTTAACAGCTCTATCCTCTCCAGTATTTTCTTCGTTTCAGTCTAACTCTTCAATCATACGTTATTTCTTTTGGCAAAGTACAGTTTACTAGGTATATTCATGCGTATTAAATATGTTTCGCCTTGAATCTGGATAACTACGGGATTATCGACTTTTCTTCTAACCAGTTGATCGAAAACTCGTAGGCAGACAGAGAGAGAGAGAGAAAGAGTGACAGAGAGTGAGAGAGAAGGGGAGGGGGAGATGGCAATGAGGAGGAACGTAAAGGCAGTAGGCGTAGGAAAGTCGAGGGAGGAGCCTCGAAGCATGCATCAGTGCAATTTGCTACCAGCTTCCAGATAATGATTTAATTTGCCACGCCGGGGCAGATTTATGACGGCGCACCTTAGTCTCCGTTCACCTGCGATTCCATGAGCTCCGTGTGCGTAGAGCTTTCCCATAGTCTTACACTCCAGCTGCGTAAAAGCATTTGTCTGGCTTATGAACCGAGACGCTATTTGCTTAGAAAAGCCAGACTCAAGCAGAGGACGTGGAAAAAAAAACAACAACAACAACAACAGATTGTAACCAAATTCGTTTTTTGGTTAGGTTTATAAGTGAGAGAGAATCAGAGTGGTTGAAGTGCAGATGGTTTGCATAGAAACGCAACTGCCGGCGGCATGCCACAAGTTATGTATACTAGCAGCCGAATGCCAGCCTTACCGACTAGATATGGAAGTTCAACTAATAGTTGCAATCTTCTCACGCAAGAGCGTGTAATTGCTGAGTTTTCCTCAGGCAACTCATGCAGCTAAATATACGCATAGAGACTCTATGTTCTTAATATACGTATATCATACATATACATATAAAGGGAAATGTGACGCTTGAGGGAGGAATCTTAGTCGTAATGGAGAACTTGGAAGAAAGTTGGTTGCAAGTGGCAACCGCTTAAGGTAGTTGCGTGTCAAAGGCAAGAGAAGGTAGAGGAGGTGCGGTTTTCTAGACGCTTCCACTTCCATCCTATCTTCAAATGCACGAAAGAGTAAAGTGCGCACGTCGAGACTTCCTATCATCCTCGAGGAATCAAGGATGCGGTGGGAAGAGACATGTCTATTAAATTTCCAGGAATGATCGAGAGCCCTGATACTTAGCTTTGGTCACGACGCCTGGGAAATGTGCTTACGAGCATAAATCGTGTTGCCAGGTCTGTCTTTGAGAAATGAGACGCCACTAGGAACCATTGCCACCAACGTATATTAGGTAAATTCTTATGCCTGGTGAACTTTATGCCGATTTGTCCTTTATAATGTTTTCTGGTGGAGATTGTTGCTGATTAAGTGAGAATGAAAGGGCCACTATGACTTCTTCCAAGTAGATAGTAATCGTGAATGGTGAGTCTTGAGTCTCCTCTGAGTCGTGAACACGCGATTCTTTTACCTCGTGCAACATGCATGTGTACCTCCTGTCATCTCCTATTGAATTTTGTATCACGCCGAAGTATTGTATTCAAAGTGACCTGGAAAGCAGCGCACATTTCCTGTTCTCCTCCCCGCTCGATAAATGATAGTCAATAAATAATTGTATGGAGGACATTGAATCTTGCAGCTGCATAACAGCATCGCTTTTTTTTTTGTCGCATGAATATAAGATAAGATCAGTTGGTCAACTGGTAAGAAGGTGTAGAAGTAAATAGATAAAACGAAGAGTTCCTCTGTGACACTCTTCCTTGTCTTTTCCCTTGGAATATAACGAAACGATTTTATTGATTAGAAGAGTTAGCTGCGAGTAAAGCGATGAAGATGCAGATGCGCGAAGATCATGCTACATGAAACAGTTAGTTGGTAAGATAGTATAAAAAGAGAGGAAGCATAATTGTTTTAAGAGCAGTTAACTCACTTTTGCATAAGTCCTTCATCCCGCATTCATCAGGCTTGTTCTTCTACTCGACCTGTTGAGCTATTACTGCTATTAACGTTTATTTTAACATGAACTACGAGGAACAGCGATTAAATTGCCAAGCTCGTATAGCAATCACAACATCAACACACTGTCTTCCTAACCCTATTATAAGTTACAATTAATTTAATAGATTCGGAGTTGGAGGCATGTACACGCACGTCCGTTAATTGGAGTGAGCGATGTCGGCCGTGTTCGCAAGTAATTTCATTCCGCTGTAATTTAGAGCTGTATCCCTTTTCACTATCCAATTTTCAAATTCCTTCGTCCACGTGTAGCTTGAAGATTTTATTATTCCATTATTTCTATCCATGGATAAATGTAGATACTTGTTACGATAATAGTACAAGAATATACAGACATCTAGGAAGGGAAGGAACACGGCAGTGGTGACAGTTTTCTCACTTGGAGAGATCGATTTGTCAGTATAGCAGGAGATTAAAGGCATTGTAAACTGCAACAGGGGTCGACGACGTGAACGGAATAGGAAGGTGTTCGCGGGGCATTAGTCAAATCGTGAGCTCGTGGCCGATCGAGTGCCAACTGTCCGACGGGCGTTCGACGGCAAATTGAATTACGATCGAACGACCAAGAAACCGCGGGCCACAACCGTCGCGCTTTCGACACCCGCCTCGCACCGCTAGTAACGGACAGCAATGACAGCAAGCATTCACGAGCAAGACAACTTGCATATAATCCCCGGTACGGAGACAGTATCAGCCTTGAATTGCTTCTCAAGTGACACTCAACGAGACAAAGCTCTACTATAAACCTTAGGATATTCAAAAAGTTAAAAGAATAATTAATACTTCAATATTTCCAACACCTAGGAGATTAGGAAAATTATTTCTATCATATCACGAGTAATTAAAATAGAGTCGTTCCTTGTGTCGATTAACCTGACTCTGGTAATATGTTACCATAGTATTAATGAGTGGAGATCCGGTGTCAAAGCAAATGGGATGGGCTAAGTGTGTAGATATTTGAGAGTACAGGTAATCTGTGTAGAGGATAGTAGAAGGTCGAGAGGCGTGAATTGGGCTTGTGTAGATGCTTGCACGCGTACACGTAATTTGATTCAATGTGCCATGCTATAAGGGAACAGGTTCACAAGAGTCCACTAGCTTCCCTCTACCTGTCTCAACATATAATTATCGGCAATAGGTAATCGTTTGAACGCTGCTCCCCGCCCAATTAATCCGTATCTATCCCTACGGATCTACTCAGCCGGTGGGTGGTCCTTATTACTTTCGGCAATTAGCTTTTAATCGCTACCTTAACTCAGCCAGCATCACTAAGAAAAAGGATGCCGGCATTATGCTTTTGCCAATCAGAAGTCTACGTTAGATCTTAAATACCTATTAAATCCTAGTAATTCATCTTCAGGATAGAATCTTCATGATTGGTAACAGTGACCTACTCGTTCGATACTGATCTACTATGCACTCTCATTTCATACGTTGATCGCATATACCTCCGGCTTTATCATTTATTCCGTTAGGATCTCCACTATTTCCAAAGCGTTCGATTCATCAATAACTCTACCGACAACATTTCATTAGGCGTTAAAAGTAGACAGGTATAGGTGGTGGTTGATCGTCGCTTGAAAAGCAGCAAGCAACCACCACCGAGGCAGTTTCTCTGCTAAACATTATTGGTGCTGGAGGCAAGGCAATGCAAAAGGACTGTTGACGTAAAGCCGAGGCAATGAGCAGCCAATGTGCCGAAGCCGATGGTGTTTATGGGCGTAGTAATGATCGAGGGCAGCTACCTTTTTTCCTCGAGGACGTGGCTCGAGCTTACGCCTGGAAGGTATCCGCGCGGAAGGTACCGCGCGTTCCTCTTACACCTAGACACACCACAGCGTACACTAGCGATCATTATGCACCACCCACACTCTTCTGGTCCGAGCCGACCATTCTAATGATGGCATAAATCACCTTCCTCCGCAGGAAGCATTTATCATCATCGAGATATAACCGCCCCCCTCCCCCGCCTCCTCCTCCACTTTGCTTCCTCGTCTTTCCTTACCCCCGAGGACGAGCACTGTCAGCCCCTCCTCGATTTCACTGAACAACCGAGTCGATCCACATAACTCGACCCCACTCAAATCCTCATTCCATCCACTCGCCAAGCGAGCTTGCCCCTTGTTTCTAATGTTATTGCATGCATCAATGGTTCACCTAGGACGTGCTCGCTTATCGTACAATCACGAATCACTCTGCGTGTAATAGTTGTTCCTTTATTCGTGCTTGTTTCACTTTTTTTCAATTAATTTAATAGCCTTGTTAGACGACAATTCCAATTCGTTTCGATAAGTCCTTTGTAATGTCTTCTTTTATGAATGCTGAACACGTCTTCGTTCTTTTGATTATTTCGTTGGATAGTATTGACTGTGAAGGGAAGTCTTGGAATAGTTGAGGTAAGAAGGAGAGGTGGGCTTGTAATGGAAGACGTGACACGGTATCATAAATCTGGCCGGGAAGGTTTTTGAGTCGCTGATATATACGAGGCTAGTTTAATAAGGTTCCATATCGTTTATCCCGGTGAGGTGGAAAGGCGCGGCCGAAACGCCGACAGGTTGCATGCACTGTTATCATCGGACTATCACGAAAGCACGGCATACGCGGAAGCATCGACCCTCCACTCATTTCCACACTCCCTTCCATACTCATTGTCAGCCTTAACTATAGTGAGCCTTTCTCGATTCATATTGTAGTCCAATCAACAGGGAGCAGAATGCAAAATTCACTCGTTGACATACCTTTTGTTCTATATGTCACAAATTATAAAGGACTCGAGTTCTTTTCTGTTCCAAGGTGCCCATACCATCTACTGACAGCTTTAAACAAACTAGAGAGTCTTTATCTACTGAAGCGCTCCTCGAAGGTAGATTGTCAATTATAGTGACGTATAGCCGAAGGCAGTATCTTCCTTTGATTAGAATGCCCGGCCGCTTAAGTGCTTTAATCAGTTACTTTACGAAGTCGCGCTCTCTCAGCTACCAGTGGAGCAACCAGTTATTCCAGGGAATAAGGGATTTTATACTTATAATGATAACAGAATTTCCAGTAAAATATGCGTAATATGCCGAGAACGCTTGGTTCTCGTTGAGCCATAACACGCGATAATGCGCAAACGTTATACAATAAAGGCTTTACCATCTGCACTTCCGGCGAACAACAGTTACTGTGGCTGTCTGAAATATTCCATTTAACCTTCCTCGGAGTTCCTCGCCACTAAACTATTACATTAGACCGCCATTAGAGCTCAATTACCAGCGAACGAACTTTCACTTTCTATACTTAATTGCTACGCTCACACAGTTTTGACCGAATTTTTGAATTCTCTATAAAAAGAAACATTAAAAGAAAACAATTATCCCAACGAATACCGAAAGAAGATCGTTTAGCCGGTTATAAATTCTCTATTTCCATCAGTTTTCTCATCGTGAGATTATAAACTTCCCTCGTATAAGTGTCATGCTCAGCCTTTCATAGAGGGAAATGTAGCCAGGGTGAGAAGTTATAAGTGAGAGCGCAAGAGAAAGAAGGAGGAGCCTGCGAATGATCGATGACTCTCAGTCACGCGTATGTATCTTCTGATTCCTTGATCTTGCTGATCTCGAAGCAAAAGCTATTACCATTGAGACGAATAGATTCCATTCACGATGAAACTTCTACTCGGAGAAGATTACTCAAAATAGTTCTAGCAATCAGTTAGACCACACCAAACGACTTTCTGTTGACCAGCAATCCTAGAGTAACGTAAACGACAATTCTCTCTCAATAGATCTTGGATGAATAATGTAATCAAGCGAGCGGCAAGCCAGTCCGCCGACCAATTTGCGGAATGAAACACAGGTGAACACGCGCTCGGGGAATACAGGGCAGGTGCTTTGGCAGCAATGGCTGCCGCTTGAATTATACTCGTTCCTCGATAAATAACGATTATTCCTGCAACCTGTGTTATGCCCGGCCTTCGAATTAAGTAATTTCGTCCTCGGCGAGAGGTGTTACTTTAACCATTCAATGAAAATGGATGGGTAAATTATTGTTCTAGCTATCCACCGACTATTCGTTATTTCATGACCATCGCTCGACTAATATTCTATTTATGCATACATTTCTGATGCTCCACTTCTAACCAGAATCCTATTTTCTACGGCTTTGTTCCTTTAATTAGAGTTTAGCTTTACTCGCACTCGAGCACATTCCGCGACCTGACCGATTCCCTTTCTCTACTCTTCTAACGCACGAGCTGGCACAAGCATCTCTTAATTAAACTAGCTTCTTCGCCATCCTCGCACTCTTCCATCTTTTCATACGTTCTAGCGCGAGTTACACTGATTACCTGGCAAAACTGCTTTGTTTCGAGCTAGGTAGAAGATGGAAGGTCTTCGTTGCTGTCGCCGCAGTCTAACGCCATGAAAGTTCACAGCGTGCAATGCTATTTACGGGGAATAGGGAACGTGCCCATTCATGCGTGAGCGCCTGTTGGAGACAGAATGCCACGCCTTACCGTGTTATTAGCCTAGTCGACTAAGTTAATCTAGCCTCCAGCTTGTGGAGCGGCCATTGCAAAATCTGTTGATGCAACCAAAGAAAATCAGACGGTTGATTTAGTCGAATAACGCGAGCGAACACATTCTTCGAACACTAACCTCGAAGCGAATAGCCAATGAGTTTATCTGTTGCAAGCGGTCACGATACCTCGTGCAGTCTCTGACAGTGTATTCAGTCTGAGCCTCTAACTTCTAACAATAAGCACAAGCTATTGTCAGAGCAAGCAGCAGCGGCTATCGATGGGCGGTCACAATGCCGCCCATGTTTACTCGTCGAACATACTATGCTCCGCCATTCCACGCGCCTTTCCATGCTTATCGTAACCTCCGGGAATACAGATGACCAATGTCTTTCTAATCCTATTCGTACTTATAACTTCCTCATAAAACAAAAGACTTCTAATAAACAAAAGATAGAAAAAGCTCCGATGAAATCATACGTAAATGTTTGATTTCTGATAATGAAATTTATTACACTAATGTTCTTCTTGTTATACTTGAAAATGGAAATATCATTTTTGAAATATTTATCTATGCTTGTGTTCGGAATCTATGCTTGCACTATGTGGGTGATATTTTCCATGCGGTGCAAACCCATTTGCAATGGAATTAAAGGTCGTCGAGGTTCATGTTGCCTTTGACAATGGAGCATGATACGAGTAGACACATTCAATGTTTCTCCCTCTGTCATTGGAGGAATTTATTAGCGAGTGGATAAATTATTTGAAATGCCAATTGCGGGATATCACCGCGCAACACTGTGCGCCGAGTAATCGCCCGAAGGATAGCAATTGACGCCGCACCCTCGTAAATGATTGCTTATCCTTCTTCTTTTCTTTCCTCTCTTATGCCCGCCTTCAATCAGTGGATCTTTGATAATATCGCATTTCCCCGTCGAACGAGTTTAGTTTTAGCCCAATTTTCTTGAGTAGCATGATTACTCGTCATTCGTCAGAAATCAGATTTGAAAGACTCATTTTCCAGATTTCTTTCACCCCTTTGACCACCACGAAAAGTAATAGAAAACTCTAATTTGAATCGGCAAAATTTTAGCTATAACAAAAGCAATCCCAATACAGGTTTAAATCGCTTAAAAACATTAATAGTAACCAATGGTAATAATCGGGAGTTCGTTCACTTTCGTGAATACAAAAAATTGTTTCTTATATGTATATATATATATATATGGTGAATTGGGTGCTTGCAGTAAAGGCGTAAGTCGGTAATGAAAAAAGTCAAAAGAAGTGGTGCGGTTACGGGTGCGGATGCGGGCACGCAAGGTAAGGCCAGTGAATAAAGAGAAGGATGGAGGAACGGATACCGGCTGGAAAAAAAGACTTTGAAGACTGCCAACGGGGAAAGGGAAGAGTAAGGCGAGGAGGTGGGGCGGGGTGGGGGGAAAAGTAGAAGTAGAGAAAGAAGAAGAGATTGGGTCGTGAGGCCCCATGCGTCGCTGAGTCACGATCGAGCCTTTTTCGATTCAGGATCCGTTCGTCCTCCTCCTTCTCCTCATTCTCTCTCATGCGCCACGTCTTTTCACCCACGATTCTAGCGGTACCAACGAAAGACAGTCGATTGAAATCAATCCTAAATACTATATTATCGATACCTGTATAACCTGTGATCGCAGCAAGTAGTTTCGTCTTCTTACACGTCTATATCTACTGCAGTCCTTACGATTAATGTAGATGCCGTCGAAGAACCAGAAAGATCGATAGACTTCTTCTTCTTCTTCTGTGCATCAGCATCAAATTGCAATCCATCCATCGAATAGGTTCTTCCGATCCATCGATTCTACGTCAATAGAGACTGGATACTTCTGAAGCATATAGATTCAGTGTCTATCACTTGGAGTACAGCATGTCGACACATCGTCTATTCAACGGTTCAAGTATCACTGAATATCTTAATAATAAACTATCATCTGAAAACATTCTCGCTTATATTCTCGCGAATTTATAGTTATTCGTTAAAGGTGTACATACAGGATGTAACAGATAGAATGGGCCGCGTTTCGCTGAACACACGACACAAGTGACCAAAAAATTTGCGAAAAAATGAATTTTGAGCTAGGGCTCTGGAATTTATATCACTTCTTCCTTGATGCAAGAAAACATTCCCCACCAAATTTCAGCCCCGGAAAATGTCGGGAAGTATGGAAAACATGGGCAAAACCACGAAAGTTAATTATTCTGGATCGGGTTTCCATGTGTTTTCGGTACAATTCCGGCATTTCTGCCACTGGTTTCATGTTTTCTTTTCGTTTTGATACTTAAACAATCGAAAAATCAAGCGTTCGTCAAAGTCCCAGAAACTTCGAAAAATCGAAAATTTGTGAAGGGGTACATATGCAAAAATTTGCGAAAAAATGAATTTTGAGCTAGGGCTCTGGAATTTATATCACTTCTTCCTTGATGCAAGAAAACATTCCCCACCAAATTTCAGCCCCGGAAAATGTCGGGAAGTATGGAAAACATGGGCAAAACCACGAAAGTTAATTATTCTGGATCGGGTTTCCATGTGTTTTCGGTACAATTCCGGCATTTCTGCCACTGGTTTCATGTTTCGTATCCGTTTTGATACTCAAACAATCGATTTATGAAGTTTCGTCAAAATCCGAGAACCTTCGAAAAATCGAAAATTTGTGAAGGGGTACATATGGAAAAATTTGCGAAAAAATGAATTTTGAGCTAGGGCTCTAGAATTTATATCACTTCTTCCTTGATGCAAGAAAACATTCTCTACCAAATTTCAGCCCCGGAAAAGATCGGGAAGTATGAAAAACATGAGGAAAACCACGAAAATGAATTATTCAAGATCGGTTTTCCATGTGTTTTCGGTACAATTCCGGCATTTCTGCCACTGGTTTCATGTTTCGTATCCGTTTTGATACTCAAACAATCGATTTATGAAGTTTCGTCAAAATCCGAGAACCTTCGAAAAATCGAAAATTTGTGAAGGGGTACATATGGAAAAATTTGCGAAAAAATGAATTTTGAGCTAGGGCTCTGGAATTTATATCACTTCTTCCTTGATGCAAGAAAACATTCTCCGCCAAATTTCAGCCCCTGAAAAGATCGGGAAGATTGCAAAACGTGGAAGAAACCGTCAGAATCAGATGAAATTAATTATTCAGCCTTTGCGCTTGACATTACACGGCTACCAAAACAATCAGGCAATGTCCGTATTACCGATATTTCGATGATAAAAAACTGATTCCAAGCTATCTGTTACACTCTGTATTCCTATTAACCAAAACATTGGTCCATTTCCATTGACTGGACCATCATTCATTAAAGTTGTCGGATTCGATAACAACCATTTGGAGATGCATGAAGGTTTGACAGACAATCCCCGTTGAAACAAGAAATGGTACACAATGTAAATCGATCTCAATCCTACTGGAGATTACGGTATTT